>JAFFSR010000123.1:0-390000 GCA_017163975.1 Anastatus disparis | reverse complement strand
CTATAAATTATTTTGGATGTGTTATAATTAGTGTGCTGCCTCAATTTTCAACTGAAGGATTATAAATTAAGGATATTTTGGATTGAATTGCGGAAATAAAATAAATGATTAAAGAATTACAATCAACAAATCAATAAATTCAATTATTAATAGTTAAAAAAAAATGTTACCATGTCAGTGAGTTTTTTCAACAGGGTTATACATAAATTAAATTAATTAAAATTAATATTTTCAGTCAATCATATACCTATTTTTTTTATTAAAAAGATATATTTTTACAAAATATGTAACAGTAAAAGAGTAGTTCACAGAAAAAATTGTACTTCGTTAAAAAATTTTATAAATTACAAAAACACAAGTTTTTTAAACTTCATAAAATAATGAATAGCGTACTGTACATATTGTTCTTGTAGCAAAAATTCTACATGTAAAAAATGTAATAAGATTAAAATACAAATAACGATTAATTAAACGTATTTATAAATTATAACATAAATTTAGCAAATGAAATAAAATTTTAGGAAATCCTATTCTAATCTCTGCTGCACTGTAACAATAGTCTCATTCTAATATGAAAAATTGAAAAAAATTATAAAACTTATTCTTTTTTATAACTTTGGCATGGAAATTGCATGAAATAAGCGACAAAATGTTTTTTATTTGAAAAATAGACTTTTCAAATTTTTGGAAATTATATCATACAAATTTTCCTGGATATTTTCCGTCTTCACCCCCTTTAAATTAATGTTTAGTGACAAAATATATAAAAAAATTTTTGGAACCGTGGACTTTAATCTTACTATAGCAATCTCCCCTATTTTCCGACCTGACTTTTTCATGTGAGCACCGTTGCGCGGTACTTTCTGAATAAGCGGTTCAATTATTCGTGAAAAATTAAAGGAAGACCGCAACCAGCCTAAACCATTCTTTTTTTATCAACAGTTGGTGGATTAAAGAATAATTTTAGCTAATTAAAATGTAAAAATTCTTAATTATATTGGTCACAAATGATTAGTGCAATAAAATAAAAAAAATCATTAAAAATGGCAAAATGAGTTTTTTTTATATTAATGATGTTTTTACAGAGAAATGGTGCAATGTACGGCAAAATTGATAAGAATATTTTCGACTTAATATTTGATGAAAAACACGAAAAATTATGTTTTTCTGCGAAGAATTAACAACCAGAAAATTTACTTTAGAGATTTTCCTAACTATTTTCCAGCTATCCACCCTCGAAATTCGTGTTTAAGGCACCAAAATACATAGGAAAAACTTTGGTGGAGCCGTGGATCTCCATCGGCTACGGAAACTCTCCTAGCTACCTATATTAGTTATAAACGTATTCAGGTGAAATACCCCGGTGAACATATACATTAAGGTTTGGAAAAATTCTGATGTAAAAGAACCTTTCTAATTTTTTGCGGTTTTTGGTACCAGTCCATAATACAACTTTGTGAACTCTTATGAAAAAAATTGTCATGATTTTCGATGATACCTTCTGAACTTTTTTGATTCATTAAGTTTTACTAAGGAATAGTAACCTTAATTTTATCGTATTCACAATTAATGAACAATTAAGATCGCTTTAGAATTGAACAGCACTGTAAAGTTTTCAGGAGAATCCTTCTAGATTGTATTTTAAAAAATTCTCCAGAAATATTTTTCACGTTTTATCATCGTATGAATATATTTATTAAATTATTGGTAAATAAATGATTATAAATCTATGAAATCATTTTTTTTTTTTTTTTTAACGTCGCTATATTTATGCTATGCTGTTATTGCTATGCTAATCAGCGACGGAGCTCGTAAGTGTGTTTGTGAACAAAGCACATGTAACGTACAGTGGTGCTTGTATCAATCGGCCGAGAGCGGGATTCGAACTCGGAACCTCGAGATTACGAATCCAACGCTCTACCGAATGAGCCACAGACCGACTCCTATGAGATCATTTAAGAATACGGATGAATCTTTATATTTTCTGTATATTGATTGAAAGGTTAATGAAACTTCACGAACTCTGTGGAAGTAAATCGAGATGAATTACTACAATCTTGTAAAGAGTTTAATAGCTATTAAAGATCCTTAAGAGGAGGTCGAGTATATATGTCCTATTGTAATCAAAAAATTGATTTTTTTTACAAAAACTAATAATTTTAGCAAAAATAAAGAGAAAGCCCCATCTTGTATCATAAAAAGCAATATTTTCTTTGATTAGGAAAAAATTTTTTTATTGATTCCTTTTGGAAAAAACCTTGAAAAACATAAAATATCGAGGTTTGGATGGACAATTCAGTTTTTCAAAGTTTTCTTTGAAACGAAGCGATAAAAATAATTTTTTCTCATAAGAGAAAATATTGCTTTTAGTATACGAGATGGGGCTTTCTTCTTATTTTTTGCTACAATCATAAGGTTTTGCAGAAAATTGAATTTTTTTATTATAAAAGGATAGAGATGTACGACCTGCTATTAATAAAATACCGTGAAAATTATTTATGATTCTCAGTAACGATCTTGAAGTTATAAAAAAATATACATATTATTAAATTTTTTTAACTCTTGAAATAGTTAAGCATACCATGGAATTGTTTGATAGTGGAAATAAAGCCATTTTACACGACTAAGCTATAAATTTTTTTTGTGAATAAATACAATAAATCGTACTAATTTATTAATACTAGGCAATTTTTCAGTTTATTAATAAGTTAATTTAATTAATACTATTATATGCCCTTCAAAAATCACTATTCAATATATTAGAAATTCATAAAGAATCTGAAGAAGTCATAATCATATTTTTTGATATATGGGGATATCCACAAAACTTTTAATTGTCTAGTAACAGGTCATATTACAGCTGTTACTGGGTTACCGCATGATGCACATTGTTTAAACTAGGTTCAAATCTTTTGTGCTATCCTGTAACTCTATTTCTGATGTATTTTGTAAATGTTCAACAAACGGCGCAGTAGATATTCCTATGAAACATTCATTTTTACACATAAAAAATTACCGTAATTTATCTTATGTGTAAATTTACTTTTTATAGAATTATCTGCTGCGCCGTTTGTGGCACATTTACAAAATACATCAGAAAGAGAGTTACAGGATAGCACAAAAGATTATAACCTAGTTTAAATAATAACCTGTTACTAGAGAATTTAAAGTTGGATGGATATCCCCATATAATACCATAGTGGTACACATGAAATTGGAAAGGTTCTAAAAATATATAAATTACAATAACTTTTCTGATGAGGATATATTATTCAGATTAATATTATTTTTAAAATTAGATAACATTATTTTTATTTTTAAGAGCATGACGAAGCTTCCAGTCTTCTAATAATATTTCCAATCCCAAGTTATGAATAAACAATGCGTTTAATAACATTTTTTTGCGACAAAGAAAAAATTTGTAAGATTCAACTCGAGTGCGGACAACTCAAGAAACCCACGAAAATACTACATAAAAAGTAATAATACAAACTTTCAATGTAACGTATTTTAAGATTAGGTTTGTCGAGCTTAATATAATTTCCAATCCAAGTTCATAAAAAATTTACAAGTTTAAATGATTTTTTATTTTAACAAAAATTATTGTATTAACATAGCTTTAGTGCGGACAAGTCATTATATTTGTTTTTCTCATCCGTGCTGAGTAAGCGGCCTATAGCGCATGCGTTTTCGGGGTAGTAAGTAGCTAATAGCGCGCGCTGCGTGTGTTGTTTTTTGAGGGCGTGTGTTTCACAGCTATGTACAATATTATTTTGTATTAAATCACGTAAATACGTTACATTCTGTAAAATAATGTCACGCAAAAGCGTTAATTAATGTAATAAAATCGCAAAGGTTTATACAAACGCAGCGCCCTCATACTGTATCTCATCGACCATATGATGAATTTTATGCTCTATCTCGCTTTAACCTCTGACAAAGTAAATCGTATCATCTATTCTTGTATTATTTTTACATTAACGAAATCGTAATTATTCCGTATAAACGTGAAATTGGTGAACTAAAAGTATGTAATTTAATTACAAATAATAGTACCAAAAAGTATTGAAATATACTATTGCGAGTCAGTCGTACGGCAGATATGAGAGAGAGAGAGTCTCGGGCAATGGCGCTATTCGCTACGCTCGCGCGCCAACTTGCCATCGTGCGCAATAGTCAACTAAACCTTACTCGTTACACAATATACTATTAATTTACGAATTTAAAATGATATTAATGAAATCAAAAAAGCAAAATTTGATTGCTGTAGCTCCAACATCAGATAAATATTACGGAAAGAAACATAATGAATCACCCAAATTCACAATTTTATAAATTACAACTGAATCACTGGAAAAATAGTTGCATACAATAGACTTTTCCAAATTTTATGAGTAACGGCTTATAATTGAAATTTCAATGTCGGAACGATTCGGAAAACTTGAAACATTTATCAATTTTCATTTCATAATAGTTCTTAAACATTCTTTAAAGACCGGAAAAATATTTGTTCCGATTCTTTTAGAAATTTTCGGGTCATTTTAACGAGGATATAACTGATGATGATGTAACAAAATTCAACTGCAATAATCACAAATTTTCCAATCGAAAACGTTTCCATAAATGATTTCCATAACTTTATAATTTCCGCGAAAATAATCATAATCTTCATAATTCTGCAAAAATGACGATTTATATCGACTTTTTCATAAATTTAAGTAACTTATAGAAATTTTCTCAAATTCAATTTACTTGTTTTTGTCATAAAAAACGAAAGATAATTAGTCTCAAAGCAGACTTAACGTAGGTAAATATTATTTTTTTATATACGCTTTTCTTATATTCGCCTTCATGTCTGTTTGCATGTTTGTCTGTCTGTAATCAAATCTTGCGCGCTCGATTTCAGGCACTTTTTGACAGATATAAATTCTGACAATTGGCATAGACTTTGGTCTTGGATGACAATACAATAATCAGTTGTCATTTTGGTACCTGGACATCCAGGTCGATGATAATGGGTGTGAAAAGTCATCTCCGAGGAAGTATAAATGGGGAGGCTTTCTTTGGGTCAAGGCGAGTTTCTCGGGGGTTTTCAGGGTTGCTGAAATCGAATTTGAGATCAAACAATTGCCACAAAGTGATGCACGTTGTCCAGAATACGCATGGACGTCGTCTCCGAGGAAGTACAAGTGGGGAGGCTTTCTCTGGATCGAGGTGGGTTCCCCGGGGGATTTCGGGGCTGCTAAAACCTAATTCAAGGTTTGAAAGTGAATCTATAATGCATAATAATGATTTAGGATGAAGAGGTCAAACTGGAGTACCAAGTCGCCGATAACGGATGTACCTGAGTGTAATCTTCGAAAAGTCTGGTTGCAATGTAACTCTAAATGATAATAAAAACAATTTTAACTTAAAAATAGAAAATACAAAATTTTAAAAACATGCTTTAAAAATAAAATACAATGATTGAATAAATAGACTAAAAAGTATAAAATAAATAAATTAATTTTTTTTAAATTTTTTAAATAATAGCGCTTATTACCTGTATATCGGAATGATGTTTGATGAAAAAATGTTAAAATTATTCACTAATTATAATAGTAATATGCTTTTTCGAAGTTAAATTTCGCTGGCATTATTCGAACGAAAAATTCATAAATTAGTAGGGATACTACCGCAAATTTATATGCGAGATGATTTGTATGAATGATCTTTATATATGGGTATCGACTACGAGTAAATCAACATATTTCATGGAACTTGCATAAATCTTAAACAATTGTTCTTTTAAAATCTTTTTATTTCCGAGTATTCTCCGACCTAATCAAACAACCTTAGAATCGAAATCTAAAAGAATCTCCAAGTTTCATTTGACGTAGTCCCTGCAAATATCTGTAAACTTCATAATCGGTATGCAAAATTTTAAAATTCATTCATATAGACGATTTCCAGGTAGCCAGGATCACCTGGATATTGTGAGATGTCATCTCGGGAAACGTACATGTTATTAATAAATAATGGCTAAATTTCAAAAGATATTCTTGTAGACAATGTTTATCTTACTCGGAACATCCATGTTTGGCTAGATAACATTTGAAACAACTTCAAAGTAGTTATTAAACTATAAGTTGAATTTCAAAAGTTTTAGCTGTAGATGATGTTTAAGTTGTCATTAACACCTAGGTATCCAAAGACGGCGATCGTGGGTACCACAGCATAATAAATAACTATTTTTTGAATATTGTCTACACCGATAAGGTAAAGTATGTATATATATATATATATATAAAGTTAAATATGTGTTTGTATGTGTGAGCGTGTGCGTGTGCGTATGAGTTGAAATTAAATGTTCCATATAAACTTGAATAAACCTGTGTGTGTACGTGCGATTCTACATGAAATATCCCTTATGTATATATATATATATGTTTATATCATGCTTGTAAGTCGGCATGAAAAGTCCCACGTACATGAACGCGTGTGTGCATGCATGCGAATTGACATAAAACGTCTCATATATATAAACCTAAGGGTACTTAGATAGGTGTGTACAAGTTGTCATGAAATGTCCCATATATATATATATAGAAAAACCTGTGCTTGCGAGTTCGTGCCAGTTGACATGCAATGTCCCATATATATATAGAAACAGAAAAATTGCGGGTAAACGTGAGCAATTTGATATGAAATGGACCATATATACATATGCAAAAACCTGTCAGTAAGGTCGTACATGAGTTGACATGAAGAGTCGCATGTATATGAAAGCGTGTATGCATGAATGCAAATTGACATGAAACGTCGCATATATGTAAACCTGAAGGAACTCGGATAGGTGTGTGAGAGTTGTCATGAAATGTTCCATATATATAGAAAAGCCTGTGATTATGAGTACATACGAGTTGACATGAAATGTCCCATGTATATATATATATATATAATCCTGTGTGTGTGCATGCGCATTGGCATGAAATGTCCCATATATATAAACCTGTATGTGCGTGCGTTGAAATTTACAGAAAAAATCCCATGTATATCAACGTGTGTGTGCATGAATGAAAATTGACACGAAACGTCCCATGTATGAAAACCTGAGAACTCGGATAGGTGTGTGAGAGTTGTCATGAAATGTTCCATATATATAGAGAAGCCTGTGATTATGAGTACATACGAGTTGACATGAAATGTCCCATATATATATATATATATATATATATATATATATATATATATATATATATAATCCTGTGTGCGTGTGCATGCGCATTGGCATGAAATGTCCCATATATATAAACCTGTATGTGCGTGCGTTGAAATTTACAGAAAAAATCCCATTTATATCAACGTGTGTGTGCTAGAATGAAAATTGACACGAAACGTCCCATGTATGAAAACCTGAGAACTCGGATAGGTGTGTGAGAGTTGTCATGAAATGTTCCATATATATAGAAAAGCCTGTGATTATGAGTACATACGAGTTGACATGAAATGTCCCATGTATATATATATATATATATATATATAATCCTGTGTGCGTGTGCATGCGCATTGGCATGAAATGTCCCATATATATAAACCTGTATGTGCGTGCGTTGAAATTCACAGAAAAAATCCCATGTATATCAACGTGTGTGTGCATGAATGAAAATTGACACGAAACGTCCCATGTATGAAAACCTGAGAACTCGGATAGGTGTGTGAGAGTTGTCATGAAATGTTCCATATATATAGAGAAGCCTGTGATTATGAGTACATACGAGTTGACATGAAATGTCCCATATATATATATATATATATATATATATATATAATCCTGTGTGCGTGTGCATGCGCATTGGCATGAAATGTCCCATATATATAAACCTGTATGTGCGTGCGTTGAAATTTACAGAAAAAATCCCATTTATATCAACGTGTGTGTGCTAGAATGAAAATTGACACGAAACGTCCCATGTATGAAAACCTGAGAACTCGGATAGGTGTGTGAGAGTTGTCATGAAATGTTCCATATGTATAGATAAGCCTGTGATTATGAGTATGTACAAGTTGACATGAAATGTCCCATATATATATATATAATGCTGTGTGTGTGTGTATGTGTGCGTGCGCATTGGCATGAAATGTCCCATATATATAAACCTGTATGAGTGTGCGTTGAAATTTACATAAAAAATCCCATGTATATTAACGTGTGTGTGCATGAATGAAAATTGACATGAAACGTCCCATATATGCGAACCTGAAGGAACTCGGATAGGTATGTGAGAGTTGTCATGAAATGTTCCATATATATAGAGAAGCCTGTGATTATGAGTATATACGAGTTGACATGAAATGTCCCATATATATATATATATATTTATATAATCCTGTGTGCGTGTGCATGCGCATTGGCATGAAATGTCCCATATATATAAACCTGTATGTGCGTGCGTTGAAATTTACAGAAAAAATCCCATTTATATCAACGTGTGTGTGCTAGAATGAAAATTGACACGAAACGTCCCATGTATGAAAACCTGAGAACTCGGATAGGTGTGTGAGAGTTGTCATGAAATGTTCCATATATATAGAAAAGCCTGTGATTATGAGTACATACGAGTTGACATGAAATGTCCCATGTATATATATATATATATATAATCCTGTGTGCGTGTGCATGCGCATTGGCATGAAATGTCCCATATATATAAACCTGTATGTGCGTGCGTTGAAATTCACAGAAAAAATCCCATGTATATCAACGTGTGTGTGCATGAATGAAAATTGACACGAAACGTCCCATGTATGAAAACCTGAGAACTCGGATAGGTGTGTGAGAGTTGTCATGAAATGTTCCATATATATAGAGAAGCCTGTGATTATGAGTACATACGAGTTGACATGAAATGTCCCATATATATATATATATATATATATATATATATATAATCCTGTGTGCGTGTGCATGCGCATTGGCATGAAATGTCCCATATATATAAACCTGTATGTGCGTGCGTTGAAATTTACAGAAAAAATCCCATTTATATCAACGTGTGTGTGCTAGAATGAAAATTGACACGAAACGTGCCATGTATGAAAACCTGAGAACTCGGATAGGTGTGTGAGAGTTGTCATGAAATGTTCCATATGTATAGATAAGCCTGTGATTATGAGTATGTACAAGTTGACATGAAATGTCCCATATATATATATATAATGCTGTGTGTGTGTGTATGTGTGCGTGCGCATTGGCATGATATGTCCCATATATATAAACCTGTATGAGTGTGCGTTGAAATTTACATAAAAAATCCCATGTATATTAACGTGTGTGTGCATGAATGAAAATTGACATGAAACGTCCCATATATGCGAACCTGAAGGAACTCGGATAGGTATGTGAGAGTTGTCATGGAATGTTCCATATATATAGAGAAGCCTGTGATTATGAGTATATACGAGTTGACATGAAATGTCCCATATATATATATATATATTTATATAATCCTGTGTGCGTGTGCATGCGCATTGGCATGAAATGTCCCATATATATAAACCTGTATGTGCGTACGTTGAAATTTACAGAAAAAATCCCATGTATATCAACGTGTGTGTGCATGAATGAAAATTGACACGAAACGTCTCATGTATGAAAACCTGAGAACTCGGATAGGTGTGTGAGAGTTGTCATGAAATGTTCCATATATATAGATAAGCCTGTGATTATGAGTATGTACAAGTTGACATGAAATGTCCCATATATATATATAATGCTGTGTGTGTGTGTATGTGTGCGTGCGCATTGGCATGAAATGTCCCATATATATAAACCTGTATGTGTGTGCGTTGAAATTTACATAAAAAATCCCATGTATATTAACGTGTGTGTGCATGAATGAAAATTGACATGAAACGTCCCATATATGCGAACCTGAAGGAACTCGGATAGGTATGTGAGAGTTGTCATGAAATGTTCCATATATATAGAGAAGCCTGTGATCATGAGTACGTACGAGTTGACCCGAAATGTCCCATGTATATATATATATATATATATATATATATATATATACATATATAATCCTGTGTGCGTGCATGCGCATTGGCATGAAATGTCCCATATATATAAACCTGTCTGTGGGTGCGTTCTAATTGACGTGGAATGTCCCACGTATCTATGTATGTATATATACATATATATATATATATATATATATATATATATATCAACTTGTCTGTATGTGTGCGTTTGGGTCGACACGAAATGTTGCATATATATGAGCCCAGGTGCGTATGTATGTGCGCGTCCACATATGTTTTTCTATATACATATATATGATAAAAATTCCTTTAAAACGTTTAATTAAAAAGGAATTATGGAATTTTTAATTAAAGCCCTCGAATTCACAAATCATAATCATAACTGACGCTCTTTCAATTCACGATTACATTTTGATTTCTTAATTGAAATTTATTTAATTAAGGATTCCTTTTGATTTTGGAATTAAAGCCCTTTCAATTCACGATTAAATTTTGATTTCTTAATTGAAATTTATTCAATTAAGAATTCCTTTTGATTTTGGAATTAAAGCCCTTTCAATTCACGATTACATTTTGATTTCTTAATTGAAATTTATTTAATTAAGGATTCCTTTTGATTTTGGAATTAAAGCCCTTTCAATTCACGATTAAATTTTGATTTCTTAATTGAAATTTATTTAATTAAGAATTCCTTTTGATTTTGTAATTAAAGCCTTTTCAATTCACGATTACATTTTGATTTCTTAATTGAAATTTATTTAATTAAGAATTCCTTTCGATTTTGTAATTTAAGGTCTTTCAATTCACGATTACATTTTGATTTCTTAATTGAAATTTATTTAATTAAGAATTCCTTTTGATTTTTTAATTAAAGCCTTTTCAATTCACGATTAGATTTTGATTTGTTAATTAAAATATTTTTAATTATTAATTTAAAAGGAATTGTTAATTGAATAAAACTCTAATTACAAATTCAAAAAGGATTTGTGAATTAAAATTTATTTAAAGCCCAAAATGATTTAAATATTTGCAACCCTGTTCTAAAGAAAACATAAGATTGCTATGGGCCTAAAATCTTTTAGCAATGTAGGTGCAGGACACCTTCTTAATAGCACAATGCGTGCACGCTTCCAAAGGCAAGGGAAGACCCCCCGTGCAAAAGAGGTATTGAACAGAGTTACAAGATGTTCTCTGATAAACGATAAAACCTTGAATATCACGCTCTGCAGGGTGCTATCCTAGCCACAAGCCTGTGATGGAAAATGCAAAATTGCAAGGGTAGATACTACATCAGTAACATTAATTGGCTTGTAGGCAAAGCCACTTTCACTACATTGAGAAAGAATTCTCTTACATTTCTCATTATCATCGTGCGGCGAGATTGATACCCCCGCAAAGTGCGCATTAAGCTTATCTGGAGTAAATTCATTCAAGTCCCCTTGAGGTCTGAACAGGAGCCTTAGGTCTTTTAACTACTTCCAGACATTATCTCTAGCAAGAGCTTTGAACAGTCTGTTATGATAGTAAGTAGGTACTAGTGAGTAGGTAGGTAGATAGTAAGTAGGTAGTAACATTAGTTATTTCAACACGTGCTCTTGCGATCGCTAAGCGTGCATCCTACTGTATCGACTCTGGTGTATAAAAGAAGAGGCTTTACGCGCTAGATTTGAATGTCTGAAAAAAAAATTATGTAGCGAAATCGATAAAATAGAAATAGTGGATATTAGCTTGGTCCAGTGATGCACGGCCACAAAAAATTATAATATAAAATATAAAATTTTAAATAGTAGATAGGCGCTCGCGGATATCGCTTGGTCCATGAGTCATTGGCTTATTGGCCCAGTAATACATAGGCGTTGTCGGCCACTAAGGGCGATCCACTAATGCCGGCCATTCGTGATTACTTGGGTTATTGGTCGAGTGATGCAATAACATACTAAAACAAGTGGCCCAGAAAGCTATGGGCATTCTAGACCAGTTGATCTAGAACCTCCATAGCTCATCTACTTTATTTCTTTTGGAACTGTCAATGTTGTGTTTTGAAAAAATATTATTTCCAAATTATCCATAATGATTTCTTTGAATTAAACAAATAGTTTCTTTTATGGCCAAGTATAACTGTATAAAATATAGAATTATTTATTTGGAATGAAGATCCTTTTGATTCAATCAAAGAATTCTTATGATTACTCTCTTAGTTCTAAATCAAAATACCTAATGCTTGATTATAATACCGAATTCTTTGAAACACAAAAACCTTTTTTTATATTTGAAGCATCTCACGACAAAAATGGCCAAGTCCATTTTTTTCGAAAATTGAGTTATTATTAAGTAATTTATATTTTTAGCCTATTTTCTACTATATTTAATTATAAAATTTTAAAAAATTAGATTTTTGAATTTTTTTTCGTATGTTAAAAAACTGCTGCAAATAAAAAAAGCGCCAAGTCCATTGAACTTGCTTATCAAAAATGGTCAAGTCCAATTTTAATTTTAAGAATAGAGTATATGTGTATTTTTATGAATGTATACACGCATATAATTACATATACACATAATACGCTTACAAATACACACTCGTAAGCATATGCAATAATAATAATAATTATTATTATTTTGTGGAAAATTTATAAAATTTTTATATTGTTATAATTATTATGTCAATATTATGTTCATAAATTGTTTAATTAATTTTCCTTGCTTAAAAAACATATTGATAAAAAATAAAACAACAATTTTTTGTTAAATGCTAAAGACTTTTTTTAATTTTATGATTAAATATAGTAGAACATAGGATAAAAAATATGATAGACTTAATAACTCAATTTTCGAAAAAAAATAGACTTACAAGGAGAGCACCCCACCTCGGGGGAATGAATTTAGCTCAAACTTTGAGATATGATTTCTTGATGAAAAAAAATGAACTCGTGTTTTTTCTTTTCGTCGAATAGGCCTTCTAGGCAACAATATAGAGATTTTTTCAAAAATATCGTAAATAGGAGTCTTTATAAAAACTTAAATAACCAAAGAACTAAGACTCTTACAAAAAAATATATAGAAAATGAAATGAAGCACAAATTAAAGGGATGTAATAGGGTATATGATATATCCATAGTTACTGACATTGCAGTTTTTCAAATATTTAATATTTATTCACAACTTTTCCTAAATATCTCTATGTTAGGCTTTTTATTAGTAAAAATGGCAAGGCTGTAATATAGAGATATTTTTAAAACTTTTGTATTAGGAATAAAAAATTTTAATAATTGTAATGTCAATATTTTACATTCCCATAAAAGCTTCAATTTGAGCTTTATTGCATTAAAAATGCTTCTGTTGTTCCAGAGTTATTCTTAATTGAATATTACCACATGCATACTTAATATTTTTAGCATATAAAATACGATCAATTTTTATGTTATTTCATTAGCATATTTTAACTGCCCAGAACTTTTAAACCAAAAAAGCTTTTTCAATGCAACGAAGCTTATATTAAAGCATTTTTTTCGTGCTTTATTTAATCTTTTATGCATTTATTTGTAAGAATCTTACTTCTTTGGTTATTCAAATTTTTATAAAGGCTCTTATTCACCATACTTTCGAAAAAATGTCCATATCCGTGTCTAGAAGGCCTATTCGACGAAAAAAAACATGGGTTCATTTTTTTTATTAAAAAATAGTTATCTCGAAGTTTGAGCTAAATCCGTTTCCCCGAAGGTGGGGTGCTCTCCTTGTTAGCCATTTGTGTTGTGAAACATTATGTTATATTATTTGACAAATCTATAAATTGCAAATCTAAAACTGCTAAGTCCGGATAACATTTTTGAATCAAAAATAACTGAGTCTTGATTTTGCATCAAAATTAGTCAAGTCCTTAAAATTTTTTTTTCAAAACTAGCCAAGTCCATAGTCACATCAAAGTTAGCTAAGTCCATATTAGAAAATTATTTTTCTCTTTAATTTAGATTTTTCGAAACATGAGCAAAAATCTTATTTTTTATCGGCGAATTCAATAGTATACTGATTAACAAACGATTTAGAATCATTCAAAAAATAGAGGTTTTATGCATTTTTCTCAAAAGGCGTTAGTTGTGACTTAGCCACGTATGTTGTGAGACGCTTCATTTGTAAATCAATGTTTTGTTTTGAACAAATAATGTTTTTATATTCTCCTTAATTATTTCTTCGAACCAAACAAATGATTTTTTTATAGTCAAGGTTGATTAAATGAAACAAATAACTATTTTTTTGAAACAAAGATTCATTTAATTAATTTAATAAATTCGTATGTTTACTTTCTTGCTACTAAACCAAAGAATTAAATACTTGAGTATATTACTAAATTCTTTAAAACAAAGAACAATTTTTTCAAATCTAATAATTGGTATCACCTTGTGACTTTTTTTCATTGGCTTAAACACTTTCTAAACTATTCAGGGTGGGAGATGGGGAGGATATTTTATTTAAATAGCGATTTTTTGCGCATAGTCGGGGAGCAAAATAAACGATATTTAGAGAGCGCTGAGGCTTTCAGGTAGGGCCTCGAATTTTGTTTGTATGAAATTTACCGATAATTTCTACTTCCAAGCCTTCAATTGTGACTAATAGATGTCTCTACTAATCTTATGTAGAGACTGAAAGAGCAGCTGTTTAAAGAAAATATGTTACAACGGTCAATAGTACGTATTTTGCTTAAACACGTGTGTATCGTTTTTCTAGTGCGCTACAGTGTATTTTACTTTTTATTCTTATTAATTATACAAGTTAATAATGATGGATCTTTGAGACCATAAAGGAAAAAAGCGGTGTCAATTTTTTAATAAGAGAAGAAGTATCAAATCACGAAAAATAGCCAATCGATACGTTCAAGAGCAGGAAGCAGAATGTGTGGGCAAGTCTCCGAAAAAATTAAAATTGTCAAAAGACAAGTATAAAATCTCGTTTGATGCTTCCATCGAGTATCGTATTATATCTTTCTCGTGTATTTTTTCTGTGCTATCGGAAGTTTTACGCTGTTCTAGGTGCTATAAGCCTGTGAAATTTTCTGAAGCAAGTAAACAAGGCCTGGAATTTCGGTTAGTTGTTAGCTGTGATGAATGTGCTCCAGTGTATATTGATAGCTGTCCTTAAATAAACGATAAAGCTTACGAAACAAACCAGAGATTTATTTTTGCAATTTGCTTACTGAGAATTGGCATAAATGATATACGAAAATTGTGTGCATTTACGGACTTACCGAATCTTGTGTATCAAAAAAGTTACAAGAATATTATGGATACTATTCATGATACCTGTGAATCTGTATGCTCTTTCTCTATGAAGACAGCTGAACAATTCGAAAAAGAAAAAACAGTGGAAGAAGGAGAAAACTCTCAAAAAAAAAATGAGTACATGTTTGAGAAATGTGATAAAAAAACTATAGGTCTAAGTGGTTGAGGAAAATTAACTGGTAAATTGATTTACAAATTAATAATATACTACGGTTTTGCAATCAGACGTAACTGTAATTCTATTCAAGATATGAAGAAAGCTATACGGGTAACGTTATACCATAAAATTTTAACTGACGAGAAGCCTCAACACCACTTTTGCTCAGAAGGTGAGAAGTCATGGTGCTCTTGGTAATGAACAAAAACGATTTACAGAGATTTACAAAATTATGAACATGAAACACCTACGCCAATTGAAGTATTTGAAGCTGTGAATCCAATGTGCGAAGAATTAAGTGGAGATCAACTTCTCACGCGCTGCTTAGGTGAAAATACACAGAACTCCAACGAAAGTTTTAATTCGCTTGTATGGTCCATGGCCCCTAAGAACATTTCTAGTGGCAAAATGGTCCTCGATACAGCTGTATTACTTTTCAGTCCGTTGGCTGAATGCGTTAACGGGACGCGTAAGTGGCGTGAACGGCCGAAATAAGCGTGGAAACAGTCTGCTAGCTGCCTAGTGAATAAAGACATGGATAATCAGCGTGTATAACCCGACAAAGAGAGGAATTCGTGGATGGTACTATTATTACACTCGTATATACACACTATAAGCCATTGGCACTGAATACTCTGCTTGCTGCGATGTTGACGTCGTCAAGGATACTGACTTCTTAAGTAAAGTCAAGCTCTCTTTTGTAGGATCTTCCTCCCGTACTGACGAAGAAAGCAGGATGTGCGCGAAAACTCAGAGAGCCTCCTTCATATATTTTACATTTTCCTTCACATTCCACCCACCTCGTCCGCCGGACGATGTACTTTCTGAATTTCGATACGGTGCGAACCTTGATGATGTGTCCCAACAGCCATTTTCTCGGCGGATAGCAACTATCCTGGATAGCTACCAATTGACCCACCAAAAAGTTTTGAGTTATATTTCTCAATTTTGATCTTCTGTATCTTTTGTGCTTCTGTAAGAGATGAAGATACTCTTTAGACCACCGCTTCAAGTAATAGTTTGTGATGTTTTTGTAATAGTTGAAATCACATAAATTGGTTCAAAGGCACAGGTTGTGGTTCAGCTTAAGGCACAAGGGCCGATGTTCCACCGTGTCTGAAGTGGGCCGGGATTCATACTTCCACATCATCCATGGTTCGAGAGATTTTTCTGCACCCGCAAAGCGTCGATAGGCTGCAATAAACGAGACATAGCAAAAGTCACTCACTGCCTCTAAATATAACTTTAGAAATATAGCTTTTATGTGCTATATGACCTCGGCCCTCTGTACTACCTCTCCGCATTGTTGAACTCGCAAAATCTAGTCCAATGACTGAGAAGACTTATTCTGGTGAAATCATCCATTCAGCAGGTAGATCCCCCATGAGTTGACTTTCCAGTCTTAGTTGAGCCCGTTGACAACGCACGCACTTCCTTATATGAGTTTCCACTAGAGACAGGCCACCCGTTACCCATACCTGACTCCTTAATATACTTAGTATCAGCGTCACTTCTCCATGGAGTGCATAAGATGGGCATGTTGAACAAAATGACTACTTGAGTTGACCTTTTCCAGTAGAATTAGTGGATGCTTCGAGGCAAAGACAAGCTGTTAACGACTCAAACGACCACGTAGTCGCAGAATCTCATCCTCATCTATGTAAGGATTAAATTTTTTTATAGGACTACTAGAGGACAGTGGTTGTCCTGCTCTTATTTAATTCAATTCCTTAACGTAGTATAGATTTTGTACGAGATTTATTATAACAGCTCGTGCTTGTGTAAGTTATACATTGGAAAAAAGGCAGAATTTCGTAGTACGCCTGCCACTACAAGTTTGCTACTATTATTAATAAACCTAAAACAATACGCAGTGACTCGTGTCAGCTTAGTTAAGGAGAAGAAGCGCTGGAGCAATAACTCTGTATCTGAAATAACGTTGACTGGATTAATAGTTACGTGCGCGACTAAACCTTGTTACATTGTACTAGCAGTCTTCTTGGTAACGTGTATTTATGGCCAGTGCGTAGGGTTGAGACTTAGACAGTCTAAACCTTGCTGCCATAGTGTCGCCCTTTTCAACTGCATTGAATGCATTCCACGTATTGCCGCGTTAGCCGGATTGTCACTAGTAGGCACATAGTGCCATACAGCGGAAGAAAGCTTAACTCGAATAAAGGAAATCCTATTTGCTACAAATGTTTTCTAAGTGCTGGGATGTTGTTGTAACTAACTTAACACTATTCGGCTATCTGTCCAAGCGAAAATTGGTAGATCCTTAAAACACTTAAACTTTCGCAGATAGCAACATAATCGCACAAGTAGAGCCATCCCGCAAAGCTCTAAATTCAGTATTGAAACCGTTTTTATCAGGGCAACCTTGGTTTTGGTCATAAGAAATGTAATTCAACCGTATCGTTCGTTGTCAATTATTCGGAAATAGACTACCGCGGAGTAGACTCGCTTGGGAGCATCCGAAAATTTATGTATTTCTCTTTTAAACTCAGATGAACTTGCCAATCATCGATTCATCGTAATATTTGAAAGGTCTGGCCACCACTGACCATAAGTTTTCCATTTTCGTGTTAACTCCTGAGGCAGAGGATCTTTCCATCCGATCTTCTGAAGCCACAGATCCTGCATGAATATCTTAAACAGAATTGTAGTGGGAGCCAGATAGCCAAGTAGGTCAAAGACTCAAGAAATATTTGATGAAACTACGCGTTTAGTTAATGAGTGAGTTGATAAATCTGATGGAATTAAATTAAATCCGAGACTGTCGGCATTGGGTTTTCAAACCAATCCAAGAGCGCCAACTAAGTCTTTGGAATTTATTAGCTTGACCCTCATGAGGTGTGGGTTGCCAGGTATCTGGGATAAGGGTTGAATGGGTTGCCAATCATTTACCCAATTTGAAACCTCCATTGCATAATAAACTAATGAGATTATCGCGCAAGGTTACAGCTGCAATTTCATTGTCCGCTTCAGCAAGTATATCATCGACATAAGTACAGTCGTGGCAACAGGTCACACCCAGTAAAAATTTAATTCCCTTATCTAACTCTAACTGCTGTAAGGTGCGGAGAGCGAGAGACGGAGAACATGCCATCCTGAACGTAACCTACATCTTTAGGTGGTATTCTGTTGATGGTTCTCCTAGAGATGGCCTGCACAAACTATATTGCTAATCCTAATATTGTGGATCCATGAAAATTTGCCTGAACATTTCAATTATGACCGAAGTAAAGGCTACGCGAAACTGTCGCTAATTGATTGGAACAAAAGGGAGATTTTTTTGCAAAGTCTATCCAGCCAAAAGATAGTTCTTTAGGCTTTCTTAGTGCATAGTGCGGCGAGATCCATTGAACACTACACGTATTTTTAGTTAGCCATTCACAACTTTAGTGACCGCGTGATGTGGCAAGAACCAAACGTTTAGAATATCGGCTTCGATAGAAGGAACCTTCTCCAGGTGGTCTAAATCTTCATAGTCTTGGATAAAATCGTTGCGCCGTTCTCGCATGGACATGGCTTTATATAGTGAGTACTTCACCACATAATGACCTGCAGAGCACAATTGACACTTAGGATAGGTGTCTGAAGAGCTCGAAGTTAAATAAAAGGTTTTAGCGTAAGCTGCTTTCGGTCTCAACCTACTTTGAAAGTGAACCGTGCAAGAAGAACCGCCGATCTCGAGTGAATCGATGCGATTTTCAATAAATCGACTGATTTCTTCGAACGTGGATGGACACTCCAAGTCATTTTTACTAATGGCTTGAGATTTGAGACATGCACCCCACAACACCCGTGATTCTGAGCCTAGGCATTTCACCACTCGATAAACGAGCCTGTAATCCCGAATTCCGATGACTTGACCCAAATTTGTTGATGCCCTTGCAGCCTGTTGAGCTTGATTAATAAGCGCTCATAAGTTAGTATCAGAAGGTTTGGAATATAGGGGGAGTTGCTCTGAGGCAACCATATAGATATCCAAGCTTTATTGTAAGCTATATTACCATGAGGTAAGTGCTTCTGAAGTCGATAAATAACTGACTTTAGTCACGGCCACATCCTTGACAAAATCAGCCACTACACCAAACAAAAAAGTTTTTAGATACTGTAGTTTAGCAGTATTTGATAATCGCGTATTACAATGAACTGTGAATTCGAAAAGATCGTAAAAAGCGTGCCACTCTTCGACGCATCCAGAAAATGTCGTCAATTTTAATGGTGGTAGCTTCGCTCTATTCTCCAGAACTTGGATATTTGCGTGAATTTCAAACCCTTGGAGTGTTATTGCTTCAGTCAGAGTCGATTATTGCTCTTCCAAGCCGGTATCGTATTCATCCACCTTCACTTCTATTTGGTCAGTGTCGTTCCAACATATAAGGTTCATCAGCGAAATCATCTCGACTAGCGATTTCCAGATAGGCTTACCGGTACTCGATCCAATATTCTTTTAATTTACTCAAACTTAATTTGAGTGTAGTTTTGCTAATATGGTTCTCCGGTCTCTCTCGCTATCTTGCGATCACTCGTCGCAACGAACGTGCTGTTGCGTCAGAAGCTTTTCCAAAGAAACCGGTGCCACGACTGACTTCTACAGCCCCGATCTCTTTCAAACACCAAACATTCGCACTATATGCCAAACGTAATATATTATAACCTCTTTAATACTCGACCTACCCGTCTAGAAAGACCAACAATTGTTACTATATTATCGTAACAATAAACCAGGAGGTAGCGGGAATTTGAGAAAAAAGATAGTTGATTAAATTAACACGGGGTTAACACATACATTAATGAACGTTTAATAATGTCAATATATAAGATCACTAACAATATAAAACTTTTCGAAAGACAATAATAGTACACTAAGCGGCCGAAATAAATGCAAGAGCAGCCCGCTAGCTTAATGCGTAAACGGGACGTGTGAATAGCAAAAACGGCAGAGATAAGCGCGGGAACAGCCCACTGGCTGAATGCGTGAGCAGCACGCGTAAATAGCACGAACGGCCGAAATAAGCGCGGAAGCAGCCTAGTGGCTGCCTAGCGAACATAGACATGGATAATCGGTGCGTATAACCCGACAAAGAGAGGAATTTGCGGATGGTACTACTATGACACACTATAAGCCACTAGCACTGAACACTCTGCTTGCTGCGATGTTGACGTCGTGAAGGATACTGACTCCTTAAGCAAAGTCAAGCTCTCTATTGTAGGATCCCCCTTCCGTGCCGACGAAGAAAGCAGAATGTGCGCGGAAACTCGGAGCACCTCCTTTATATATTTCACTTTTTCCTTAACAAAGCCAAAGAATTGAATACTTGAATAAATCACCAAAACTTTTGAAAAAAAAAATTATTTCTTCAAAATAAAAAAATTATTTTTTTTTTAATTAGAGAAATGTTGATTTAAAAGGTATTTGTTCGTTTGGAACATACCTTTTTTCTTTTGAGTAACTATTTTTTTAAATTCTGAACATACAAAGTTATAGCTTTGAATTAATCATCCTTTTGATTTAATTAAAGATTATTTTAAATTAATTTAGTATGCTTGATTTAAGTAAAAATTTATTTGGATCAAGCAAACGATTGTTTAAGTAAATTTTTCAATGAACTGATAAAAAATTTTTTAAATCTGAGAAATAATTTTTAAAATTTTAATAATTGTTTATTTAAAAATATCTTTGAATTGTTTTAAAATACTTTTATTCTATTCAAAAAAAGTGTTTTTTTATTAAAAAAAATGCATTTTTAGAGTTGAATAAACTTTCTTTGAAACAATAAATTTATCTTTCAAATAAATTTTTTGTTTTAAAAAAAACATCTATCGATTTTAAAAATGTCTTGTTTGTTTCAAGCGATCAGTTGTTTAATTCAAACATTTTTATTTTCATGAAATATAATTCTTTGATTTTAACATTCCTTTTTTTCTGTGTAGCAATCCTTTTCAAGTCAGAAATTAGAATGTTTAAATACTAATACCTCATAATTTTTAGTATTTAAACATTGTAACTTTTGATTTAAAAATCGCGTAATTAAATAAATAATGATGAGAACATAGCTCATAGGAGTTTATTGAAATTTTTTTCCATAATATTCTTAGGTGATTTTTTCAACTGATCCTTTCTGATGTCGAATTGGTTAAAAAATCACCAGTATAGTATGAAATGGAAAAAAATGAAGTTAAGTTTAACTGCTTATTCTTTTCGTACTATACTCGGAAAATAATGAAAATTTCATATTTTTTCATAGAATAGAATCGTTTGCTCGTTCTTAAATATATTGGGCTCAACTCTTACTTCTGTATAATAATATTCAATTTATAATTTATAATGAAAATTTCAACGAGACAAGGCCAGAGCTATACGACCAACTCTTAAGCTGACTCAATGGATGTTAGTATTGTAGGTACAAAGGTCTATCAAATGACTGTGGAGATTAACCTGATGTAAATAATCTCATAATAGCTTTGAATGAAATTATTTTTATTTTTTTTAAAGTAATATTTTAAAACGATAAAATCGTTTCTTTGTCATCCATGAAAATATTGCTATTTTTGATACAAGGTACGACTTTTCCTTTATTTTTTGCTAAAATGATTAATTTTTGTAAAAAATCAATTCTTTAATCAGAAAAGGACAGATATACTCGACCTGTTCTTAAATAAAATGATATAAAATAAAAATATAATTCATATTACCAATATGATCTATTTCTTGCCATTGTGTCAACGATACAGCTTCAACTCCATAATAGAATTGTGATGTATATTTTAACCATGATATGTAAGAAGGAAGATTTCTGAAAATATAAGAAATATACATGAACGTTAAAAAGGTAAAAAGTATTTTAAAATAGACGATTAAATTTTCATAATTATTGAGTTATTAAAATAATAAAATTAAATAATTAACATTATTGTGACAGTCACTTTTGATTCTTTCTTTCAACTTTCTTACCCGCACAGGAGGTTTAAAAACTATTTCATGCTAAACATTTAAACATATGAACATAATTTTCTAATTGATCATAGGGAGGTTATCTTTTTTTGAATTTCTAATGAAGGTTTTAAAAACATTTCACTAATAAAAATATATGCGTGCTGAAATGACCAAACGTTAGTCAAACATTTTCAAAATTATTACAAAATGTTGCATCGATTATTATTCTATCCAGGTTGCAATATCCGAACCTTTAAAAAATTTCACTGTTCTTGAAAAATTTGAAACTTTAATTACTATCGACTTAACTAAAGCTTAAATGATTATTGACCTAATTAGGAAAAATCATACAGAACAATCAGATAATAAAATCATGTGACTCCTTTATCTGATTACTTACGTAATCAGATGAAGAAGTCACATGAATTTGGGTCTATACGTTACTTACAAGTCCCTACCTCCAGGGAATGTATTTAAATAAAACTGTGGGATATCAGTCTTTGATCAAAAAAAATAAACCTGCATTTTTTTTCGTTTAATAGACCTCAGAGATTAAGATACAGACTTTTTTTAATATAGCGGACAGAAGTGCTTTCAAGAACTTAACTAGCTAAAAACTAAAAATTTCACAGAAAAATTTATAAAAAATAAGAGAAAGTACAAATCAAATATTTCAATTTAAGTTCTGGTGTATAAAAAAGCTTTTGTGATTCAGAAGTTATATTCAATTTAATATCACAACATATTCGTTAATATTTTTAGCATGTAACACATAATAAATTTTCCATTTTATTTAATTAGCATTAAATTATCTATAAATTCTGAACTACAAAAGTTTTTTTAATTTGTACTTTTTATTGTACATTTTTTCATACATTCTTCTTTAAAAGTTTTAGTTTTTTGGCTATTTAAGTTCTTAAAAGCGCTTCTTTTCACTATATTTTTAAAAAAATGTCTATATCTTGGTCTCTGGAGCCTATTAGACGGAAAAAACTTAAGTTCATTTATTTCAATCAAAAAATCATATCTCGCATTTATAGATAAATCTGTTTCCCGGAGGTAGCGACCTATCCTTGTTAGTATCAAATTTATAGTATGTTGCGTCATACTAAAACAAATTAAAGCAACATATATTTGTGTATGTATATATATGTATATATAAGTAGTTATAGGGGCACTATGGACCGTCAAAACCAACCCCCACTCCACCACCCCAAAGATTACTGACTGGCGGGTCAATGACCTCTGAGAAGGTGAAGTAGGGGCTTGTTAGGCATGGTACCCAAACAACTGAATATTTAAAAATTTTTAATATTTTAATATGTAACATAATACTTTTTGATTATTAAAATTTATATTGAATCATAAAATATTAATTTAAAAGATTTCAATTTGCAACTAAATACTTTTAAATACTAAAATAATAAAAATTTCATATTGAATCGTGAAATATATAATTTGTAATATTACTGTGTGTATGGAGGTTGAGGAATTGGTAATGAACGAGGTAAATTAAATACCCACGTTTTAAAGTTTACCAACATTTATTATTAATAATAAAACATTACAACTTAGCATTCATACAATTAACTAGTGTGTACATATGATAAATAATAAATTCGTGTATGATTATAAACAAATCTTCTTTTCCTAAAACTAGATTATTCTTTTTAAATAATTCGATGAAATCATTTACAAAATTATCATTAAAACTAGACATTGTGGTTTTTATATCGCTAGAAGTAAAGTATACATATTGAGATTCCTGACTTTTTTCTAATTCATTTTTCATATTTGCAACCATTTCTCGTAATATATAATCTACAGATTTTGCAACAGTATTTAAATATCTAATTCTATAATATATACATTTTGATAAATCTTTTAAACGTTTAAACGTGACACGTTTAAATACTAATGACCGATTAAATCGACCATATTTTTCGGCGGTCCACCACACTCCTCTCCTTCTGGTTGTGCGTCATTGGGTACCAATTCAAAAGCTCTCTCATGAAAACTAATCATAAAACGGATAGTGTATCCTGGAATAGATAGCCGCTGATCCAGCATAGATTCCTCATTATAGCAAGTAGAAAAATCTTCAATTTTATCAAATTCCTGCTTCAACGCCTCCCAACAGTCTAGTGACAGAGGTAGACCTTGAAAATTGGCTCCACAGAAGCGTACCACGGGTGCAAGCTCCTTTTTGTTTTCGCCGCCTATATTCTCCAGGCCTACCTGGATAATTTTTCCAAAAGAGCTGTTCAGCCCGTAGACCATTGGCAGAACCTGCTGCCAATAATTTTTCTTGCTATTTTGTTTTATTAAATATGCCAACTCATTACCAAATGTCTGCTCCAAGCTTCTCTTTTGACCAGCCATCTTGGTTAGGTTTTCTTGCTTGTTACTGCTGTCACCGTCGATCACACACACAACTGTGGCTAGACCAAGTGGATACCACTTCTTTTATACTGTAAAAATTGGTGGGGATGTCGTAAAAAAGGTGGCGTGCAACCAATCAGAGACAGTCAAGTATCAAATTACGCATAACAAGTTTTTTCTATAAAATTCTTCACTATAGCATCATTTTTTTGCAAATCCTGCGAGAAATTTTCCAAGAATTTCTTGAAACCCAATCCGGTAGACATATAATACAGAAACATGATACAATAATGACCACAAACATTGGAATATTCGCTTTGTAAGCGTTTATTATTCCATCTAAATTTTTTACAATTTTGCTGAATACGTCGTAAATGTTGTTGAATTTGTGGCGGCTTACCAAGACTATCAAAGTACACACCTGTGCTATACTTATTAACGTATATGGCAACCCAGTGCGCACCACGCTGGTTATAATTTTGCGTATTAAGCACAAGCGCACAAGGTTTCACCCACATCAGAGGAATCCGATCCGCTGGATAAACGCCTACTGCGTGAAACTTGATCCTCATCAGATATCAAACAATCTCTTTTGAATTCATTGCGGAGAATTTCGAAAAATTCTTCCACAATCAGCGACTTTACGCTGGGGTTAAGTTTTAGTAGCCACTGTTTCAGATTAGCAGCGTTATTTAGAGCACACACGTAATTTGAATACGATGATTTTATGTAATGATGCATACACTGTACACTGCTGAAATTCAAATTTCTAGAAGCTGGACAATCTTGTTTTTCTAAATTTTCAATCTTACAGGTGGTGAGCTTGGAAAGTAGTTCAAGCTTTTCTTGACCTCGCACGAAAATTACACGACAATGCTTGCAAATAATAATCTTTATGTATAATCTTTTTATCGATATATCACCTTCGTACCACTCCAGACCATGATGATTCAGTGTCACCCAATTGTTCTGTCTCAAAGTATTTTTAGGTAAGCGTCTTAAATTACAAGGAGGCGCCACAATCCAATGAGCGATGAAGTTTTTTTGAATAGCAAGTACAGCCCCCTCCTTTGGAATCAAACGGTTTTTGTTGTCCTTTAAAAACTGCACGTCAATCACCACGTCCATACTGTTTGCAATTAAAGTTGCTCGTCGACTGAGATGATAAAGATGGCTTTGCTCCACTTGAATAGCGAGAACTATATCCCTACCACTACTACTTAACCGCTATAATCCACAACCTGTCTCGACGAGTCAATTTCGAGCAAATTGTCGTATTCAGCATAAATTATACAATTTACAGCGCCCTCTAGCGGGTCGTCGAATCTAACATCAATTCGTACATTACCATATTTTATCAAATTCCAATGACTACCATCACTCGCCGATAAATCAGGTGTCAAATCCAAAGCGAATAGGCAGTAACCGTTTGGATAGTCTTTACGGGTAATCGAGTTGCCTGAATTTATAAAGTGAATACCAGTGCCGAAAAAAAATTTTTGGCTTGTGTGAGCCAAGTCTAGATACTCAGTGTTGCCAGGGATGGTAAATTCAATTGGTGATTGGTCGTTAAGTGAAGATATCGGTTTGTACTGAACCCAGTAAGAGCCTTCAATTGCAGTCTGTGTCGAAGGTAATTCAAAAAGTGATAATTCTGACTTGATCGACTGACAAGATTCTGTATGCAACAGCGCCATCTTGAAATTTTAATTTTCAAAAATATCTCTAGCTACACGTGCTTTCTTTTTCTGCTTCTTCTTTTTTTTCGCAATTTTATCACTTTATGAGCGTTTAGCCGCTGAGGTGTTTGTAGTGCTAGGTGCACTCGACGACTAAGTTGATGATGTCTCGTTTTTCTTTTTATATTCTGATTCCTCCCCTCTTTCGCGCTTGACTCACCCAAGAGCAATTTGTCCAGAACAAAGTCAGCTTTTCTTTTGAGATTTTTACCACTCTCGCGAATGCGCTGTTTGGTCGCCTCTTTGACCGGTCTGCCACCTAGAGTGACATCATCTAGGATCTTGTTACTCGCTCGGAGAGCATCCTCACCGACCACTTTTGCACCTAGTTTGATCTTCGGTGTAGCTGCTCGGAAGAGACCTTTCAAAAAACTACCTACTCCTGCACCCGACTGGTGATAACCAAAACAAGGTTTACCAACTGTAACACACTTACCCCCACCACCAATCATTTGGTTATTGAAAAAATCTTCAAACACAGGCATTTTATCGGATGCGCTTAAAGTGAAGCGTTACAGTCAGCGTACCGTAGTCGAATGGAATGGGAAATCCGTGTCCGTCTCTTATATCTATTTCTATCGACTGAAACGCTGAAGACAGCAGTGGTAGGTACATGGGTGGTGGAAAGTTTTTAATTTCAACACTTCCGTAAACGTAGTCACGCAAATGAAGCGAGACTATAGGTAGTAAGCTCGTGCGCATGTCACTTGTTACATAAGGCTGGCAAATGTTGCTGTAAACCATGAGCACGGTTGGTAACCCGTTCACAAGATTTGCTGGACGATTACCTTCAATGTAGTGTTCTTTATTACTTTTGCAAGAGAAAATTGGTACATTTTCCAAACCTAAAATTCTAAGTAATTTTTCCGATAGGGTAAACGTGTGAATATAAGTTGTACAATCTTCACCACATCGACATTTAATCTGTACATAGCCACCAGCGCGGATTTCAAAATATAAATGATTTTTCACATTCTCGAGATTATTTATTTCTTCTAAGAGACTTTCAATGTCACGGTAAACACGAGGTTTAACGCGCGCAAACACCTCGGCCTTCTGTTGAGTCTCCTTCTCTCTTTCTCGCAAAACATTCGTCACGTCACGTTTGGATGTTTTAACAGAAATCACCCCCTCACGCTCTACCACTGATATATGCTGAAATGTGAGAGATATTTGAATTTCCGTGAGTCCTACACACCAGTCGCCATGAAGATAAAAATTTTGTGATAATTGTGTTGTAAAATGCGTCGCCACATTGTGTGGAAAGACAAACTTGCTGCTGTTGCTCGGTAAAACCATGTAATATTCATCGTTCATTGTAAATTTTTTAAATCATTAGCTTCTATCCAAGAATTAAATTTTTCTGGGTACCCCCTCCAACTGACCAAATATTGTTTTTTCGACCCCCTACCTTTGCTCTTCAAAACCTCATCAACCTCAAACGCTTCGCTATCTAAATCTTTGCGCACTCTGCTCAACTGTTCTTCGTAAAAATATCCGTCAATTTTTTCTCCATCAAGATCTGTCAAAATATAGACGGGTGGTTGTTGTCTTGTGTCGACTCTTATAATTATAAACAGCTTCAGAGTCCAGCCACCCTCGTATGCTTTCCTAAAGGCTGTCTTGGCACGACTGACACGAACCAGATCGCCAACGCTGTATTTAGCTACTCGAAACGGCTGTTTTTCGATGTAACGCAACGTCAAATTTTGACGTACCACGTGAGCATTATATAAGTTGACCTTGGAAGGGGGCATTTTTATGGCACTGTGCCACGACTCGTTGTAACACGTCACAATTTTTTGCAAAACATCTATATAACGTCTTGTGCGCGAGTAACTAAAGTATCGCCAGATACGACCTTTGAGAGTTCGAATAAAGCGTTCGGCAATGGCTGCCTTTATATCAGGGTCTCTGACGACTCGATAGGTAATACGTTTCTTTTTTAGCACCTCTTGCACCTCTCGACCGATAAACTCTTTACCTTTATCAGTCTGTAGATAAATAGGATGTCTATCGATACATCGTGATGAAATTTTGTCTAATGCTACAGCGACGCTTCGACTGGTTTTGTCGAGAAGAGGCTCTGCCCAGGTAAAACTTTGAAAGTCCATCAATGACAATGAGAATATAGCTGTACCCATCATTGCAGGTTTGAAGTGATCTAAAATCTGCCAAGTCAGCTTCCCACACTTCAAAGGGGCTAAAAACGTTGTAATATCGACGAGAAAAACGATGTCTTACGAGTTTGTGTAAGGTATGTGCATCCTGACTCTCCAACCATTTGGCAATGGTATTGTTATCAAAGTTTTTGGGTTTCACGTGTTTTAGTAGATGAGCACCAGCGTACGCTGATGGTGCAGAAAGATTATAGTAATAATGCTCAAGATCGTCCGGCTTTTTCGCCTCCTTCTTCTTTTTCTCCTTCTTTTTCATTGCTCCTCCTCCTCCCCCTCTTACAAACTAGCTTTTTCTCTCTCTTTTGCTGTCTTTTAAATGTATTTTTTATGCGTTTCAAAAATTTATCAAACGCAATTTTGCTGACCATGTACAAAACAGTAATACCAGCTGCAGTCTTTTCATTACCATCTGCAGTCTCCGAGAGCATGCGTGAAAATGCTTGTTCAGCCAGCAGTCTGTCGGCTTTTATATGATTTGTTTTTTTTTATTTGAATATGAAATATCGTGCTCTAGACAGGCATTGTCAAGAGGATTTTTTCCTCTCTGACCACGTCTGAGACGCTCTTCGAGATGCGTGCCAGGGCCGAGAAACTGGTAGCCTGGTAGATGCATTTCAAAGGGTACGACCGAAATCAATCGGTCTATAAAAGTACCAGTTTTCTCCTCCTCCTCCTCCTCCCCCCCCTCCATCACTTCCTTTCATGCTTTCACATACGGTCCCATTTTAGCTGTTCGTGACGACTCTTTTTTACAGGGGTTGATGGCGTAGCTGCCAACTCGCTACCAACTTTTTTACGCTTTTTCGCACTCCCAACTTCTTTCTCCTTTACGCTCGGTAGACCAGTAGCTGTTGAAGAATAATAATTTTCGTTTTCTGACGACGATGACGGCGGTGAATCAGAGCTATGAGATGCAATCGTACGCCACAGTTAATCGTTACCAATAAATTCTCGAGGTATGCTAACTTGTCACAAGACACGTGCGAACTGTTTGTATCCGCGCGGTGGCGGCCTTTTTCTACTTCTCATAGCTTCGTTCATTAAATCGACAATATTAGCACCCTCGACAACAGTGCCATCTAGCTTGATTATACCACGACTATCCCATTTAATATTACCAGCTTGCCGCAAATATCTAATGAGATGTCTAGCATTACTTTGAAATTTCTGCGGTACCGGCTGGAAAGCTGTTCGTCGTCAATTTCGTCATTATTGTCTGTACCCATCGTCGTTTCCGTTTCTAATAATGTTGTCTTGTTTGGACCTATTATACCCCTATTTTCATCCTTCTCCTCCCCTCTTAGATGCAAGTAACGTTGCAAGATTTGTTGATATTGCAGAGATTTTTGACGCTTATCACCCGTAGAATGTAAGATTTTACTCATTTCTTCGTTAAGAAGGGGCCGAACTATCTGTCTTTGTCTAATAGCATTTTTCATCATTCATGTAAACACTATCCGGTATAACAAGAAAAAAATAGCAGCCCCCGCTAGATATTAGTATAATAAGTAAATTTCGTAATAACAACCAAATTTTTTTACTGCGTAGTTTTTGAATAATTAGAGACCTACCAAAAAAAGATAGGTTATATTCTAGATTGCTAGTAGGTCTCTAATTAGTCAAAAACTATGCGGTAAAAAATTTTATTGTTATTACAAAATTTACTAATTATACTAATATCTAGCGGGGGCTGCTATTTTTTTCTTGTTATAAAGGATAGTTTTTATATAAATAATGAAAAACGCTATTAGACAGAGACAGATAGTTCGGCCCCTTCTTAAGGCGTGTCGTGGCTGTACCAGGTGTCTGGACACTGGGTGGTGGTGTTGTATGATTGGTAGTTGGTACGTCGTGCTGCTGCTGCAGCCGCTGTTGCTCCAAGCACTCTCGCGGTACTATAATCATTTTTCTTGCGTACTCTATACCGATAAAACAGGTTTCACAATTAGCCGTAGTAAATATGCTGATTTTACCACCAATTTCCTTTTTACCTCCAAAATACCCGGTTTAGCGAGTTTTCGCAATCGTTTCTTATAATGCTTGCTGAGTGGAATATTTCCACGTAAAATGTTTAAAGCACACTCGCAAATGTATGTTATAAGTTTGGAATTTGCTTCGCGTAATATGGCCTTGAGTTGAGAAAGTTCGATTTTACACAAAACATGTAGCTGCGTCCAGTGCTTTTCTGGAATTGGTCTGCTGCTGCTACGACTACGTCTTACCGGCTCCATTACAATCGCACGACTGGTACATAATTCGAGCGAGCACCAGCTTTTATGGGTTTGCAACGAGGCACATAAACGTACTGATGTTTGTCGAACGGAAATATACAAGTACGGAATCTCACGTTTTCAGGCGTACCCTGTTTCAGATCTATGAGCAAATAGCCGTGTGGTTGTGCTGTGGCATCGAGATATGCCTCTTGCAAAAAACGAGGCTCCTCGGGGCAGACTTGGCGCGCCAGATGATTTATTTGTGCTCGATCGCGCGGATTTTTAAATACCACGATGTAATTAGAGTTTAAAGAAATTTTTCGCTGACCTTGATGGAAGAGATTTTGCGAGATAAAGATGACGCTCAAGTTATTGTGATGACTGCCTTTGGTAAAGAGATTTACTACAGCTCTGTTGGACGATCCTCTCATCAGATCGTCGAGAATCAAGAGTTTTGCTCGTGGATCATTGGCATAGTCTTCGCTCTTTGGTAAACCCTCGTGAAATTCGATACCCTCCGCCAACTCCTTGTAAATTGGCTGCCACTCGGTATAGTACAAGAGTATACGCTCGAATTTTGTATCACTCATGCGATCAATGTGATGCAAAAAATTCTTTACGAATACTGTTTTACCACACGAGCTGGGTCCACAAATCATCATAGTCCACGGATGCACCCACCTGCAAACGTCCATGTTACCGTTGCTGCTAAACTTCTATTACTAACCTCATCAAATCCTCGCACCACTCTACATATACGATCATTAAGAGTGACGAGCAAGAGTGAGCTATAACCAAGAAATTGAAAAAGGTAATAAATTATTATCAAAGAATTAATGAGATTTAAATTTTTGATTCTCAACAATTTTATAGAAAAGAGAGTCTACAAAAAGTACAGTGAACGATGAATCAAACAAAACAAGTGCATTTTAAAGAGGGTAAGCCGGAAATTCATGTGATACGCGTGTGGGACTATGCGAGTCGTACAGCACGACGTGGAGAGTAGGAGCAAGCGGCTCGTGATAGAGAAAGATTCAGAATGAGGGTGGAAAGGATGCGGATTATTCTGGAACCTGTGTTTTTGAAAAAAATTGATGACTACGCAATTAATAGAAAATAAATTTATTTTTTCGTTTTACATTTTTATAAAATATAAAAATTTATTTCAAAATAGTTTGTGTTTTAATTCTCTCTCTTTATCCTGTATCATATATTCGCTTTAGTGATAATATATTTACAATAATTTATTTTTAATTAGACTTATAACCGTATGGATAGCTAATTTCGTTATTCAGGAATCGTCTCTTTGAGTGCACAGGCTCGCATATTTTACATTCAGGCCGTGTTATAACATCGTGAAACCGTGTGCGTCTAATAGCGTCATAGTTTGCAGAAAGTGACGGTATTTTACCAGTAATAAGATCTCGTATAGAATCAAAGTTTATTTTCTGACTAACTGACGACGAATTAAGTCTTATACCCTTGATTTTGCAAACACATCCTTCAACGCCATCTGGTGTCAAATATTTATATCCGTAAAATTTGGGTCCTCCAGAGACGAATGATGTGATGCTTGTGCCAAGACCATAACAGGCCAATTCGTCGGTCAAGTCACCCAAGAACGGCCCTGTTTTCGCATCGTACTCACCCACGCGACTTACATACACAATAGAGTCGGTATCGTAATACAATACACGTTCACCCAGTGGTTGCAATTCTTCGTAGAGTTTTAAATGCGCCAAGGCTGTGGTATAAGCGGCTACGACAACGTTACACAATGGTGATGGCTCAACAGCCGATTCTTTGTTGTGCCAACTTACATAAATTGTCGTCTCATTGATCGGTAAAATTGAGTCGACCTCGGTTTCGACACTGCAGAGTAATTCAAACAATCTCTGTGGATCATCTATCACTTCAGTCTTTGACATATTCTCTCGTTGACCAAATTTACCCCACAATGAATTTAAACAGAGTTTTGCTACAGATTTCAGACCAGCGTTATATTTTATTCGAGTTTTGTCTAATTTAATGCCCTCTTGTTGCACAAATTCCTCAATATATCGAGCAATCGCGTTCTCATCACCGTCAGCACATTCCGAAGGGTAACCCGACGCTTAAGTTTTCTCAGCGAAAAATTTATCGATATAAGTTGGAAATAGACCACCCTGACCCGTGGCTTTGTTGTACTGAGTAATTTTATAAGGCCATATTTCAAATATTTTTCTGATGATATAACCCATCTGAACAGCTTTTTTCAACTCGTCAGCAACCCACGTACCGATAAAAACTCGATTATCAGGATTTTCATGGTCACAATCTGCGGTATACATTGATTCGACACATGTTCGACACAGCGGAAACAAAAGCTTATTATGCATTTTAACGGGTAGTACAGCATGATATATATTTCGCGGCGGCAATACTTCGCATTTAATAAGACCTTCAATGTGACTTATATTATTTATTTGACCCACCAGAGAGCGACACTCATCTTCACCCACGTAAAGAGTAGGATGACCAACGGGATATCGACCGTATTCACAGATATATGGATATAATAAACACACGTCCACGTATTTTATTTTCTCACCCTCTTTCGCATCGTAATGTTTGACTGTATTACCCGTACGACCACCAAAAAATGCTTCTCGAGGATTCAACGGTTCATGCCAATTTCGTGTTTTATTATCGATATACGTCTTCATACTTTCGTTCTGTGAGTACTCATGATCAAAATCACATTCCCACTTTTCTATTAGTTGATAACCGTGGTTTCTTATCTTTTCGGATATTCGCGCGGTTCTCTCGAAACATTCGTCCATATTTTCACCGTTTACGAGGCGTGAATCACGGTTCACTGTATAACACCATACACAGCCATGCCAATAACACCCGTGGAATTGTGAAACAATTTTCGTACCGTTTTCAAGTTCGCAGTATCCATCCACTAGAGGGCCCTCGGGAAGTCTCATTTCTCGAGCTCGGACAGTATACCGAATTTGATGATTCAGCACATTTTCCATCCAACACAGCCACCGCATCGCCTTCATAGACTGCTTGTTTGCTTGTCTATAACCACCCTGAGGTATGATTTCTATAGTGTCTTTTTGTAAAAAATTTTTTCTATATACACGCATACAAGATGATGCGATGGTAGCGAACTCTACGAATGGATCTGTATTACCACATTCTATGAAGGTTTTGCGAAAGGCCAAACATGCTAATCGTAAAATTTTTACATCTTGTCTACAGTATTTTATAATCTCATTTTTAAAATTAAATATATAATTTTAATTTTTTTTTCATTATACCGCTGTTTAAATTCTCGTCGCTCATCGACCTTCATCGAATCTGGTGAAAAAGACCACACAGGTGGCATTTCTCCAACGTAATTTTGATTCTCCGGTGTGTTAAACAAATGAGGAAACGTAACTTTCTCGATATTAGCAAGGCCGTAAGCTTTTGGTAGTGCAGCTAAACTCATGTGTAAGTAATTTAAGCTGTCTATGAATTTAACGGTTGAAATTTGCATTATGATTATTTTTGACCCGTTTAAAATTACATCTGGCTTATCTCTAAGATCTGTACGTTCTGTCAAATGTTTGAGAATAAATTGCGCATCAAAACCCTGTGCATTGTGGGCTATACAAATAATTTGCTTGAAACTTTTTTTTGTTGCTAAGGCCAAATCAACTAGCTGTTTTACAGGGTCGATTTCAAACACGTATTCGCGTATACCACATATTTCGCAAGAATTTGTTATATTTTCATCATCCAAACAATAATTACATACTTGTTGTACAACACACAAGTTTGGTACATGCAAACTTATTTTTTCACCATCAGCACCCGAGATAATTTCCGATTGTTGAGTCTCAAAATCATAAAATAAATAAAGTATATTCTTTTTATTGGTTGCAAATCCTTTTTTGCTGATAAAGGGTTGCATGTAACAAAGGTGTTCTATCGGCATTTTACGATTACATATTTTGCAAAATATCGTATTACAATTATGTGGATCTTTATCGCACATTCGAACTGTTTTACTGCACAAACGACAAATTTTTATGCTCTCGCATGCCGACCGAAAATTATCGAAAGATTTTGAGATTTTATGATTTTCCAGACAAACATTACCGTATCTAAATCTCTAGTGCATTGAACACATGTTATTTTTTCCTGATTTATATCGCAAGGGGGACTCTGAAAACATTTACAGCATTTTTGTGGACATTTATGATTTTTTTGATGACTAAACTTTTTATTACAAGGTATGCAGTAGCCACGGCTGCCAGCTGCTGCGAGTAAATTTAAAATTGGCTGGTAATGATTAGAATTTTCGTCAAACATTATATTTAAGGTATGTCTAACTACATTACCAACATCGTGTACAAAACGTGCACCATCGTAAAGTGGTTTATAGCCTCGAGCAAAGTTTTGAAAAGAATAAACAACTATTGCAACGCCGAAAAGCGCATAATATTCTTGAAATAATTTCATTTCTTCGATACCACAACCTGTTTCGGGTATCGTAACTCTCGCAGCTTTGACAAGCTGCCGATATAATCTGAATGTCGCGCATTTTTACACACATGACGATATAAATCATTTATTGCTGCCTCAAACCACGTATACACATTCGCATTAGGTAGTGGGGGCAATATTGACACTCTTAATTGTCTACCTTGTAACTTAAATTGTCGGTAATATCGCGATGATTCTTTATGAATCGTAATGTGGTTCTGAGTAGTAGTAGTACCATCTCCCTGTTGAAGATATTTGTCTACAATATGATATACCAAAATTACGTGAAAATGTATGATTTATAAATTTACGCTTAAGGAGATGTAAAACGGACACCACCCCTGCATTAATGAATTTGGTTTATTTTTTCATTATATTGCAAAACTTGAGGAAAAGAAATGCTTTAGCTTGTAGTATTTACCATAAAGATCATTCAGTTAAATTTTCAAATAAATTCATTCATTAGTTTTAAAAATTTTAGTGTTCCAATATTTATATATGGTCAATGTCCCAATCGCTACTCACAAACCTATTACTAGCTACTCATTGTTAAAAATTTTTTGGTATCTAAATAACATTGAGCGGTTAGTAATAGGTTCGTGAGTAGCGATTGGGACATTGACCATATTAAAATTTTTAGATTTTGTACAAGAAATTTAAAATTCTGAGAAATTAATAAATGAATTTATTTTAAAATTTAATTGAATAATCTTTATGGTACATATTACAAACTAAAGCATTTATTTTCTTAAAAATATGCAATAAAATAAAAAGATAGTAAATATTTATGAGTATAGGTGTAGTATCCATTTTACATCTCCTTGAATCAACCTGTATTCTCTCTGTACCTGAGATTCAGATGAAATCATCGTATTAAGAGGAGGTCACGTATCTCTGTCCTTTTCTAATCAAAGAATTGATTTTTTTTACAGAAACTAATAACTTTAGCAAAAAATGAAGCGAAAGCCGCATCTCGTAATAAAAAAAGCAATATTTTCTTTAATAAGAAAGAATTAATTTTATTGCTTCGTTTTCAAGAAAACCTTGAAAAACTTAAATCATAGAGGTTAGGGTGGACAATTTGGTTTTTCAAGGTTTTCTTGAGAACGAAGTAATAAAATTAATTTTTTGTTATCAAAGAAAATATTGCTTTGTTTGATACACGATGCGGCTTTCTCTTCATTTTTTGATAAATTTGTTAGTTTTTGTAAAAAAATCATATCTTTGATTAGAAAAGGACAGAGATACGTGACCTCCTCTTAAGTGTATTCTGCTCGTTATTATTGATCGCCATTGATGACTGTCTCTCATCATCACCCCACCAAGAGCAACCAGGCATTGGTTCAAAAGGTGGTGGCGCTGCTGTATTATTATTTACCCCCTCTACCGCAAAGTTTGGGGTAGTTTCAGAGACATTTATGACTTCTCTTACCTCTTCGGGAGGTGGTAGTAGCACAAGATCTCTCGAATCAGATACATCTTCTTCTTCGGTCAGAAGCCTTATCAACAGTTCATCCCCACTACTGTCCTCCAATATATTTTGCAGGTCTGTAAAATTTATGTAAAATCTGCTTAGTTGCACTATTTTTAACAAAAAAGTCTTATCTCGCGAAATTCTGTGATCATAAACAAAAAGTTTATCGGTTATTGATTATTGATCCGAAACTGATATTTTCTTGCAAATCATGTTTTCAGATTTATTATTTTATTCACAACAAAAAAGTATTTTATAGCGAAATTCTACGATCTTAAAGAAAAAAGATACAAGCTTTTAAACGGTAAAAGAAATTATGAATAACTTACCTTTAATAACACGGTGATGTAACATGAGAAGCTGACTTGTGACGCATCTTGCATCCCTCTGCTTTTAATACAACGACCAACAATGTCAAGTATTTCATCATCGTTAAAAATACCTCGCTTAAACATATAAGCTAAGGTACGTAGTCCGCAAAGTCCTAAGATAAATTTAATTTTTTTCAATAATTCATTATTAGCGCAAATATTTAGACTTCTGCGCCATGAATTATTGCAAAATAATTTTATTTGCGGCTCTTGAACTAATGCTATATAAACAATATTTATCAAGACTTTAAGTAAATTTTTTCTAACCATCTTGCTTCGTGTTGATCTTCTTCTCTGGAACGTTGAACTTTAACTGTTAATCAGACCTGTCAATCTTCGCGTATTTATAGTACGATTTAGAAGTAGGAATGAGGGGTGACGAAGGGGTAGTATGTGCGCAACATTTAATATTTCAAGAATCATCTTAATTTGATATTTAGATCCGCCAACACATGTAAAATAATGTCAGTTTGGCGCGAATCGTGGACCGGTGTGCATGTAAGTATCAATCAGAATGCATATAATTCACCATCATTTCGCTTACGAGTAGGCGGAAATTTTTTCATATAACGCGATCACACTTGGGCGTGTTCTATATCGTCCACCTAGATAGTATGTGTCTTACGTAAAGAGGCGTTAATTGCTCAACCTACATCATTCGTACTGAAACAATTTGTATATATTTACATATATTCTGCATATAATTAATACTTATTTGCATATATGTATATATTTACATATATTTAGTAAAAGTAGAATAACTACATAACATTTTATTTAAATTATAATAATATATATATAGTTATTGTTAAAGATATAAATGTTATGCTCTTCTACTTTCTGCTATCCTGATACTTTTTATTATTTTTTCGTAATAATCTCTTGTTTTTTACATAAAAATTGAATTTCAATACATTCATCATTTGCATATGGATAACGCATTGTATGTTATTTGTGCATAAACATTGTGTAAGTAATACACTTACTCATTACCATGTATACTTTTATGACATTGTAGACCATATTCAGTTAAATATCCTGAGGTCTTATTAAATTTCTATTGTTATGGTATATATATATGTCTGTCTCTCTCTCTTATATATATATATATATATATATATATATATATATATATATATATATATATATATGTAGGAACTCTACTGTCTATCTAACTTAATGTTAAGTTAATGTTATACTTTCTTTTGCCTTCTGCTCTCCTGATACTTTTTTATCATTTTAATATTATTAATTCCCGATACTTATTGATTTTTATAAATTTAAATTCATTTTAAATGCAAAGGAACTTTACTGTCTATCTAATGCTATACTTTTTATCATTTTAATATCGTTAATAACCGATAGTTGATAGATTTTTTAAAATTAAATTCAATTAAACGTAATAGGTTTATTACGTGTAATGTTTTAAATTTTATCATTATTTTCAAGTGAATATACGAATTAAATTCATTCCAAAGTCTTGTGAGTTTATTCTTGTAAACCACAGATAAAGATTTCGTAATTTTACAAAATCAGCGACCTTGGGTCTTCTTTATCAAATTCTTTTCTCACACTACGTTAGGGTTATTTTAGACAAATCATCACTGTACACCTGAGTTAGTGATAGAATAAAAACTTTTTCTATAGATTGGGGTATCATGTGTTTTTTCTAATATCAATTTTGCGTCTTAAATTTGTAATATAATTCTTAATTTTAACTTTACTGTAGAATATGATTCTTAAAACTGCAGTTCAAATCTTTTCTACGAGGAAAAAAGTGTCAAATTATTAATTTTACCGTGCGAACTTGAAAATATTTTTAAGCATTTGGGATGGGAATTATACTTTTTATGATCGTGGACTTGGAGCCGCGATCAGTCCTCGATAAGTCGACAATCTGTAATAATCAAAAAGAAAAATGTTCAATCAACCACCATCACCGATCGTCATCGACGACGATGACGAAGTTCAAGTACTGGACGACGATGCCCAGGTACTTGAGAACTCGGTAAATATAGCACCACTTGTAAATTTGATTAATTACGGGGTAGCTAATGTTTTTGTTCCCAATTACTGGGTGGTATTGGACAACCCAGTGAACAAAGTGGTGAACGATGTGATAGTACAAAATGAGGTAGAAGAAGGTGGAGCAGTGATGCAGCAAAATGAGGTAGAAGAAGACAGAGAAGTGATGCTGCAAAATGAGATTGAAGAAGGCAGAGAAGTGTTGGCACAAAATGAGATAGCAGAAGGCAGAGAAGGAATGGAAAATAATAATCTAGAAGAAGAAGGCAACAACGACTCAGGATACGAGTCCAATGAAGATGAAGTTGATCCTGATTATGCTCCACAGGCGATGGAGGTAGAAGAAGAAGATGAGGAGGATGAAGAAGATGAAGAGGATGAAGAAGTAGATGAGGCCGAACTGGTACAACGCTACCATAGGTGTCGAGCAGATGAGGCTCGTCAACACCATGTGCTTGGTGTAGTACGTCTCTATTGGCGTGCACGTATTGCAAAATTACATTTAGAGAGAAAGCGTAGCTTACGACGTCTACAACGGGATTTAAGGAGAGTAAGAGAGCAGCGACAAGAATTGGAGAGGATAATACCTCGACCTCATCGTCGCGCGGATCCCACATTAGAACGCCCACGTAGAGGTCATGACGTGTGCTGGGGATGAGCGAAGCCCTTTTATAGACAAAGTGTTCGTCTGTGGAAAAGGTGTGATTCGTGCGGCTTGTGGCTTTGCTCGGATTGTGCGCTGGATCCGGTGCACTGCCAAAATGATATTATAATTTAAGTGTGAGTTTTAGTTTTATAAATTTATGAATTTAAATGTTTATACATAAAATGTAAAAATATTATTTTTAATTTTGTGTGTAAAATTTATGAGTCTTAATGTGCGTGTGAGAGTGTGTGTGTGTATGTGTGTGCGTATGTCGACGTAAATAAATAAATAAAGATATACTATTAATCTTAGTGTTAGTGAGAAAAACAAAAAATTTTGAATATAAAAATAATAAACAATAAATAAACTTTTATAGACTGTAAGTGAACTAGTGTTTATATATATGTTAATATATAATATATATGTAATTATAATATTAATTTCGTATAAATTGTATATGCGTGTTAGTGTGTGTATGTGTGTGAAGTAATAAAATATTCCTTATTTGAAAATTTTTATTGTGTGTGTGTGTGTGTGAAATAAAAATAAATAAAATTCTAAATATTGTGTATTTATTTATTAATATATTTATTCATTTAAATTCAGGGGTATCATAAATTGTCATAACAAGCCCCTACTTCGCCTTCTCAGAGGTTATTGACCTAGTGGTCAGTAACCTTCGAGGTGGTGGAGTGGGGGTTTGTTATGACGGTCCATAGTGCCCCTATAACTACTTATATGCATATATATACATGTACAAACAGGAGAAGAAACTGTCAAGGTCAAGGAGATTCAAACCCTAAATAGTCTAACACACGCGCGCGCATATACTCGATGCAGTATAACAACTAGCCAACGCTTTTAATACATGTATAAGTGTATACAGCATACACGACAAAACTCTAGAAGTTAATTATAATGAACTAAAAAGGGGGTCTAATTAGGAAACCTAATTTTTATAAATTATGTACTAATCTTTTTATAATATCTTCATATTTCGTCTTTGGTATTACTCAAAAATGTCGTCAATACCTCTTTAGAACGTGACCATGCTGCTTTCGCGAAATCATTTATAGTTTTGTCAAAGTTTTCATCTCTAAATAAAGTTCGGATTTCAAGACCATCAAAATTACCTTCACTTAATTTAGCATCAGATTTATGTGGAAATACTTCGTTCAAATATTCGAAGCATTAACCTCTCTTGTCCAAGGCTTTAAATAATGTTTTATCAATCCAAGCTTTATGTGCAGAGGACGTAAAAAAATTTTAGACCGATCAACGAGTGGTTTTATCTATAATATTCTATTCTTCAGTTTCGAACGATTCTTTTGATGTCCAAATTTTCTTTTGGTAGTGATTTTCTCTAACTCTGTTATTAAACATGCATAAATAACATGGGTACTTTGGGAATCCAGATTGTATTGAAGCGTATTTATTTGTGATATGGAGAAGTACTGCTTTAAGGCTGCGCTTTGATGAATTAATGAATAGCCGCCATCTTCCAGGTGCGTATATGTTTGGTTTGAACCCATCGATAACTCCTTTCATAGCCGTGCAATAAATCATATTAGAATTTTCCCAGAAATATTTTCTAAAGCGCTCCTCGTGATTACAATACGCACTTACTTTATACGCTTTGTCAACATATTTCTTCCCATGAATTCTGATGCCATGAATTCTGATTGTTCTTTAGACAAACCACTTCTCCTAAATAAATCATTGAGACGTTTTTTATCGAATGTTTCAACAGTTCGTTCTTCATCAATGGGAACATACTCTTCATCACTATCTAAAGAAAGTTCTTATTTAGAAGAAATTCATAGAAAGTTTAGAAAATGAAGTCTCGAGATCGCTTAACGACAGGCTTGGATGCTCTGAATGTAGATAACAGTTCGACGAATCGAATAAATGAGAATCAAATTGACTCAAACGAAAGCACATCAAATGAGAAGCATCCAAGTGCTTCTAAAATGGGACTTTCTTCAAATAGTGATAAAGAGTATGTTCTCATTGATGGAGAACGAACTGTTAAAAAATTCGATCAAAAACGTCTCAATGATTTATTTAGGGGAAATGGTTTGTCTAAAGAACAATCAGAATTCATGGCATCATAGTTCATGTGAAGAAATATGTTGACAGAGCGTATGAAGCAGGGTTGCGAAAAAAGTAATTAAAAATTATTTGAATCACGAATCATTTTTGAATTCGTAATAAAAGTTTTATTTAATTGACAATTCCTTTTAAATTAATAATTAAAAATATTTTAATTAACAAATTAAAATCTAATCGTGAATTGAAAAGGCTTTAATTAAAAAATCAAAAGGAATTCTCAATTAAATAAATTTCAATTAAGAAATCAAAATGTAATCGTGAATTGAGAGGGCTTTAATTACAACATCAAAAGGAATTCTTAATTAAATAAATTTTAATTAAGAAATCAAAATTTAATCGTGAATTGAAAGGGCTTTAATTCCAAAATCAAAAGGAATCCTTAATTAAATAAATTTCAATTAAGAAATCAAAATGTAATCGTGAATTGAAAGGGCTTTAATTCCAAAATCAAAAAAAATTCTTAATTAAATAAATTTCAATTAAGAAATCAAAATTCAATCGTGAATCGAAAGGGCTTTAATTCCGAAATCAAAAGGAATCCTTAATTAAATAAATTTCAATTAAGAAATCAAAATGTAATCATGAATTGAAAGAGCGTCAGTTATGATTATGATTTGTGAATTCGAGGGCTTTAATTAAAAATTCCACAATTCCTTTTTAATTAAACGTACTAGGGAATTTTTATCATATATATGTATATAGAAAAACATATGTGGACGCGTACATACATACGCACTTAGGCTCATGTATATGAAACATTTCATGTCGACCCACACGCACACATACGGACAAGTTGATATATATATATATATATATGGGGTATTCCACGTCAACCGACAGGGCAAAAAAATAGATTTGGCTGAAACTCTGAGAATATGTTCCATTTATGATCCAAAATGAACAAAAAATTTTTTAGACCCCAAGGTCAAAGTGGTGACGAGCTATAGACCATCAAAAATTCGAATTTTTTGAATTTTTTCAATATACTTTGAATTTCATGATTTTTTTATTTAAAAACTACAAGTCCTAGAGAAAAATAACAGAAGACACTTTTTATTGGAAATTGTGTGTAGATTATTCATGAATTTTTTCAGACCTCAATATGGCTTCTTTCTGATTGGTCCATTTAAAAATTACTTCTTTTTTTCTCAAATGTGGCCACCGACGATTTTAACTTTCAACGTCTTATTTTTTTCGTTTTTTCATAAACTTTCAAATAAATTTTCGATCAAAGTGGTGGGAGTTACCAGTGAAGCGCTATGATCGTTTTAGTAAAAAAAAATTCGGTTTAACTCACTTTTGAGAGTATGTAGGTTCACTGCCCTTGTCTAACTATGTTTTTTGTTATTTACTTTAATATTAATCGTTCAAACTATGTTTATACGAAAGGAAAAACAATGCTATCGATTCATTTTTGAGAAATGATAGTTCAGCGTTCCTCACTTTTCTCACAAATATTCGATAAAATTGTTTTTTCTTATGTATATTCATAATAATAATATCTATAACGCTTAAATCTTAATCTACAGGTAACACGATTAATGTTGGAGTGAATAACAAATATCAGAAGAACAATTATACAAGGACAGCGAACCCGGTATGCTCTTAATAAGTAAAACAGCCTGCTGGTCTCTATGTACATACATTTCTAATTCTTACAGCCCAGTAATTTAATAATGAGTGATTGCTTGAGTATATTTATATATGGAGAGAACTTTTTCATAAAATTTTAACAGAAATTCTATATGGACCATAAATGATATAATATTATATGTTATCGTGAAAGAATCAATATTGTACTATTTATTATAATTAAAGATCATATTAAATATGTCCATTCACTTATTAATGACTTTTTAAATTTTAAAAGTATTTAACAGTTAGTAACAATTTATTTTGAAATAGTTTTGATCTATTAATAAATTATTCATAAGTATTTTATATGATTAAATAAGTATTTAAAGTAATGGATCTTCTGCTCTATTGATCACCTCCTTCATAATAAATTTGAGATAAAATAAGAAAAAAGAAGTTTTTAGTTTTAAGAAATATTTTAATTTCATTCAAAATAAAATATAGTATTATATAAGGAACTTTTGGTACAAAAACATCGTAAATTAAAAAAAAATTAAAGTCCATAGGATTTATCATAGCGTGACGCTAACTCACCATTAGGAACGCTACCACGGGTCCCTGATTAAATTTTTTGTATAGTATTATGAGATCTTTTCAACAAGGTTGTTTCCTACACCAATTAGCACGGTCGATTTCACAACGTTTATTTCCTTAACGCCATAAATCATAAAGTCAATCAAAAAAACGATTAAAAAAGTTATTAAAAAAACAGATGATCGAGCCGGGATTCTATTCTCCGCTACAAAAACGAGTTGCAAGCACATTAGCTATTGGACCAACGCAGTATTATTATCCATTCAACCCGAAATGATATATGCTCATCTATCCTTAATTATTTAAAATAAAGTTTAAAATTTATTGATATTATTTGCAATTGAAATTAGTAAGACAATTCATATTTTTACAAAGATTGTTCACAATTAAACAATATAATATTATTTTACTGTTCTATTACCCAAGTATTTCTTATTAAAGTTTTTCTTATTCAAAAATATTATTTTAGGAAATTATAAAATAATTTTTTTCTGTCATTTTATATACATTATTGATATGTTATTACAATTATAATTATTAAACTATTTTAATGAGGAAGAATTCAGATGATGGAATTTCTCAAGGGGCCGTGCGATTTCGTACCATGCCATGTCCATACCGTTTTATTATGCAGTGTTCCATTAGACTATCTCGTGTTCCCTGAAAAATTCGATAGTAAACGTACGAAGTCTTTGTAATCATTCTTTTATTATCGAATTTTTCAGGGAACACAAGATAGTCTCGATGGAATACTCCATCATAGAACGGTACAGACACGGCACGAAACAGCACAGCCCCTTGAAAAGTTCTTTCGTCTAGATTCTCTCTGAAGCAATAGCACAGTTGCATGGCACATATTGTATTGGCTTCGTGCGAAGTACTAGTGGCGCCAATTTTCGGGAACGGGATTACTCACAAGTAGATCTATATTTATATTATATATAGATATACAATAGCACGAGTCCAAGAAAACTTACATTTTTCGCCACAGTTGTGCACGGAGTAAGGCTTATATAATAAAACAGTATAGGTACTAGCATTACAGCGCCCTTACTATTGCGGACTTTTCGGAAGCTTAACTCATGTCAAAACGAGGTACACCCCCACCAAGGGAGTTTAGGACCTGTATATACGATTGCGTTTTAGAATTTTCAAAATAAACACAGAAGAAATCTTTAATCAGCGTATTTGGTCATTCGAACATTAGGAAACTATTGTATTTATCATTATAGCAATATTAGTTTCAGATTAGTTATCAGTTTTTAAATGGTTTAAAATGTCGATGGTAAAGTCAACTGTGCGCTTCGATAGATGCTGTAACCCTTTTCAACTTGAAAGGCATCTAAAAAGAACTAACTTGAGATGGATGTCCAAAGATATTCTGGATTTATTTCCAGATCTTTATCATAGACAAAGAATATGTAGTGTCTGTAGAAATAGAGCAAAAGCTTTAATTTCTCCAAGTACGTACATTAATTATTATGATTGTTTTGTAATTTGTTTAAAATTTTGTAATTCAAACTTAAGAGGTGGTCGGAACCAAATCGGTGACTTGCGGTATATACCCTGGTGAAAAAAATCAGGTGACAAGTCACCTGATTTATCAGGTGATTTATCATGCCAAAATATCATGTATCAATTTTGTTGGTTTTTACACGTTTTAAACCATGCTTAGTCAATTTAGAACAATTTTTGAAAAATTTTTAAAATTTTTGAACTTAGAAATTTTTTTGTGATTTAGTCAAAATTTTTTCTAAGACCAAATTATCTAAAAAATTTTCTAAGTTCAAAATTTTCCAAAATTTTCAAAAATTGTTCTAAATTGACTAAGCATGGTTTAAAATGAGTAAAGATCAACAAAATCGTTACATGATGTTTTGGCATGATAAATCACCTGATAAATCAGGTGATTTATCACCTGATTTTTTTTAATAGGGTATCAAGTCAGCATTTTTCGCTTTACGATAATATTTTGTATATTTTTATGGCTTAAACCATTTCAAATTATTCTTTATATACATGACTAGAGGAAATGACTATATTTTTACCATATGAATAAGTAAATAAATTATTATAAACATTTATTACAAATATCAAACTGACTTGACATATACTGCATGCAAAAAACTGTCGTGTCGATTGTTAGGTGGCATTTTTCGCTTTATAACAATATTTTGTATATTTTTGTGGCTTTAACTATTTTAAATTATTCTTTATATACATGACTAGAGGAAATGACTATATTTTTACCATATTAATAAATTAATAAATTATTATAAGCATTTATTACAAGCACCGAACTAAGTCACCGATTTGGTTCCGACCGCCTCTTAATATCTCTTGAGCATTAAAACTGGAATAAATTTTTCCTTTTTATTAGTTGTGAAGTCATGCGCGACTTCTTTTCTTATTCCCCACTTTTATAATAATCCGCGGTTCATTCGAATTTATATTTAAAATCATTTTATTTTATATCAAAAGATACTTCAACTTTCTTATAATATTTTACATGTTAAAATATAGTTTTGAAACATATAGTAAAGCTTAACGTTAAGATCAGAAAAGGAACTCTTAAATTATATTTGAACGACCGTTGAAAGCGAATATTATAAGTACAAATAAAGTAAGAAAAAATAGAGAAAGGTTTTCTCTACTCTTTTTATAAGGGTATAGCTTATATTTAACTTTCATACATAGACAAAGTTTAACGACTAAAAGAAATCTTTACTACATATGTTATTAAGAACAAAAATCTGTTTAAAGAAATAAATGTCTTCGACATTTATTATAATCCTTTTTTGTCAAACTGCGTTATGGTCATCCCTAAACAATATAGAGAAACACGTAGACAATAAAATTATCCTTTAAACAAGATGTTTAGCACGTAGTAACACTTTAGTTTTTTGGTCACTCAAAATAATAATAAAAATGAATGTAAATCTTCAAGAGTAAAAATCTCATCTCTCGAAGATCTCAATAAAGTCCAAAAAAGGTTGGCACATATGATTTTTATTACATCGACAACGATGTTTAAAAGAAAAACCTTTGGAAGGGACAACAACAAAGACATGCGACTTGTTCATCTGCAAAATTGCAACAAGCTTTCTTATTCGTCCTTGAAAAGCGTAGGAGGAGGTGTCTCACCCTTCTACTAAAAAACTACCAATTTGTCACCTTTTTGGGCAACGCCCAAAAAGCTACCTGGACTCCTGAAGCTCGACCAACTAGCCAAAGTACATTAGATTTGTTTCTACAACCGAACAACCGACAACATCTCTTTACTGTATTTTTATATCTTGTTTAGAAATATTTTAAAGAATATATATAAGGACTTATGAGGTTATCCTAAGTTCCTTTTTAAATCAAAATATAATAGTGTTTGATTTATTTAAAGTCTATTTCCTTATTTCCGCGCGTTCGAGAGAACATTTTAATGTTCGTTCGATTATTTTAAATACCCCGCGTGTCAATTTTCGCATTCGTTACCAATAAAAGTAAAACGGGAAGTGCGACCGTCACACTGGTGCTAGGTGTGGGGTAGTTTCAATCGACTCGACCGCGGAAATTTAAGTGCCGAGACTCTCAGTGAAAAAGAAAAACATTTTTGAACATAAAAAAAAAACATTATTAAATAAGTGATTATTTTAACGTGATCACAAGGCACAAGACCTCTTCTCTCCTCCGGTTTTCCACGGTTTCCCGAGAGGTTCAGGGTGAATACCAGAGAAGCAGCGATAGCAGAAGGCCGTGGGATTTCTCTGCTTATCATCGGTCGTGACAACACATAGTTAAGGTAAAATGAAAATTTTTGTAATTGAGTGACCAAAAGTAGGGAAAAGTAGGCAAATGCGAAGGAAACGATTTTTGCAGTGATTTACTCTTAGTTATGCGTGTACACCTCTTAACTTTTAACCTTATTCCTTTTAAAACTTTTGATTTTTACCGTATAAATATAACGTTAATGAAAGTTTAGTTGAAAGCACCTAATTTAGATAAATTTGTATCTAAATTTCAGCTTAGAGATATTAAGGGTAAAAAAATTTTCAACGATTTTAAAAATTTTAAAAATAAATATATATATATATATATATATATATATATATTTAATTAATGTTATCCTTTACCTAAAATTATGATAACTAATATGTTAACTTATTGGCTTGAAAAATAATATTCAACGACATTAAAGAATTTTAAAATATTAGGGACACGAATAAATATTTATGTGCTTAAACCTTTAATATTAGTTTTCCTGTTTATTGAGGAGCGTACAGTAATATTTTATTTATTAATTTAAAATAGTTCTATCTTGAATCTTTTATTTTTGGCAGTTGTATTAAACCGGAATGAGTAATGATAAAAATTTTATCGAAGGTTTTTCAAACATTGATTTGACTAAAATTCAAAATGGATTAACGGAATTTGACATTTATAATAACACGTATTTGACGTTTAAACATTTGATTTTCAAATTAACTTGCGTTTTGACATATTTTACACTTATTAATAATCAATATTTTAACATTTTACACGATAAGAGACATTGAAATTCCGCAAATATTTTAATTATATGTAAAACTATAATTCTGTCACGTTATAACTTTATTTTTAAAATTGAAATGTGTTATTATGCTTCAACCCAATTTTTAAGTATTTTAATTAAAATTTTCAGAATAAGTTATTATACTCCGATCAAATTTTAAGTATTTTATTTTAATTTTTTTTTTTCAAGATAATAATAGTAATGGTGAAGTTATTGCTTAAATTTAAGAATTTTTATCTAAAAGAAAAAGAAAAATTGGTATTTAGATTGCAAGATTAATAACAAAGATGTAAAATATGTTTTTAGTTCCGTTCGTTTAACAGTTAAATTTTTGTTTTGTATCATTCAAACATAAGTACAGTATTTATAACAGGCTCTGCTAAATATTTAAAAAAAATATTTGAGCAGATTCCCTTTTTATTGAGGTACCGTTATAATACTATCCTAACTCGAAAGCGTGAGGAGTAAGCAAAATTGAACCATATGTAGTTGTATTTGGGACTGTTTCCTTGTTCCTTTTCCTTTTTTTTTGAAGGATTTAGGTAATAAAATAAGAGTCTAGGGAAATTTTTTGAAGGATTAAAGTAATAAAATAAGGGTCTAAGGAAAATTTTTCAACACATGTCGGGTCTTTCCAAATTTTTACATATTCTCTTTTTCACGCTGCTGAAAAAATTTATTTATCTATATAGGAAAAAATAAATAGCCTCGAGTTTCAACTTAAATGATTTAGATTTTATGCGTTATTGTTATACATGTGCGCGCGTATATAGTTAACCACGATCGATTAAATTTATCAAAACAAAATTTTATTACAATTGTCGTAAGGGTCATAATAGTGTAACTATATAGAAAATATAATTATTATTTATAATAATTTTAATTTTAGTTGTATTTCGATTCGTTAAATTGTATATAGAATACTTACTAACTATGTGCCCATTTTTATAAAATAGAGTAGATTAATTAATTAATTATGCCTTTAAATAATTTCTATTTCCTAATTACATTCGAGAAAATCTATCCTTTTTAGGTGTAAAATTTTTATCAACGCTTTTCCTTTTAATTAGTGTTTATTTATCTACAATAAATAAAAATAAGGATTCAAAACATAATAAATTAATCTTAAATAGTCATTTGTACTTTCAACCTTAAGTTCGAAAATAGAATTTTTATATATTTAGTGAATATTTCATACACGTTTATAACAGTATGTCTACTAATTAATAAAAATTTCATATACCCCTTATAAATAATAGTAATATTTCGATATATCACAACTAGAATAAAAGGGGGTATTGCTGACGTTTTGTCGAAGTTAAATTTTAAATATTACAGCAAAAAAATTTTTTTTTTTGACTGAATTTGCTTCCTTTTTATGGAAGCGGCCCCATATAAATATTGCAAAACGTGCATATTAAGCTGCAATATATCGATGATAAATTAAATAAATATAAATTAAATGTAAAGGGTCCATGAATTTATTAATGTCATCTTGTACGATTTACTGCACGCTAATTACTGTTAAAATTTCAATTACTGGACGCCTATTACTGTGCTTACGTAACGTTCATATATATTTAAAAGGTGTAACCATTTAAAATAAATATTTTTAGGTTCTTAACGTAAAAATTAAAATAAAAACAAAAAAAAAAAGAGAGTGATAAGCTCTTATAATTCTTAATTAGTATGCAAAACTAAACGAAATTTAAATCTTTAGTTAACAACGTTTCATAGCGCTACATAATACTTTTATATTTCTAACAATACTGAAATTTTTCAATGAATAATATCATAAAAGAAATATATTGTATCAAATAAATTAAATCTTCACTAACCTTTAAAGATTGATTAATTATTAAAAATAACATTATTTTATAAATTTTAAAGTGTTACTATTTTATAACAACCGTTATAAACAAACTTTTTCCTTTTATAACTTTTTCACTTTATTTTTAAAATTTTTAATAGCTTTGACAGTAATGTGCGCAAACTACGGAAAACGTGTGCGCATCACTGATTTGTTAATTTATTTTTAAATAAAATAGAAATCACATTTTTAAGCTCGTTTTTAAATTTTAAAACTATCTGTTATTGCAATTGATAATTTTAATACTAAATATATCACAAATAAATTAATATCAATGTTTTTATAAAGCATCCAAACGTCAAAATAGTAAATTATCATAATTTTTGCTGAGGTGCAAGGTTCAAAAATCGAAAAATAGTAAAATAAAATGATTTCTTTTCGGAAATACAGTTTTGTTAATATTAAATAATAAAATTACTTTGTGATTTTTTTTTTATCAACTAAAAAATTAAAAAAAAAAAAAATATTAAAAGAATATGTTTAATGATAATTGACAATAGTTGGGGCAGCGACAGCAATACCCACACTTGCAAACAAATAAAGTGTTAAATACAAAAAATTATTTAATAATAATCAATTCTGAACAAACCTTATGAGCAAAGGCTCGAAAACTTTAACAAAAATAACAATCTAATTACCGCAAATTTCTAAATGACAATATAATCATGATAAATTATATAACCTAAAAGCGGATCGCATTAATATTTTTTTTTTGGGGAAAAAATCATTTTTACAGCACTGAAAATTAGACTTGATAGATCAACCGTTACTGGCTAACAGCACATAGAAAAAATATGAAATTGCATAGTATTAAATTATATCGTATTGAATGGTTAATTTGTTTGGAGTCAATTCAGTAATGCTCGATATTTTTAGAAAAGGCAGGCCGACTGTAGCACGAAAATTCACTCGATTATCTATCCTTTGCTTTACGCCTAAAAGAATAAAAACCACGCGATATCTATAGAAAAAAAAAAAAAAAAATTGCAAAAATTGTAAAAACCCCATAATTTAAAAGAATTACCAAATATTATTTTTCTTTTTATTTAAATTTTTAAATTGTAATCAATTAAACGAAATTATAAAGGAAGAAAATCAGCAGTAGTTGGCCATTTATTGTATTGGTTTTGTTGAAAATTAAATGAATAAACCACAACATTTAAAAATAGTTACAGATAATTTAAAATTCTGATAATAATTATTAAAATATTATATGATCTAATACGTGTCAGAGGTGTACACTCAAGAGTTTACAGTCAATTTAGACCAAGACAAATATTTACTCAATAATTTAATTACCGTACTATCGAAATGTCTGAAAATTTAAAGTAATAATTCCGATTGCCAAAAGATAAACAACCTAGAAAATTAAATTAGAAAATCACTGCAACAATCTTCGTTCCCATAATTACATTTACTCAGCGTTGACATATAGTTAAGGAAACACTGAATCCAGGTAGCGTAAATCCTGACATCCTGAAGGCTAGCGCCATAAATTTAAGTTAGAAAGTACATGTAAACCTACCCATAGGTTCAAATACTATAGGTACAAAATATTGTAAATTACAAAAGTTACATCTTATATACGTATTTCTTATTAAAATCAAATTAAGCTTGAAAGTACTCAAAATAATTGTAATTGCGTAATATACCTTTAAGTGCAATCTGTTAGCGATAGATAACCTAAGTTCATTTGTATGCGCAGCGTTCATAGTGTACCCAAAAGTTAAAATATTAATCTATCGTACACCCGTTTATCGCTTGCCTTATAGTATAATAAACATTTAGATTTACACACATAAATATATCTATATATACATACATCATTTTATTTTATAATTTATTTACTATCACTCCTAAATCTATATATAAAATATATATGTACATACGATTCAAAACACTTTACACATAATCATTCTTTTATTCATAAACCGTCACCATATTAATATTTTTATAGCAAATAGTATTATCGTACATTTTAATATTTTTCACTATAAATATACGTATTTAAATTATTTCATTTTATAGTTACAACTTCTTAGTTATAATATTTGGCTTTCTATTATCATTATCACAAATATATTATTATTATTATTATTATCTTATTACCAATTGTTATTATATATTCAGTGGAATATTTTAGATAAAATTAGATATTATAGACTAGTTTAATATTTGTAAAGTGCCATTTATTTTTATCTCAGCAATCGCGATTAATAGATTAATAAAGAATTTTATATTCCGTTATGGCTCCGCGAAGGGGACGTTCTGCTCGCGCTCGTGGTCGTGGAAGCGTAGCGCCGCGTGCTGAGGTAGATTCACTATCGGTTCGCGAAACCAATACTAATCACCAAAATTTAAGGAACATGCAAGACGTCGAGAACCCTTTAAACCAAGCAATGGTTCGCGTGCCCGAAACGAGTTCCCAATCCATCGAAAGCTTCGCAAGTCCGGAACTTTCAGAAACGACAAGCGATCCCGCGGTACCGTCTAGCAATATCAAAACAGCCGCGGCTATCATACCTATTTTTAACGGGGCGGATGACACCCTGCAGACGTTCATCAGAGCATGTCGGGATGTTTACGAGTCAGTCGCTCCGATACACCGGTTATTCATGCTAAAAGTTATTAGATCGAAATGCACCGGAAAAGCGGACAAATTTTAAGGGGTAGACGAGCGTTACTTCCTTAGATGAATTTATAACCGATATAAAACGAGGACTAGGGCCGCATGATAATTACAACTTTCTATTAAAAACTTTCTATTAATATAATATCGATAAAAATATAGTATTCAAAGAGTAACAGGCAGATTTTCTAATAAACACAGGCTGCCCCACTAACCTTTTAAAACAAGGATGTCTAAAATCCAATTTAGCAATCAATCAACATATAACATACAATTTGGTAGGTATAGGTTCAGGTTTAGTTAAAACTCTGGGTCAAACAAGTCTCACCCTGGAAGGCATATGTATAAATTTTCAGGTCGTACCTGAAAATTTCTCCATAAGGGCAAAGGGGATTCTTGGAATTGACTTCCTAGAAAATCGCGAAGCTATTCTTATTTTTAAGAGGTACGGAACTGGAGAAATGATTACCGAGACCAATTCGTACCCGTTCATTCAGACAGCCAATATTTATCTTCCCCCTCGAAGCAAAACCCTAGTATCCTTACCCATAAAAACACTTCTCTAAAGGACGGATATCTTCCTCGCATTAATATTGGACCTGACGTGTATACGAGTTCAAAATAATGTACAAACCTGGTCGAGTGAATTCGAATGCTGACGCGTTATCGAGAAATCCCGTGAAAAACCCATCCTCACCCAAACTGTCATCGAGAGGCCTGGAAAAGATGGCTGTCGACGTCGACTCGCCATCGGTTCCAGATTTCTGCGATGACCACGATTTCCTGAATATTGAAATTTATGTCACCCAAGCATTCCTTGCGTGCGGCTCGCTTCAAGTTGATGACGCAAGCGGAGAGATCGCAAAAAGTGGACATATGATCAAGAAACGTGGTTTGAATTGCGCAGAGACGGGTCACCTAAGGTCGTCTAGGTACTGTAACCATTCTGAAATAATTGAGACCAGTGCCCGAAAGGTACTGAAGAGGCTTCCATGCCTGGAAAGGGATGATTGTACATCATCGGAAATGTGTGTGATAGAATGTGGCAAAGATACAGAGACGGGCCACCGAGGGTCGCCTAGGTACTGCGAACGTGCGGAAATTGCACTAAAGGAGCATGAAAGCTCAGAAGGTAAGTTAGCCGTTGAGATCGTATGTCCCATCCTATCTGTTCATTACGCGTGCATTCGTTTCACTAAAGACCACTTGTTAATGAAACCCAACTCGATTATTCATTTCGTTTCCGCCGATTTGACTTTTGATACTGCTACAAGCCAAGACATTGTCGGCAATAACATGCTTTCTAAAGAGGACTTTACTGACCTCCTACCTTTGACTCTTGGACAATGCGTTACGTTTTCGATCGAAGGACACTATATTTTTAATCTGGTTGTATCTAATACTACTAAAGACACACCCCTACTGACTGACGTACAGAATGCTTTGACTTGTTCAAAGACATCAATGGACAATGAAAAGATTGACACCGTAAGGGTTAGTAAGGAAGGAAATGGTTTTGAAGGACTTGATTGGCAACAGGTTGAGAATTTGGTTGTTGAAACCTTTGGAGCACAGAGTTATACAATTGTTATATGCACGAATGACCTTGTGTTCCCAGAGGAAACGGAGAGATCGGACATCGTGAAAGAATACCATGACTCTGTGTCTGGTGGACATGCCGGAATAAATAAGGTTTTCCGGGAAATTCGGAAAAATTTCTATTGGGCAGGCATGAAGGAAGATGTAAGTAACTATGTCCGATCTTGTCCTAGTTGTCAGCAAAACAAATTAACAAGAGTAAAGACTCGACAGCCCTTACAAATAACAGATACTCCTACCAACGTACTCGACAAAATTCAAATGGACATAGTGGGACCGTTACCTATTACTAAAAACAGCAACCGTTATTTACTAACACTACAAGACTGCCTATCCAAATACTCTGACGCCATTCCTATCCCTAAAATAGATTCCGTCACAATAGCTTTGGCTCTGTCCAAAGAGTTCATTTCGAGATACGGATGTCCACGTGTCATTCAAACTGATCAGGGTACCAATTTTCTAAGTAAAATCATGAACCAAGTTTGTTCTATTTTCAAAATTCGACAATTAAAGTCCACGGCTTTCCACCCTCAATCTTTAGGTTTTCTGGAACGCTCTCATCACACATTTATCGAATACTTGAAACATTACTGTGCTGACGATACCTGGGACGAGTGGGTTCGTTTCGGTATGTTCTCATACAACACTCACGTCCACGAAGCTCACCAATTTACACCTTTCGAAGTTTTCTTTAACCGCAAGGCTCGAATACCATCAGAGTTCGCGAACGAAGCTGTTCCTCTAACATTTATTGAACTTATTTATAATTTGTTTCGCAAATTTTCTCACACCCAAGCTACCGCAGCCTCTAGATTAAACCAAGCGAAAGAAAAATATAAAAAATATTACGATCGATTTTTAAACGTACAAGACTTCCACGTGGGAGATCCGGTCTATCTTTTAAAAGAAATAAAACGATCCAAATTTGACAGTCATTACGAGGGACCGTACGAAATAATTAATATCATAGGGGACATTAATGCAGAGATAAGAATAAAGAATGGCACTAAAGTTGTTCATTTTAACAAACTAAAACATGCGACAATTAAGCCAAATTAATATTATATTTAAATATATACCACTTAATTTAATGGCGAATTATTAGATTAAGATTTCAAGCGTATCACTGGCGTTAATTTAAACTGTTTATAACAAACAGCTTTTGTAAGGGATGAGGTGTGAAGTCATGCGCGACTTCTTTTCTTATTCCCCTCTTTTATAATAATCCGCGGTTCATTCGAATTTATATTTAAAATCATTTTATTTTATATCAAAAGATACTTCAACTTTCTTATAATATTTTACATGTTAAAATATAGTTTTGAAACATATAGTAAAGCTTAACGTTAAGATCAGAAAAGGAACTCTTAAATTATATTTGAACGACCGTTGAAAGCGAATATTATAAGTACAAATAAAGTAAGAAAAAATAGAGAAAGGTTTTCTCTACTCTTTTTATAAGGGTATAGCTTATATTTAACTTTCATACATAGACAAAGTTTAACGACTAAAAGAAATCTTTACTACATATGTTATTAAGAACAAAAATCTGTTTAAAGAAATAAATGTCTTCGACATTTATTATAATCCTTTTTTGTCAAACTGCGTTATGGTCATCCCTAAACAATATAGAGAAACACGTAGACAATAAAATTATCCTTTAAACAAGATGTTTAGCACGTAGTAACACTTTAGTTTTTTGGTCACTCAAAATAATAATAAAAATGAATGTAAATCTTCAAGAGTAAAAATCTCATCTCTCGAAGATCTCAATAAAGTCCAAAAAAGGTTGGCACATATGATTTTTATTACATCGACAACGATGTTTAAAAGAAAAACCTTTGGAAGGGACAACAACAAAGACATGCGACTTGTTCATCTGCAAAATTGCAACAAGCTTTCTTATTCGTCCTTGAAAAGCGTAGGAGGAGGTGTCTCACCCTTCTACTAAAAAACTACCAATTTGTCGCCTTTTTGGGCAACGCCCAAAAAGCTACCTGGACTCCTGAAGCTCGACCAACTAGCCAAAGTACATTAGATTTGTTTCTATAACCGAACAACCGACAACATCTCTTTACTGTATTTTTATATCTTGTTTAGAAATATTTTAAAGAATATATATAAGGACTTATGAGGTTATCCTAAGTTCCTTTTTAAATCAAAATATAATAGTGTTTGATTTATTTAAAGTCTATTTCCTTATTTCCGCGCGTTCGAGAGAACATTTTAATGTTCGTTCGATTATTTTAAATACCCCGCGTGTCAATTTTCGCATTCGTTACCAATAAAAGTAAAACGGGAAGTGCGACCGTCACATAGTATTAGTTTTATCACAGCTTTGGATTGTTATTTAATTTTCAAAATTATGATTTCTTTAATTCTTTATATTTTCTATTTACATACACTGTAAATAATCTATTTTTTAAATTGCTATTGAGTTATCAAAAGACCTATTGTCAAAACAATAAAGTTAATTGATTAGTATCACTACATCTTTCTTACTATTATTATTCTTATAAGCAAATTTGTTTTGAATTATTCTAAATTATAAGTCTATGTACTGTTATAACCTATTTAAACATTTTAATCAGGAAAAAATAAAATACTATGCTAAGAGTTATATAAATTTGACAAGTTCTAGGTTAAATCGTGCTACCTGATTGTTATAAACACTGTTTTATAGTTTGATTGAATTATTGAAATAATTTTTAAATATATAAAATATTTTTAATATTCAATTATATATATTATAGTCTTAATAATTATGAGAAAATTCATTGTCTTTATAACCTTATAAAAGGTTTAATCAAGTTACTAGCAATACATGATCTTTCATGATATAAAAGTATTTTGTAATCAAATTCCCACATTGAATATATTGTACTACAAATAATTTTTCTTGATAAAATACAAAATATTAGCTCATAGTTATAAAGGAAATACTTTTTTAATAAACCAATATTGTTAATTAAAGCTTCCGTATTAAAATTATTTTTTCATCAATTGAATTCCCATAGTTTTTTAGAAACAATCTCTTTTAGAAATTGAATTAATATTATTAATAAAGCACTGGTAAATATTTAAAATCTTCAAAGTGTTGAAAGTTAAAGATACAATTAATTGGAATGTAAATTTGTATTGAATTGTACGTAACTTTTTGAGACTGTTTTGATTTTTACTCTAATACTTATATTTATCTTGATGGATTATGCATATCCATGTTAAAGAATCTCACTCGAGCATACTCTAAGAGTGACAGATGATAATATTAACTGCATAAACTGTAATCTATTAATGATACCATTTGTAAAATTACAATTTTGGTGGTAAAAGTAGTTTTAGGACTTATTCTTAAAACAATAATTTAAACTTTTAGTTATTTTCGTATTTTTGCAATTAATTTCGCTAGGCATTCAAGAAATGTCATTAAAGAAATTGATTTTTTACAGTGTATACTTGAAAAAACTTTTTAATGTTTTTTCTCTGCATGTGCTTTCTTAAACTTATATTCTATTATTTCTTTATTCTTTGCAGTAATAAATGTAGATGGTGAAGTAGAATACATAAAAAATGACACACCACATAATACAATAAAATCAGCTTCAGTAGTCGAATCTAGTTGTAATTTTTTGGATCATTTTAGTGAAATTGCAGATGAGCTTCGAGAAAGTAATATTTCATCTGAAATTATTCCAAATAAAATAATTTTAGAGTCAGTAGAATTATTATATAATTTAAAACGCTGTGTCTATTCGGACCAAAATCACGTAAATTACGTGGATTTAAGAGTACCAAACGGGGATATAAGATGCATTTTCAAAAGTTAAAGACACGTAAGTACTCAATACAAAAGCTTTCGAGTACTCTTAAAGACACGTAAAAGCTTAAATACAAGTAAAAATAAAAAGTAATATAAACGTAAAAAATATTATTGGAACTGGCCTAGAGTAACGTAAAAGCTTAAAGGCACGTGCATAAGTATTTAATACTTGACGGCTTACGTACACGTAAAAACTTAAAGTCACGTCCACAATATCTCTATACTTGACTGGCTTATGGACACGTATAAATTAAAGTAACGTTGATTACAAAATGGTACTGTCTTACGTGCACGTAAGAAAAATTAGTAACACGTAAAAATCTTAGGGACACGTAAACGTAAAAATGTATTCTTGAATCTCTTTTAAATGTACGTAAACTACTTACAGACCCGTCAGAGCTGAAGGATACGTAAATACTTGACGGCTTACGTGCACGTAAATACTTAAAGTCACACATATTATTGGAATTGGCCTAAAGCAACGTAAAAGCTTAAAGGCACGTGCATAATTTTTAAGTAACGGACGGCTTACGTATACGTAAAAACTTAAAGTCACGTCAACAATATCTATATACTGTACTGGCTTATAGACACGTATAATATTAAAGTAACGTTAATCCTAATATTGTACTGGCTTACAGGCACGTAAGAAATTTAGAAACACGTAAGAAGCTTACGGATACGTAAACGTAAAAATTTATTCTTGAATCCCTTTTAATGTACGTAAACTACTTACAGAACCGTCAAAACTAAAAGATACGTAATTTTGAGAACTCTAAAATACACGTAATGCCTTAGGGATACGTAAAAACTTAAAATCACGTCCAAAATATCTATATACTGTACTGGCTTATAGACACGTATAATATTAAAATAACGTAAATTCTAATATAGTACTGGCTTACAGGCACGTAAGAAAATTAGAAACACGTAAGAAGCTTACGGATACGTAAACGTGAAACTTTATTCTTGAATCCCTTTTAATGTACGTAAACTACTTACAGACCCGTCAAAACTAAAGGATACGCAATTTTGAGAACTCTAAAATACACGTAATGCCTTAGGGATACGTAAAAACTTAAAATCACGTCCACAATATCTATATACTGTACTGGCTTATAGACACGTATAATATTACAGTAACGTAAATTCTAATATAGTACTGGCTTACAGGCACGTAAGAAAATTAGAAACACGTAAGAAGCTTACGGATACGTAAACGTAAAAATTTATTCTTGAATCCCTTTTAATGTACGTAAACTACTTACAGACCCGTCAAAACTAAAAGATACGTAATTTTGAGAACTCTAAAATACACGTAATGCCTTAGGGATACGTAAAAACTTAAAATCACGTCCACAATATCTATATACTGTACTGGCTTATAGACACGTTTAATATTAAAGTAACGTAAATTTCAATATAGTACTGGCTTACAGGCACGTAAGAAAATTAGAAACACGTAAGAAGCTTACGGATACGTAAACGTAAAAATTTATTCTTGAATCCCATTTAATGTACGTAAACTACTTACAGACCCGTCAGAACTAAAAGAAACGTAATTTTAAGAACGCTAAAATACACGTAATGTCTTAAGGATACGTAAAAACTTAAAATCACGTCCACAATATCTGTATACTGTACTGGCTTATAGACACGTATTATATTAAAGTAACGTTAATTTCAATATGGTACTGGCTTACAGGCACGTAAGAAAATTAAAAACACGTAAGAAGCTTACGAATACGTAAACGTAAAAATTTATACTTGAATCCCTTTTAATGTACGTAAACTACTTACAGACCCGTCAGAACTAAAAGATACGTAATTTTGAGAACGCTAAAATACACTTAATGCCTTAGGGATACTTAAAAACTTAAAATCACGTCAAAAATATTTATATACTGGACTGGCTTATGGACACGTATAATATTAAAGTAACGTTAATTTCAATATGGTACTGGCTTACAGGAACGTGAAAAAATTAGTAACATGGAAAAAGCTACAGGTACATAATAAATTTAAACATACGTTAAAGTTCGAACCTACATAATTATCAAGAGTTACTGTGATAGGGTGCAAGTAAACAGCTTCAATTCACGTAGATATCTCCAGCATGGGGATATAGGTACGTAAATATTTTATAGACACGTAACAGAATAATGTTACGCAAATTTTAATATAGTATAAACTTACGAACACGTAACTATCTTAGTATATGGGTACATGAGGCTATGAGTCTATGAGTCTATGGGTCTATAGGTCTATGGGTATATGGATCTATGATTACATGGGTCTGTGGGTATATGGGTCGATGAGAATATGGGTCTATAAATCAATGACTATGTGGGTCTATGGTGTATGGCTCTATGAGTGTATGGGTCTATGGGTGTATGGGTATATTGGTATTTAGGTCTATAAGTATATGGGTCTATAGGTATATGGGTCTATAGGTATATGGGTCTATAGGTGTATTGGTTGATAGGTATATGAGAATATGAGTTTATGGGTCTGGGGGTAGATGGGTCTATGAGTATATGGGTCTATGGGTGTATGAGTCTATGGGTACATGAGTATATGGGTGTATTGGTCTATAGGTGTATTGGTCTATTGGCCTATTAATATATAGATCGATGGGTATATGGGTCTATAGGTATATAAGTCTCTGCGTATATGGATCTATAGATATATAGGACTATGGGTATATCAGTATATCAGTCTATAGGTATATGGGTCTATGGGTACATGAGTCTATAGGTATATAGGTATATATGTATATGGGTCTATGGGTATATGAGTCTATAGGTATATAGGTCTGTATGTATATGGGTCTATGGGTATATAAGTATATGGGTGTATTGGTCTATAGGTGTATTGGTCTATAGGTGTATTGGTCTATAGGTGTATTGGTCTATAGGTGTATTGGTCTATGGGACTATTAATATATAGTTCGATGGGTATATAGGTCTATGGTTATATGAGTCTATAGATCTTTGGGCCTATCGTTATATAGGTCTATAAGCATACAGGGTCTATGGGTATATAGGTATATGGGTATATGGGTCTATAAGTGTATGTGTATATCAGTATATAAGTATTATGTCTATGGGCCTATCAGTATATACACCTATAGGCATATGGGTCTATGAGTATATAGGTATATGAGTATATGAGTCTATAAGTATGTAGGTCTATGGGTATCCCACACAGCATGGGAGATTTGGAATATTTCCGGAATATTCCTATGTCATGAAAAAACCCATGTAAAAATCTTTCATGAAATGTTTGAAATGTTTTTACATGGGTTTCTTCTGAACATAGGAATATTCCGGAAATATTCCAAATCTTCCATGCTGTATGGATATCGGTCGCTGGGTATATAAGTTTATGCGTATATTGGTATGTGTGAATATGGGTATATGGGTTTATGCGTATATTGGTATCTGCGAATATGGGTATATGGGTCTTTGGGTATATGGGTCTTTGGGTATATGGGTCTTTGGGTATATGGGTCTATGGGTATATGGGTCTTTGGGTATATGGGTCTATGAATGTATGGGTCTATGAGTATATTGGGCTGACGGTATATGGGTATATAGTTCTATGGGTATGAAGGTTTATAGGTGTATGGGTCTATGGGTTGATGGGCTTATGGGTGTATAGGTCTATGCGTATATGGGTCTATACATATATGGGACTATGAATATATCAGTATATCAGTCTATAGGTATATGGGTCTATAGGTATATGAGTCTATAGGTATATAGGTCTATATGTATATGGGTCTATTGGTATATGCGACGATAATTATATGGGTATATGAGTATATGGGTGTATTGGTATATGCGACGATAATTATATGGGTATATGAGTATATGGGTGTATTGGTCTATGGGCATATTAATATATAGTCCGATCGGTCCATAGGTATATAGGTATATGAGTATATGAGCCTATAAATATATGGGTAAATGGGTATATGGGTCTATGGGTATATGGGTCTATGGATCTATCGATATATATATATATATATATATATATATATATATATATATACCTATATCAATATATGCCTATGTGTCGAAGGGATTATAAAGTTATAGGTCTATGGCTATATATCATTATGTGCCTATAGGTCTATTAGTATATAAGTCTATAGGTGTATGGGTTCATAGGTATATGAGTTTATAAATTTACAAGTTCATACGTACATGAATTTATGGGTTTCGAGTTATATAGACTTATGGGTACATGGGTATATGAGTTGATGAGTATATGGTTACTAAGGTTCCCGATATAAAGGCCTATAAGCCTATATACTAATAAAACAACACACCTATATACTCATAGACCCATATACCCATAGACCCCTATACCTATACCCATATACCAATAGATTTATATAGGCATATACCCATATACTGATCGACTCATAGACATAAATACTCATAGAACCATAGCACAATAGCTCCATATACCCATAGACCTATATACCGATAGGCCCACAGACCAATATACTCATATACCCATAGACCCATATACTTATGGACGCATATACCAATAGACTTATATACATATAGACCTATATACCTAGACTCATATACCTATGGACCCATATACCTATTTTTTTTTTTTTTTTTTTTTTTTTTTTTTTTTTTTTTTTTTTTTTTTTTTATTAATATATAAAGGATTTTGTCCTCTATATGATTAACCTTTTTATATGGTGAAGTCGAGGGAGTCTAGCCCGGTACCCGTTTAACACATTACATCAGGCTAGACTGTCAGACCCACCATACCGAAAACTTTGACTACCGATGGATGGTCAGCCACTTTTTGTGACCAACAATCAACCGATACTCAATGAGGTCGGATTTTTGAAGAGTCGCGATATGGGTAGCACATACACTAATTTTCTTTCGAAAAAAAAGTCAGAGGTGCCTGGCCAGGATTCGAACCCGCGCCCACCGCGTTGAAGGCAAGAGCTCTATCCGTTACGCCACCGCGCTCCTCACCCATATACCTATAGACTGATATACTGATATACTCATAGTCCCATATATCTATAGACCCATATACGCGTAGACCCATATATCTAGACCAATATACTTATAGACTCATATACTCATATACCTATATACCTATAAACCGATCGGACTATATATTAATAAGCCCATACACCAATACAACCATATACTTATATACCCATTGACCCATATAATTATCGTCGCATATACCAATAGATCCATATACATATAGACCTATATACCTATAGATTCATATACCTATGGACCCATATACCTATAGACTGATATACTGATATACTCATAGTCCAATATATTTATAGACCCATACACGTATAGACCTATATACCAATAAGCTCATCAACCCATAGACCGATACACCTATAAACCTTTATACCCATAGAACTATATACCCATATACCTTTAGCCCAATATACTCATAGACCCATACATTCATAGACCCATAAGCCCATACACCCAAAGACCCATATACCCAAAGACCCATATACCCAAAAACCCATATACCCAAAGACCCATATACCCAGAGACCCATATACCCAAAAACCCATATACCCAAAGACCCATATACCCATATACCCAAAGACCCATATACCCAAAGACCTATATACCCAGAGACCCATATACCCATATTCACACATACCAATATACGCATAAACATATATACCCAGCGACCTATATAATCATCGAACTATACATTAATAGTCCCATAAACCAATACACCTATAGACCAATACACCCATATACTCATATACCCATAGACCCATATACATATAGACCTATATACCTATATACCTATAGACTCATATACCCATACACCCATATACATATAGATCTATATACCTATAGACTCATATACCCATAGACCCATATACCTATAGACTGATATACTGATATACCCATAGTCCCATATATCTATAGACCCATATACGCAGAAACTTATATACCTATAGACCCATATACCCATCGAACTGTATATTAATAGGCCCATAAACCAATACACCTATAGACCAATACACCTATTGACCAATACACCTATAGACCAATACACCTATTGACCAATGCACCTATAGACCAATACACCCATATACTCATATACCCATAGAGTCATACACCCATAGACCCATATACCTATAGACCCATATACCTATAGATCTGAATACCAATATACCCATACACCCATAGACCCATACACTCATAGAGCCATACACCATATACCTACATACTCGTAGACCCATAGACCCATACACCCAGAGCCATACACCATAGACCCACATAGTCATTGATTTAGAGACCCATATTCTCATCGACCCATACATCCATGGACCCATATACCCACAGACCCATGTAATCATAGATCCATATACCCACAGACCCATGTAATCATAGATCCATATACCCATAGACCTATGGACCCATAGACTCATAGACTCATAGCCTCATGTACCCATATACTAAGATACTTACGTGTTCGTAAGTTAATCCTATATTAAAATTTGCGTAACATTATTCTGTTACGTGTCGATAAAATATTTACATACCTATATCCCCGCGCTGAAGATATCTACGTGTATTGAAGCTGTTTACTTGCACCCTATCACAGTAACTCTTGATAATTATGTAGGTTCGAACTTTAACGTATGTTTAAATTTATCATATACCTGTAGCTTTTTCCATGTTACTAATTTTTTACGTTTCTGTAAGTCAGTACCATATAGGAATTAACGTAACTTTAATATTATACGTGTCCATAAGCCAGTCCAGTATATAAATATTTTTGACGTGATTTTAAGTTTTTAAGTATCCCTAAGGCATTAAGTGTATTTTAGCGTTCTCAAAATTACGTATCTTTTAGTTCTGACGGGTCTGTAAGTAGTTTACGTACATTAAAAGGGATTCAAGAATAAATTTTTACGTTTACGTATCCGTAAGCTTCTTACGTGTTTCTAATTTTCTTACGTGCCTGTAAGCCAGTACCATATTAAAATTAACGTTACTTTAATATTATACGTGTCCATAAGCCAGTCCAGTCTATAAATATTTTTGACGTGATTTTAAGTTTTTAAGTATCCCTAAGGCATTAAGTGTATTTTAGCGTTCTCAAAATTACGTATCTTTTAGTTCTGACGGGTCTGTAAGTAGTTTACGTACATTAAAAGGATTCAAGTATAAATTTTTACGTTTACGTATTCGTAAGCTTCTTACGTGTTTTTAATTTTCTTACGTGCCTGTAAGCCAGTACCATATTGAAATTAACGTTACTTTAATATAATACGTGTCTATAAGCCAGTACAGTATACAGATATTGTGGACGTGATTTTAAGTTTTTACGTATCCTTAAGACATTACGTGTATTTTAGCGTTCTTAAAATTACGTTTCTTTTAGTTCTGACGGGTCTGTAAGTAGTTTACGTACATTAAATGGGATTCAAGAATAAATTTTTACGTTTATACGTATCCGTAAGCTTCTTACGTGTTTCTAATTTTCTTACGTGCCTGTAAGCCAGTACTATATTGAAATTTACGTTACTTTAATATTAAACGTGTCTATAAGCCAGTTCAGTATATAGATATTTTGGACGTGATTTTAAGTTTTTACGTATCCCTAAGGCATTACGTGTATTTTAGAGTTCTCAAAATTACGTATCTTTTAGTTTTGACGGTTCTGTAAGTAGTTTACGTACATTAAAAGGGATTCAAGAATAAATTTTTACGTTTACGTATCCGTAAGCTTCTTACGTGTTTCTAAATTTCTTACGTGCCTGTAAGCCAGTACTATATTGAAATTTACGTTACTTTAATATTAAACGTGTCTATAAGCCAGTCCAGTATATAGATATTTTGGACGTGATTTTAAGTTTTTACGTATCCCTAAGGCATTACGTGTATTTTAGAGTTCTCAAAATTACGTATCTTTTAGTTTTGACGGTTCTGTAAGTATTTACGTACATTAAAAGGGATTCAAGAATAAATTTTTACGTTTACGTATCCGTAAGCTTCTTACGTGTTTCTAAATTTCTTACGTGCCTGTAAGCCAGTACTATATTAGGATTAACGTTACTTTAATATTATACGTGTCTATAAGCCAGTACAGTATATAGATATTGTTGACGTGACTTTAAGTTTTTACGTATACGTAAGCCGTCCATTATTTAAAAATTATGCACGTGCCTTTAAGCTTTTACGTTGCTTTAGGCCAATTCCAATAATATGTGTGACTTTAAGTATTTACGTGCACGTAAGCCGTCAAGTATTTACGTATCCTTCAGCTCTGACGGGTCTGTAAGTAGTTTACGTACATTTAAAAGAGATTCAAGAATACATTTTTACGTTTACGTGTCCCTAAGGTTTTTACGTGTTACTAATTTTTCTTACGTGCACGTAAGACAGTACCATTTTGTAATCAACGTTACTTTAATTTATACGTGTCCATAAGCCAGTCAAGTATAGAGATATTGTGGACGTGACTTTAAGTTTTTACGTGTACGTAAGCCGTCAAGTATTAAATACTTATGCACGTGCCTTTAAGCTCTTACGTTACTCTAGGCCAGTTCCAATAATATTTTTTACGTTTATATTACTTTTTATTTTTACTTGTATTTAAGCTTTTACGTGTCTTTAAGAGTACTCGAAAGCTTTTGTATTGAGTACTTACGTGTCTTTAACTTTTGAAAATGCATCTTATATCCCCGTTTGGTACTCTTAAATCCACGTAATTTACGTGATTTTGGTCCGAATAGACACACCGTTTAACTTTTGACTTTTTTTCTTTGGTTCTTGATTCGTCATTCGTGCTTGACTCATTTGGATAGTATCCACTAGTATCTGTTTCTGGTTAAGAAGTAGCAGTTGCCATTGACTCTCTTTTAAGAGAAAATTCAAAATTTAATATTTTTGGTGAATTAAATAAATCTAATGATGTATAACTGCCACTTAAAGTATTTCTCTTCTCATTTGATTTCATGAATTCTCCTAAAAAAATATTAAAATAAATACAATTTTAACAGCTATAAATTTTATTTATTAAATATTTTTATTAATTTTTAAAAACATCATATAACATTTGATTAAACACAACTTACTTTGGCTGCTTTAAGTATCATATTCAGGTGAGCTTGAAATAAAATTTTTGTCATCATTTGAAGATAAATTTGCAGCAAATTTATTGCTATAACTTTCAGATATAATAACATTTTGTTTTTTATTTGTTGATATTTTTACATCGAAATTATCTGTGGTAATAGTATCATAATGTGCAATAAAATTATTATAATCGTTCTTAGATATAATTAAGTTCTTATTCTGATTTTTAGTTTTATCCACATTTAAGTCAACAACAATATTATCATTATCATATTGTTCATCATTAGATAATGCAGAACCAAAAGATAAAACTTTATCTATACTGGATAATTTAGTTATATTTTTTGATCTGGCTTTAGCAACATTATAACATGGTTGATAATTGACAAATAAACTGTTTATTTTATTGCTTGTACGTGTATTACTTAAGATACTTTTAGAATTTTATTTTTTCTCTCCTTTTTTTTAATACTGAATTCAACCTTATAAGCCTTACTTCATCTCTTCAGATATTCTTTTCTATTTATGACTGGGCTAATATCTTCCATGAAAACATAATCTTCAGATTCATCAGATTTTTTCTCACATATTTTAATAATTTTTTTCTTCTTTTTGATAGGATTATCATTACCAACCTCCATCCAAATTCATTGTTTTTTCTCCGATAACTGTTGTAATTTTGAATTTTTGAAAGAACCTTTAATAGGTTTATTTTCTAATTTGGAATAAGGATTTACCACAAAGGCTGGACTATTTACATTTTGAGATTTTAAAACGTTGAAATAGATTTATAAAATCATCAAATTCTCATCGCCTGAAGACTCATCAATTATTTTTTTCCACTCTTTTACCACATTTGTTTCTGAAGTTTTCGGATAGCAATGTTTTAAAGATGTACTATACTTATCAAATTATTTTTCATGTAAACTATATGATTGAGGTTCATCCTTAGCTTAAACTTCATTTCAAGTCTTTACATAATTTTCAACATTTTATTAATTCTTTCAGATCTACATTACACTGATCGTTGGGACTCATTTTTCAATCAAAGGATTGACAATGTCGGTTTAGAACCTTCAAAAGAAGTCTATGGACTTATCAATCCATTTTTAATTGTTTTGCTTCAACAATTTATACATAAGAAATTCGTACAAGAACTGAATAGTACTTTTTAGCCGTCAGTACACTTATGCCATATTGCGCAGCTAATGATATTTAATCTGGACCATTTTGTAAATTAGGTTCTGTTTTTCATTACTTGATACAGTGACTACTGTACAACTGTGAATATCTTCATCTTCAGATGTTGTAATACTTTCCTTAAATGATTGACCAAATTTGTTTAAATTCATATAAAAAATAAGAATTATATATAGTTTATATTCTTATTACGCGCGCTTGTAAAAGTGAGGTTAAGTTTATATGCCGATTATAAAAAGAATTGGAAAAGTAGATCACTATGACAGGATGGTTCGCGAATTATATTTCTTCTTTCTCTTTCTAAACATTCGTTGCGTCTGCTAGAAAGAGAAAAGACGCACGATTTAAGATTGCCCGTAGAGTGTCTAATTATTTTATCTATCTATTCTATATTTTTCTAACTAACTTATAACCATGTCTTTTACGGAACTTTAAACTGCACGGTACAATTAGCCGATCGCGATGCAAGTTTTATTTGACACATAACAAACAAGCTATTGAAGCTATGCTTCTTATGCAAGGTTAGGCCGACAGGAATTTGATTTTGTGTTGTCTATACTTTTGGACAAAGTCGTAGAGTGGGTGATTTTTAAAAAACGATCAAAAGTATAGACGCCACAAAGTACATAGTGTAGACTATGCCGAAAAGAAATGTGAATCAATGAAATCTATCTGATAATAATTGAAATTCAATGTAAATAAGAGTAAATAAATATTAATATTGATTGTGAACATAATATGCGTTTGTAGGTATTAAACATATTGTATTATCACTATCATTTTAATAAATTTAAGACGAAATTCATTAAAAGGCAAGAGAAGAAATTTCTACCACTTTGCGCGAATCAGTATTTTCAATTTTGTCAAGCAACATTCGACATATTAAAATGTTTTTCTATTATTTGCTATCATTTTTTTTAAATGGAAATAATTTTAATTATTTCAATTAATATTAAATTATTTCAATAAACAACCTTAAAATATATAAAAAAATTCTTGTAAATGTAATTATATTTTATACATTTTGGAATGTTTTTGGAAGAAAAAGTAACATTTCATTTCACTAAAATAAAGAATACATCTAAGCTATAATTGTTTCAGTTTTTATTAAACTCTTTCATCTGTAAATGAATCTTAAAAACAAAGTTTATAAAAATTGTTTTAAATCATTTAAAAATGATTGTCAAATCCCTGGTATAAGGTTTACAGGTTTCACCCGTTAAGCTAATAATAATGAGCTAAAATCAGTAGCTAAAAGCTACGTTTTAAGGGTCTCGCTTATTTCTAGCTAGAAACCCAGTAAGATTTCTACCAGGGATTCAATACTTTTTATAACGAAAAACATGATTAAATATAATTTTTTGAACGTTATTACTAAAAAAAAATCATTACTGATAATCAAAATTAATTTGATTATATCCAATCCACAGATAATTAAACATTTGCGGAAAAAAGTAAAGAGCGATTATATAAGTACTATAAATTTGATAATTTTTCATTCAGTATTGTTATCTAATACTCGTACATTAATTGAAGATACCTTTATTTTAAAGGACTACTTGTAATTTGCGACGTGACGCCTTTCTTAACCATATGCATTGCTATTTTTGTTTAGCACATTAATTTTATATCTTCTATCCTTTTGATGAAGAATTGGGCTGTTCGCTGGAGCAATCTCTTAGTTTAGGTGTTTAATTTGTTTCAAAACATAACACCATAAATTAATTCAAAGAACGTGAATAGCTGCCTTTCAATACCGGTCACAGGAAGGGTGGAGAGAAAAGGAAAATTTTCGTTTTTTAATATTTTATAAGTATTGTAAGCGAAAAATTTGAAAATACGAACCCTATGTAAAAGCATTAGCAGAGACAGATTTTATATACGAAACAAAATTTAATTAAGTATAACTCGTTGCTTCTTTACGAAATAACGAAATATTTTTACATTATTCATCAAAATAGTTATTTAAATATATTATTATTTTAATAGCAAAAACAATAAATTTTTTAATTAGAAAATAAATATTAAATTGTCTTTTTTTCTATCATATTATAGGTATGTTATAAAGTTAAAACAAATTAATTTCTAATTTATATAACAGTAAATGATTAAAAAAAGATATGTACAGATTTCAGCACATATAGGCATGTTTTCAGCCAAATGCATTATATGTATTAGAATCCGCATCGCACATCAACAGGCGTCGACTTATTTTTTGTTATAGTCCTTTTACAGCCTAAATGGCTTCCGTCTCGTTTAATCTTTAAAACTTGGCTGAAGGAGGATTGGAAATTTTGATAGCTATTTCTGGATAATTCAAAGAATCATTTTACGTGATTCAAAGACTTTTGTAATACATTTACATTTATTGCCGTAAGGGAAAACACTTGCGTGGAATAGTGCACATAAGTGATAACATTATAATTTTAATAATTGAAAAACCATTTAAATTGTATGAATTGAATATCTTTGACAAAAAATAAATTCTTTATAATAAATAATTTTTACATCAATAAAAATTAAATATATATTCTTCATCTATGATTTTTCAAGGAAAGAAATGAAGACCCTACTGAAAGATGTAGAATAAAATCCCACGCTAAAATCTCATGTGACATTATAGATTTTGACACCTTTTCAATCATGAAATGGGGATTTTTTTTGAATAATTAATACTTAAAAAATGTATTGACGCAGAATTTTTATCGACTAGTCCCCAATAAACCGAGAATCGTTTAAAACACGTCATAATAAAACATGTCGTTATATGAGATTTTGGGATGAGATGTCGTGTGAGATTTTGGGATGAGATGTCGTGTGAGATTTGTCAGTAGCAATTTTTTTTATAATTCATAATAAAAAAAAAATAAAATTATAGCTACGAGTATTGAACGTGTATTTATACTGTTATTTCAAAGAAATATTTATATTGTACAATAAAATATTAGAATAAAAAAACCAGTAGCTTGTTTTTTCAAAAACTTGTGTAACACGTGTTCATTCTTATTTATAAAAATGTAGATTGCATTTGATTTAATATTGAAAAATTCATTTATCAATCTTAAATATAAGTACATTATGAGAATGTTAAGTTCAAAAGACGGTTCTCCCGTTAAAGAATTTATTATAATTCAAATTTTTGATATCATTGTATTACAGATCTATCATCGTGCATTTACAATTTATAGTTATAATTAAAAAAAAAAATTCAGACATTTTAATTTACAACTCCTTTCTACATTGGATAACACAAACATAACAGTTATAAAAAAATTTTTAAGTACAAAATTTAAACTTATTATATTTTTATTAACATGAATATATTTAATTATTGTTTTAATAGTTTTTCGACGAATGTTTACAACGAATTTTTACATTCCCAATGTATTTTTTTATTCAAAAATAATTGCTGGCATCTCACTTTTAATATTGAACAACAAATTCAATAATTACTATTTTGATTACAATTTTTACGATGGCTTTATCTTGAATCCATTGAGCACTTTCGTCGTTTATTTGGGTTACTGTCGGCTGTATTGTTGATTCTGGTCTAATACTCGATCAGGTGAAACAAGAATAATAAGTTAATCTAAAAAAAAAAAAATTTTTTTTTTAATATATGCTTTTAGATTTCGTGGGTGATTTTGTATTAAATAAAAATTGAATTATAGTATTGTGCTAACTAAGATTGTTATGAAATTGCTTAGTTATCGTAACTTATTTTTCTAATACAAGGCAAAGTACCAAAGAAATGAAAAATATTATTTTATAAATAACTTCAATTATTAAGTAAATTTTGCAAAATAAATTTTTTTAATACATTGTTAATTTTTGTTTTTATTTTATATTATAAAAACCATTTTAATACTATGAGTATTTACAAAGTATATACTGTTTAATTTGTATATGGTGAAACAATGTTTTTATTTAAGTTTACATATTAATATATTGAAAAAATATTTTTAATAAAAAAAATTTTTTTCAAAAATGATCCAAGTTTATAATAAATTTGTTATCAATCAATATCATAAAACAAAAAAAATTACTATAATTAGTAAAAATTTCAAAAGATCTTTCTATTAGTCTTACAAAATTATAAATTTATTACAATAATTTTTGTTATCTTTGAAATATGCGTTATCTAAGTACAATAACTTTTTAAATTTACCGTGAAGGACATAGTTCATAATCAGGGCGTAATTTCTTATCATTATTGATTAAAAATTAATTACTATAAAATTTAAGTAAGAACAACTTCTTTTTAATATACGAGAAAAAATATATTTATAATAAGAAGTGCTTCGTTTTTGTGAAACTAATAATGAACTTTCATTTCTTCGCATGTAAATGTGTGATCAGAAATACATCGTAACTGATAAGAAATTATGTCCGTTTAAGAATTAAACGTTAACATTTATACTATTATTAATTATTAAACAAATAAATATGCATGGCGCATAATTGATTATTAAAACTAAATATATGATTGTCAATAAATACATATTAATATATATTCAACATTAAAGGTTTACGATATTTAACTTACCAATCAAAGTTTGAAAATATCCATATTTATTGTTTTTCTCCATCTTATATACTTCTGTTTTCCGAAATCATGCACAGATGTCGTTTGTATTTTTATATTCCATAGACTTTTTTGTTCTTTTATTTTATTTTCCAATATAAAGACATATTTTATTTCATTTACTTTCTTAATATAAGTTTATTTTAAATGGCATTCTTTAATATCATTTTTCAACCTTCTTTATTTACAAATCAATTACTAAATCATAATTTCCAATATTTACAGACTGATTATTATTAACTTTTTCATATTATCATGTTTTTTTTGCCTTCACGTCATCATTAGTCCCGTGGAAATGGTGATAATTTTTTATTCATAATTATTTCGATGTAATGAAATCTCATTTTTTGATCATCCATGGAATATTTTATTTTACAAGGATCTCCACCTGAAACTAACGTTTCTGCGAACGCTGCAGCATAAACTCCACAACTATTTCCAGGAGGTTGCTGAATAAGTAATTTTTCAAATATTATATCTTTTTCTGTTGTTCCGGGAAATCGATGTCTAATATATGCTTTTTCTTTTCTACTAATTTTCCGTTTGTTAACGCAATTAAACTGTCATATACGTGTATTTTTTTTTTATCATAAAAAATACATCTCCAATGGTGAATATAATCTCCTCCAATTATTTGAACACTGCAACTGTTTGTAGATCCATATGTACCTAAATGAGCATGAAGATATAAAACGCTATGCATTGCAATTGAAGAATTAGAAAGCTGCAGTACACGAATAAAAGCATCAATAGAATCTTCATTTAATTGCTTCTGTATAGGCGAAACATTCGTTATTACAGCAATTAATGGAATTTCCCTATTATCAAAATTTTTTTTAAATTCATTTATATCTCTTTCCGTTAATTCATAATTTCGATTTTCTGAAACAAAAATTACTTCTTTACAATTATCTACTGTAGGCTTTATAATTTCTTCTTTTTTTTTAGTTTTAATATTATATTTTACTCTTGTTCTATTAATTTTTAAATTTTTCATATATTTATTTTTACAAGTAACAGCTTTACGAATCATTTTTTTGGCAAGAATACTTTTTAACCGAATTCTCTTTTTTTCTAAATCAGATACTGGAAATTTATCAATGTTTTCTGAATTATCATTACTTAATACTTCATTATATTTTGAACAATTTTTAATTTTCCTTTTTTTTTCAATGGCATCAAGCGTATACTGAGGATTCCTTATAGGCATTTGTCTATTATGTCGACTATCTAAAAGTTCTGGAAGCATACAATCTTCATAAAATTTAATTAATTGATTTTCCATTTTATCTCTCCAGAAATCATTATCAATTTCAACTTCGTAATATTTTCGATTTTTTAATGTATGTATCACAAATAAACAATACTTTCTACGAGTAATATGTAATTGCCCTTGTATTTGATAATAATATTTGTGTTTTTTATTTAAAAGTTTATCATTTTTTGGATCAAAAATTTTCCTCACTTCCGGAATATTATTAATTGCTTGCTGTGCTGTCATGTTAGCAGCTAAGTACGGAGATTTAATCTCTAAAATCCATTCGTCATCTATAATTCCATCTGGAGTTGCTCCTAAAAATGGATGAGTTTCATCAATGAAAATTCCGCAAGGTACTATTTTCAATTTTTTTTCTTTTTCGATTTTTTTCTTTGCGATATTTTCTTGCTCTAAACCGTAAGTTGCGCTTTTACTATCATTACTCATGGTTGAATATAGAATTTCTTTTACCCTGTGAGCACAATTTGTGGAAGGATTCCAAGTGCACGCAGTGTGAAAGTTTGATGCTGTTAATATGCGTTTATGTAATGCTCTCCATGTATGATTTTTATTTTGATCTATTGTTTCTTGTTCTATTTCTTTCGAATTTTTTTGATTTTCATTTAATATATTAAACCATTGCTTCCGTAGTTTAACGATTTCTTGGTTAGATTTATCTGCATCATAATGTTTAGGACCGTAGAATTTTCCTGCATTTTTCGATGAGAAGCATCTTTTTTTCTTACCACTCATTCGTCTTCGTTGTTGCGTTTGCCTCAATTTTAATCGTCTTTTGATTTCAACATTTTTAAGTATTAAAGGCAACTTTTTATCCATGCTTTTATATAATCTTGTATGTCCTTCTCCTGTATTGAATTGTGTTACAGCAGCAGTTACTCTAATCAGGTATTGATTTTTTAATGTTAAATTTATTCGTTTTCCCCTACCGTATGGCATATTAAAGAATTTAATAATTCCGCTCTATTATTATTAACTTTGTGTAAAAGACTTTCGCTTTCTTTACTTAAGTATTCTGTAGCTTCTATTATTTTATCAAACAAATTATGGGAGCTTAAAATCTTGACGTTATCTACATCGTTTGTATTACAACCAATATTACCAAGCTCTTTACATTTTTTATGATTACCAAAAATATGATACGGTATATTACAAATATCTTTTTTCAGTTCTTCTATTTTTGATTCCCATGGTCTTGATTCGACAATTCTTTTTTCAATGACTTCTTCAACACCTTTTCGTATATTATTTATATTTTTTTTTATCAAGTTTCTAGATTCAACAAATCCTTTCACTCTTTTTTTACCCTGTGTTACTGATGCTGCTATTCTCAGCTTTTTACAAAAATTTCTTAGTAAATGAACAGTACAAAGAATTCTTTTCACTACAATATTATGGTCAATGTAAACGTTATTATCATTTATTGTTTTGTAAACACTACTATCCCCATCTGTTATTATAGTTTCGTAAATTAGTCCATGCATTTCGATGCTACGTTTGAAACCTTCTACTATAATATCTGCTTCCATACCCGTTGATGGGGCATCACGATTCCAATTTTTATAACACGTATGTTTCTTAGGTGTAGCGCCTGCGTTCTCAGCTCTAGCACATACAAGACAATACTTATTTTTTACGTCAAAATATAAAACTTTTCCAGTATGCCACCCAATAATACTTGCCATACCTGAATTGGAATTGTAATTTGTTCCATACGACCTCTTAGCCCAGCTACCATCTGTTATGACTTTAATAAATGGAATACCAGTTTTAGTTATATCATTTCTTTCAATGGCAAGTCTCTTTTCTTCTTCTCCAGCTTCTATCATACTTTGTATAGCACTTTCTGTTAATTCATCCAATAATTTATTTTGATATTTTATAAAAGATTTTTCACTTAGACAATGAACATTTATTCCAGCTAAATATTCTTGTAATTGATTATAACCTATTCCAATAAATATCGTACTAGCTATACCTGCTGTAGTAATATCCATATAATGTGGATTATCGATGATAGAAGGTTCCGCCGAAATTGAATCTTCAAATCCACATGTTGTACATCGAAAATAAAATTTAGTTCCTAGAAGATGTGACTTATTATTTACTAATCTCCAATCTTCAAATAAACAATCATTATTATTAACAATATGTTCAGTATACGTTCGTCGCATTTCATCCAACACAAATTTCAATACGACACAATGACGCTCGTACTCTTCATACTCTTCATCAGATTCATTTTTTAAATTTGAAATATTGTTCTCATCGAAGTTCATTTCGTTTCTATTTTTTATAATCGCTTCACTGTTATCATTTTTTTGTAGCTCATCATGTGCGAAATCATTTTTACTTATTGAATAATTCATATTAAAGGCGTTTAATTTTCTACGTTTACATACACCATCATTGTTTTCATCATAATAATACGAATTTTTGGTTTCATTTAGAACTAAACTTTTACGTTTCTTTTTCGTTATATTACATTTCCAAGTTTCTTTTTCTAAATTATCATGATTATTACTAATTACGTCATTTTTACTTTTAACATTTCTTTTAGCCACATTTTTGTATCTCTTTTTAATAATAATTTCTTTTTGTGGATTATTATAATCTTCAATTACATTATCATTATCTATAGAATAGTCAGCGTCATAGTCATTACACTTTTTAATATCAATATTTTTTAACTCATGAACGTTTGTAACTTTTTTGTAATAAAATGAATCATTATTCTCAAAAACAATTTCATAATTTTCTTTCTCAACAATTTCTATGTCATCGATATTAATATTTTCTCTGTTATCATTACTATTCTTGAAAGAAAAATCATTATTACAAATAAATTCGTTGCTTTTTAGATTAATATAATTATGATCAAAATCACTATCAATTTCCTTTTTATTATTATTTAAAATTTCAATATCTTTTTTTTTATACTTCCAGCGATATTTTTACTCGAATTAATAGAATTGAAAGATGTAGTAATTTGGTGAGCATTATAAAAACGAGCCGAATTGACACCATTTTCATAAACTTCATTAACTCCAGTATAATTATTTTTTGTATTTAAAATTTCATCTTTTTTATTAATTTGCCCATGAAATTTTATATTATTTGTTTCTAGACAATCAGTTAAATATTCGTTATTAATTTCAGTTTTCAAATCTATATCAACTGTACCGTCAGTGTCATTATTATTCATAAAAGAAAAATTATCATTAATAATTAATTCATTAGTTTTTAAAGTAACAGATTTATCATGAGAGTCATAATCAATTTTCTTTTTATTATTATTTAAAATTTGTATGTGAATATTTTTTCGACCATCCGCTGTATTTTTACTCAAATCAACATAATTGAAGGGTGTAGTTATTTCGTGATCATTGCAAAAATTTTCAGAATTCACACCATTTTCATTAACTGCATTAACTTCAGTATAGTCATATTTTGTATTGGAAATCTCATGTTTAGTTTCACCAGAAATATTAATATCATCAATTTCTAGAAAATCCTTACAAAATTCTATATTTAATTTATCATTTAAAGATTTATGAACAATTTCATTATTATTAATATTAGTATTTTCAATATTTTCTGGTAAAACACAATTAACATTTTCTATTTCTTTCGAAGTATTGTTTGGACAAACTACTTCATCTTCTTCGTTGTTGAATTTCCTAAAGTTTTAAAAATGCATATTAACATTAAATAAAGTAATAAAAGGCTATAATAATTAAAATTAATTGATATTATGACATGGAAGCAATACTGATAATTTACAAGAAATACAAGTTAATTGTAATTGTTAGTACGACCACCAATCACAATTATCTTCTAATTCTTATACATTTATCTACGACACTAAATATACTTAATATAAATATATTAAAAATATAATTGAATACGCAGTTTGTAATTGTATAAGATTAATAAAGAAGAATAAATATAATTTGATAGGAATGTTAGTTGATAATATTATTTTTAAGAGATTTGTAAGCTTCAATTAAAATTCAAATAAAATATATATTTAAATTATTTTAAAGAACTTTTGTAAATAGTATTCTACAACCCATGGCCAGTACACAAAATTATGTCTCCGCCCTACCAAAAAATGTCAGGTGAGAAATCACCTGATTTCTCAGGTGATTTATCATTCCAAAATCTCGTGTGATGATTTCTTTTGTTTTTACACGTTTTAAACCATACTTAGTCAATTGAGAACTATTTTTGAAAATTTTTCAAAATTTGAACTTAAATATTTTTTGGTCAAATTAGTCAACATTTTTTGTAAGACAAAATTCTTTAATAGTACATTACGTAACGGGTATGGAAAGGCTTTATTAACGAAACGAGAAGTTTACGGCCTGAGCCGAAGGTGAAGGTCGTAACGAGTTTCGTAAACAAGCCTTTCCATATTAGTTGTGTAGTGTATTTTTCGCCATGAGAGCCAAAAAAGAGCAACGAAATTGCGATTTTAGGGTTATAATGGCGAAAAAAATTTTCTAAGTTTAAATTTAAAAAAATTTGGAAAAACAGTTCTCAATCGACTAAGTATGGTTCGAAACGTGTAAAAACAAAAAAAATCATCACATGAGATTTTGGCATGATAAATCACCTGAGAAATCAGGTGATTTCTCACCTGATTTTTTTTAACAGGGCGATCACATGTAATTGTCGGTTTAGTTTCTACACTGAAAAAAAAAAATAAGCAAACATCACTTGGTAGAGCCATGCTAAAACAGCATAGTGCCTGTTATGTCATTTTAATATAATAACTATTTTGAATCTACGGAGATACGTTATTGTTGCATTAAGTATAGTAATCAGCGAGTCTTCATGAAAATAATAAAAACTATTTTACAAAAATGTTTATATGTGATAGATAATTTCGTGAAACAACATTTTATTCAATGGAATTTATCTGAGTTTGTGTAAAAATTTTCTAGTATATTTTTGTACATAACCTCAAAAATTTTTTAAAACTTTATTGCAAAACGTATTTTAGTATAGATACGTGTAAATACAACAAAGTTTTAAATAGAAATATACGATTATTTAATAAAATGTTGTTAAACTTGATTTATTTACGATAAATCATAAATGTTACTTCTAATAAAAACGACTCGGTTGGTGCAGTATGCTGTTTTAGCATGGTTGCTATAATAACATTGCATGGTTCCTCTGATGATATTACTGAAAAGCTACTTGCATATAGAGCCATGTTGTTTTAGCATGGGAACAGAGTTGAATTTGCTGATTTTTTTTCAGTGTAAACATTAACACTCATCAAATTAAATATTTATAATTATTTTCGAGAAATACTGTTTTATACATATATATATATATATATATATATATATAAATATTAGTTATATACGTAACTTGGACGTAAGAAGGATGAATATGGACTAGGCTAATATTTGTCGATTGAGTAGTAGTTGGTCGAGGGCGCGCGAAACGCGTATCAAGACCTTACTCAACTCTCAAGACAGTATACAAAAGGCGTTAGAATTCTTAAAGTCTATCAAAGTGTTTGATTTCATTTCAGTGTTTCATAATGAATATTCAATTAGGAGAACGATCATTAGAACTTAACTCGCAAACTGTATTATTGTATAAACACTATGTATATTTTATGTATTAATATTATGTATATTTTATGTCGCTAATAAGCAAATCCAAGATGCGACACTAAATAAATAAAGAAAAAAAATAAAATAAAAATTTTGTTATAAAATAAAAGTCTATAGCCGTTGGAAGATGTTTGCCTTATGATTCCATAATAATTAAGGTTATAATAACTTAGAGATTTTAGATCTAAAATCTACGTCTTATGCATGAAAAACTTATAAACAAAAGATTGGGTTAACCAATGATTTTTTTTAAATATATTTTGAAATATTAGCTGAAATTAATTTTTATTAAACGCTTTTATTAAAATGGACTGGTAGCCAAATGAACGCTTTTATTAAAAAACAATAATTTAATTATTCTAATGGAATTAATAATCGTTCGAATGTCTTATCAAAATTTTATATAATAGAGTGGAGATTATCGGAAATACATTTTCTCCAAACTTTTATATGAATCTTTAACAAAAAATTTATTAGTCAGAAAGATAATTTTGATAGTAATACATTTAAATTACTAAACTTTTAAGTTTTTATATTTTTCTTTAATAAATCAGTAAAAAAAAAATGGTTAAATTTTTAAGAAATGAACATTTCTTGTACGAAACGAAAGAATCCATTTTTTAAATTTTCCATAATTTCATAAATATCATTGAAAATTGAAGAAATTATGAATAATAAGTTCTTGATACTTGGAATTAAATATTGCACGAGTAATGTGCAATCACAAAGACGCGTTAAGTTTCAAAATGTTAGAAGAATTAATCAAATGCATATACTACTAAAGTGTAAGTGAGATCGGAGCTAAAAGTAACACCTTTTAAAAAAAATATAGTATTTTTGAATTTAAGCATGTTTTTGTAGTATTGTTTCCGTTATACATGTTACTGATTTACTTCAGCCACGATTTAGAACTGGATTTTTTTAAAAATCATTATATTAAATGTATTTTGTGAGTGGACAAAGTTTTTCATGTTTATATTTGGCCCCCGTGCGTTGAAAATACTAACATAAAATGTTTTCATTATAAAAATGCAGTTTCATAATCAATTCAAGTATTAAATTATACTGTAAACAAGAATTACATATTTTTTATTGTATATATTCAAATAATTAATGAAAAATAATAAAGTAAGAAAATATAATAAAATTACTTCTATCTTTTTCAAAATATATAAGTTCTAATTAATTAAATTTTTATGTATTAACAGCGTTAACATTAGCCCCCAACATTAGTAAATACTTGCCTTAACAGAAAATTTGTTGTTCAAATATCGTTACATATTTATAAAAAAAAATTTTTTAGTATTCATGTGATTATTCAATTTATTTTTAAAATAGTTGCAAATAAATTAGATTTAATGTTATTAATTACATTTTAAAAATAAGAAACAAGTATTTGATTATGTGAAAATTTTCTATTACCAGTAAAAACAATTGCTACTTCTAACGTTTTAACTCTGCCACGTGCTGCAAGGTAATTAATTAATACGTTAACATAACAGAAACAATTAAAGCATACTACATAAATGTGAACGAGTGTTCGGGTCGCTATAAATTAACTGTTTATATTTATCCCTTTTTCTTCTTACCATTGTCTCCGCTACTACATAAAAACAGTGGTTCCTTGGTTGATAAATATACAATGTAATCATCATATTGTAATTGCAATGCAATAAACAAATTTATATATAATGACTTTACAAGAATATTAGTATTTCAATAATTTCAATCTTAATAAATAATCGAACATCGATACTTCATTTTGCAATATAAACAAAGATAATTATGAAATAAATAATAAAAAGAATGGAAATACAAGAAAAAATTTGTTATCAAATATTTTTAATTCAATAAGTTTTGATATCATAACGAAGACGCGCTACTATACTATGGGTCTTGCCATAATGTAGTCGAAGGAGGGGTCTTGAAAGCAAGCAATACGAATGTATCCAAGTACCCACAAGCTGACACTCGTATTCACTGATTTTGTATGATTACTTCCCAATCATATATGCATGTGTGCAACTGCGCATGCTTAGCTACAAATCCTGCAAGGAAGTGACATTCGCCCGAAAAAACGGCGCGTTTACATAAAATATACATTCTGTCCACAAAACCATGTGTTCCATGTATAGTTCAGTAAAATTAAGCAAAAAAAGCTTAAAATGTCACGTAATTAATAGCAGGTACCAGTTAAGAGAAAAAAATGGTTCATGTCATGATATATAAAAAAGTTGTAAATAATTTTTTGTTTTTTGTTCTGTTTTCGAAAGTTATCTATGTTACAATTGATTTATATTTATGTAATTACAAATATTTTTCTTATTCATGTTGTCGAATTTTTTATAATCAAAAAATAAAATTTTTATGCAAAATAAATAAAATTATTGCTATGGATGGCATTTTTCATAAGAGAAGCAGTGTATATTACAGTTCGTTATTTTAAAAGAGATTTATGCTGCAATCTTGTTTTGCATGTATTATACATTCATTGTGGCATAACTGAAGATGCGTTGTGTCCATGTGCTGACGTGCGTGAGTCAGGCACATATATATAAGAGCTTGCATCTGTCTCTAAAGATAGGAAATACACGTTTATGGATGCATGTCTTCTCTTTCATATACGGAGAAAAATAAAAAGTTGTAGATTAAATGTTAATACACATTGTAAAAAAGAAATTCTATTTTATAATATCTTAATTACTTTTTTTTTTTTTTTTATACAAAGTTATGAAAATTAATAAAATAAAAGTGTTGCTGAATTATATATAAAAACATTAATCGTATTATCTACAATAGTTTTCGAAATGCCTTTCAAATACAAACATAACACCGACGGATTTTCTATTGTTTAAATATTAATTTTTAAAGTGAGAAATGTTATAAAATGAGTAACAATTTTCTGCATAAACTATAATTCAAATGACGATAGTCATTCATGCAACGAGAGTGTGATGTGTTCTTTTTCTCATGAGAAGCGAAATTCTGAAATAAGTGAGTGGCATAGCCGGATATGAGAGCCGCGCACGATCGCTGAAATGAAAAAATTGAACATTCCAGTTGCATAGTATATATTTTGATATACTAATGCGTGAAGTTAAAACATCCGAGTGTGAAGTACAGGTTTTGTACTCTGTAAACAATATCAACTGATGACAATAATTTTCATTCCTCTTGTAAAAGAGTATTACGTATTTAATGTAATATTCATAATAATTTGACTCATAACTGATCATTTGTAAAAGTAATAGTAATTAAGTACAATAGTAAATACTTTAGCCGACAAGCATTATAGGTTTATATTTAAACGGCAACAGGAAAAACTAGAAAATATTGAAGACTAATTTTTAATGAAAGAATTTTTTTTCGTTCAAATAGCGTAACATAATTTTTTATTCCAATATTTGTAATAAAAATGTTTTACAGTCAATATAAAAACAAATATGTATTGTGCAAAAACTATAGTTATGGATTTATGAAAAATGTTATAAGTGTTTAAATGTAGTGTTTATTTTTATAAATTTTAATTACAAATTAATCAAATACATAAAAATGTCTTATTATTTGTTAAGAAAAAATTGTAGCTGTAGTATTTCACTTAATTTTTTTTATGGATGCACAAAATATCGGAACAAACTGAAATTACTTGTAAAGAAGTAATATTTATTTTTACTTATATTTTTACTTATATTCACTGTAAAGATGTAAGCAATTTAAAAAGAAATGTTTAATCAGTCGATCATCTGTAAAAATTTTTTTATAATAAAAAGTAAAGGGTCCTTAACGTATGCGTTTATTCCTGATATTTTATTTGATTACAATTACATTGCTCATATGAATTAGAAGGTTTCATACTTGTACAGTTTTCCTTTTCTTTCAATTTCAGTTAACTTTGATTTAAAGAATAGTCTAACGTATAGAGTAAAAATGAAAAATGTCTGTAATTGTATATAAATTGTTAACCTTACGATTTAAGGAATTTTTCATTTACTCTCATGGTGAATATACGATTTTTTTAAACAAGCAGCGTACAGTGGGTATTAAAGTATTCCCTGAGAGGTATAAAAATACCCACTGAACAAGCCCTGTTTAAAAGTCAACTTATAATTTAGTACTTACGGTGAGTAAATGAAGGCCTATTAAACTATTTTAAAAGTGATAACAATTAATAATGATACATATTTTAAATTGAGAAAATGACGCTATACATTCTAAAGCTTTACATATATGGTCAATGTCCCAATCGCTACTCACGAACCTATTACTAACCGCTCGATGTTATTTAGATACGAAAAAATTTTTTACAATGAGCGGCTGTAATAGGTTTGTGAGTGGCGATTGGGACATTGACCATATACAACATTAAATAGAGTCACCGCAAGTAATACGTTTTTTTAAGGACAAAAATATTAATGAATCAGTTTGTTTTTATTTCTGAACTTCATCAATAATCTTTATTTATTTTGCATGTCCATCAATAAAATTGAAATGACAAACGTAAGCAATATCTCAATAATGAAAATAATGAAAAAAACGTTCACTTCTGTACAAACCATTTAATGAAAAATTACAGTCTTAATACATTTCACCATTTGCTATATGTGATGTAATAGTTAACGATAAAATCAAAATAAAAAAAAATAAAATAAATAAAAAAAAGATATATACTCTCAAAGCTCATATTTGATTTAGGTATATCCCGTTCTTGCGAAAGTATATACGTTTGTCACCTTATGGGTATGTTGGTAGTAGGCGGTACAAGAAATACCTACTACTTGTGTAATAAGTAATGTATCTCCTCAACGTGTACACATCGCAAAAAAATGTAATAGAAACGACACGCATAGCAGAAAAATTACAAGCTTTCGTATTCGCCTTGGTTAGACAGCAAGACCGTATGCTCGAATTTATAGTTGCCACTCAATACTCAGCAGTCAGTTCTCAATCCTCAGATCTTAAAGTTTCATTATTCTGTGTTCCCTATAAACGTAGACCGACGTTTATAGGGAACACAGAATAATGAAACTTTAAGATCTGAGGGCTGAGAACTGAGTGCCGATTGTTGAGTGCCGACTATAAATTCAAGCCTTAGACCTCCCGTAAGAACAATATATAAGGAACCACTACCTGCAGTTCCTATCTTGACCAATTGTATTTCATGGTGCCACTTGAGTCGAAGTCTTACCAAGGCTAATACGTTCTCGCATTTCTCTCATCGCACATGCCGCGAGTGAGATATATACGATGTTTTGAATAGTGAACATGATGAAAATCATCGTTCAATGTAAAGAAAATTTAAAAAAATAGAGATAAAGCTTTCCATCGTGACGTAAATGCCAATATTCATTTTTCTTTTTAGTAAAAATCGTGAGCACATCAGCATACTTTTATTACTAATATATATATATAGTAACGTTGGAATTCGATATTTTATATGAGATTGACATAGTGGAAATAAGTTCAAGTGATATAAGTTGAAATATAACCTGTTCAATTCTATGACAGAAAACACATTATTTGGTAAAAAGTTTATTTACTTATCGCAATGTGAAGATTTTTATATCATGCATATGTCAATAAAAGTTTATTGCTGATATGAATTAACAATAAAAAAAAAAAACAAAAAGAACAATTACATTTGAAGTGAAGTGGGTTCTAGAAAAGTTTATAAAAACAAATTAAAAGAGAAAGAAGTCTAATGTGTAATGATTAGTAAATTTTATGTGAAACTAAGTTTGTTAAGTAATGTGTTATTTATCTTTCTTTTAAAGTGATAGTACATTTTATAACTTATTTATTATATTAATTTTGTATCTCACATAATTGTAAAAATTAAAAAATTAAATATAATACATTTTTTCTTGAAAATAAATATATTTTTTGGAAACAAGTGAAATGTTTAAATAAACGAATAACCTTTTATCATGAAATGAAAAAAAAAGAAGTGACAAATCAAATAATAATTTGTAACTTATATTAAACAGTAGCTAATATTTTGGTTTTCATGAATAAGATACAACTACCATTAGATTTTTTAAAAGAATTTGATGTTTTCATGAAACACTGTTTGTTAAAATTGTTATTTAATAAAGTTCAATATTCAGATGAGAATATTTTAATTGTTTTTAAGTCAAGGTAGATTAATGTGTCATAATGGTGATTCTCATGAATCACGCCCAATCACATTTTCAAAGCAAATTTGTTTTAATCTGTCTTCGAATGAAGTATTTGTTTAAATAGTAAGTTCATATTGAGTATCATCATTGCAGTAGAAATTGTTACTCAAAAACCAATAGTATCAATCTTAATAGATGATTTCTATAAGATGTTTAGCACCTTTGATGATACATAAAAAATAATTTTTTACAATATTAAATGTTTGGAAGGTTTTAAAGTTGTTCGATGACTGAAGCTTTTTAAAATCTCATATGTTGAAAGTATAGGTTGTAATAATTTTATGCATTTTCATAATATTACTTTTAAAAAATAAAAATGAGTCAGTTCATTCTCTTGAACTTAGTAGCTATCGTAGCTACAAATACTAAGTTCAATTTAAGTTGTACTTTACCGTCAAATGAAAAGAGTAGTCACTGTAGTAAAAAAATTTTATTTGAAATCATTTTATATGCAAACTTATTTAGTTGCATTGAATTCATTATAATAATGTTCAATCAATGACAACAAATAAGAAAATTATTAGTTGAAATTAATTTATTCTCTGTTAACTTTTATTTATTTTTGTCTGATGAGATAATAGTCATGAAATTATATTAAAACAATGTATGAAACAACAGTAGATCCAAAGTGGACTACTTAAAAATTGTAATCTCTTACATTTAATAGAAGTTTGATGATTATTTTGAGTAACCAAATAATATCATTTTGCATATCAAATTTTAATTTTTGAGCATCAATCATTTAAAGAAAAAGGATTTTAGAATGGATTTAAAATTAAAAAAATTCTAAGAATAAAAACAGTGTCTATACCATTTGTTGCTTTCTGATTTATTTGATCATTAAATATTTAATAATAATAATAAAAAAGAAACTAATTTTGAATTGAAGTTCATTATTATATACATCATACAGGAATAAAATAATTTATTGAACATTTAATTAAAGATCACAAACACAAAAATATTGAAAAAATGATTTCTATTGATTGTAAATTTAAAAAATTTTGTTTATAAAATAAAAATATACATACTATTAGACATAAAAATTAAATTTGAATAGTAACATTTTATTGTTTTAAAAAATATTCATTTATTTTAAAATTTTCAATTCTTCATTTCATAAGTATATACACATTTTTTATATCAAAGGCAATGAGTCTGTAAAAGTTTTTAACTATTTTTATAAAAAATACTTACTTTCTTCTCCAGGCATGACGCCTGGATTTTCGCCGCGAAGGAACCGCTTTGTGCGAGGTTATGTTTTTACCAGATAGAACCATATAAAATTAAAAAATATTAAAAATAAACGGTCGCCTCCGTAAAAATAAAAAAAAAACGAATTAAATAAAAAAAAATCAAACTAATTACTAAGTGAAATAAATTAATTATCGTGAGTATATTTTTTACTCTTTCGAACTGATAATCTGCGACAACTGCTCATAAAGAACTGAATTCCCGCGCTCTTTCATCCGAAAAAGATGGCAGGTAAAGTGCAATTTTTACAGAAATTAAGTTGCCACCATTAGCATGCGAGTTACTTTTTATATATTTGATTTTGTTGATTATTTAAGTTTTTATTAATTTTTTTATAAAAATAAAAACTAAAATAATAAATAAATTTTGATTATAAAAAGTAATATAATAGCGCGCGAAAATACTGGCGACCATAAGATGGCGCATCAGTTGTCATCTTTATACAATCAAAGGATTACTTGAGAGCGTGAGTTTTCAGTTCTTTATGAGCAGTTGATAGTTGACAATCAATCGACACCTCACAAAACCTTGAAGACACCAGTATTACGGAGACACAATGGGCAAAGGCAAAGGTAAATTTAATTAATAATTATAATAGTCTTATTCAAAGTTATATTATGTTTTTTACCTTATTTCATATGTTTGTTTTTCTATTTTTTCCAGGAAGCACTAATAGCAATGCAACTAAACCTAAGCCGGATGAAAAAGTAAAAAAATTAAAGGTAAGAAAAAACAAATTATGAAATCATAATGTGGGCAGTAAAGGGTAAAAGGGAATAATTTGTTTATATAATTTTATAATGTTCAATACACTTTTATTAATAACTATAATTTTTTGTGAATTACAGATGAAAAAAAATTATTGTTATTCATACACCAGAGTAGTAGTAGTGAAAAAATGGCTGCCTTTCTTATCAGTAGCCACTTTACCACGTTTTATTATTATAATTATTTCTTTTTTTTACAGGAAACAGAAGCAAAAGTAGAATGCAAGTGTGGTGCTGAAGCTCAATTGAAGGATGCTCAAGCGCAAGTGCAAGATCTTCTGAAGGTAAAATTCATATATATATATATATATATATATATATATGTGTGTGTGTGTATATACATTGTTAACCGTTTTTTTTTTTTTTTTAGACGAAAGATCAAAGTTTACTGCGCTACATGGACCTGTTCACGAAGTACCGAGAGGAGAAAGCAAGGCGAGAAGCCTACGAGTTGGTGTTGGGGAGTGTGAGAATTTATTCACAATAATTTATTTTGATTTATTTCTCTCAGATTATAATTTTTTTGTATTTTTTGTTTTTTAGAAAAAAACGAGTGTTACGAGTTCAGCAAACACGCAAACTAACGCCCAGACTAATACTGAAGCGTCTACTACTACCTCTACTTCTACTTCTACCTCTCGGGCAACTTCTGGGCAACCTTGGCGCGGACGGTCTACATATGGCCATAATTATTGGCAGGAACAAGGATCTTGGCGCGGGCGACAAAATTATTATCGTGGCCACAGATTTTACAATGGCCAAGGATCCTGGAAAGCTAATGGCAATTATAATAAGCCGTATAATAATTAATTTGTGTTTGTGATAATTTAACATAAAATGAAAGGTAATAAGAACAAATTTTGTACTCTTAATTTATTGAATAAATGGTAAAATATAAAAAACAAAGTTGTTTTTATTTAAAAAGTAAAAAGAATATTAAATAAATTTCTAGGCTTAACGTAAAATATCTGAAGTTGTGAAAATAATATAAATACATATTTTAAAAGTATTAATTTTTATTATTATGCTAATTTTTAATAACTGCTTTATTATATTCAAAAAGTTATCCAACTTGTTACCATTAGATAATATGATACTACATGGCCTCATTATATACTTTGGTATCTAGAAATAGTTACTTTAAAAATATTGAATTTTATTATGAACTTAATTTAATTTTACTAACAATAATAAAAATATTTATACCCACTTTAATTTAGAAACAGTATCAGCAAATTTTAAAAAATACGCTTATAAACTATGAAGCCATGAGTAAATATCTTGTTTAAGAGGAGTTTTGAATGCAATCATGTACTTGAGTTAGTTAATAATTTTTTATAATATTAATATAATTTAAATTTATTAGATCTGGTATAATTGTTGCCCATCTTGACAATGTAGATTTTTCCAATGTCAAAAATTTGTCTTTTTTTAAACACATTATTTCAATCAGTAAATATTTTTCCCTTATAACTAACACAACTTACAATAACTTAAAATGAGATATGTACATACAGTTAATATCTGCATATCACTGTATAATCAAAATCTACTTATCCTTTACAAATAATCGCAATAAATAAAATCATTAATTTTCATAAATTGCATTTATAAACTATTTAATTGCTAAAAAAAAAAATAAAAAATAACTTGAAAAATCTTGTGCGCAGCAGATGGAGCGTTCAGTTTCTTAACCTTAGGCGCCACTGCGCGACAGTAGCAACTATACAAGCTTCTGTATTTTAACGTGTAATGGCCCTCAATGTCACCATGTTAGTCTTACATCAATGAGTCACTAAGTCTTGTTGTTACACGTCCATGCGTTTTTTAAATAAAAAGTCGTGAATCGTGATTTGTGTTGGGAATAATACGTGTATAACTAATATACGTTTTATATAGATGTGTGTATACACACACATATATATATATATATATATATATATATATATATATATATATATAACAAAGCAATTTCATAACCTACAAAGTTAAAGTTTCAAACTTAGGTATAAAGTTTATCGTTCCTAAACAGACGTTTACATTTCTTAAAAATTTTTTTTCTTCGGTGACAAAAAGGACGATTAGTTATAAAAAATTATTAGTGAAAATGCATATAAAATTATACAACAGGACGAAGAAACATTCATGTCAATCAGCAGTTTGTGGATAGTATTCGATGTACTTTAAGTAATAAATTGCGGTTATGTTACACGCTATTTGGAAAATGACGATTAAACAGGGATGGTAAATCTTTTGGTTTAAATGGATTTAACAGCAAAACGAAAGGATGACATATGAAGAAATGTAACAAATGAAGATAGGAGTTGAAAGTATATAAGTGCTTATGAAGACAGGAGAAGAAATGATGTCTAGTGTATAATGAAAAAGAAGAAACTTAACACAGCAGTTATATTACTTCAGTTATGAATTTTGAAGGTTACAATGAAGAAAAGGTAAAAAGTTTTAGCATCAGTATCAATTAGCTGCTGTTTTTATGGATGTTGGGTTTAGCAGAGTAAATTTAAAATTATTGAATAATTCAATAAAAAAATTAGTTTACTCTAGTCCTACATTATACTGCAGCAGAAGGTCAGTTCAAGTTACAAATTAAGGTTAGTTTATATTTGTTAAATCTTTATATATATTAGAAGATGATATACTATGCATGTTCTTAAAAGATTTTTTATTGAAATAAAAACCGCTATAATTTATAAATTTTAATCTAATAAACAAACATTTGTACAAAATAAGTGAAATGAATGAAAACATAAATTTGTTGAAAATCTTGGACGTAAATACTTTAAAATTAAATAAAAATTATGTTTTATTTATAACAATTGATATTGAAAATATGAACTTAATAAATTAATTATTTTATTTTTCACGTCAAAAAATATTTTTTATGGAAATATTCTGATTAACATATAAAAGATATGATAAATTGAATGTTGTCATTGAAAAATGAAATATGTTTCTATTTATGAAATTTTCGTCAAGACATATTTAAAATGAGATATCTTAAATACGTGCGATATATCTAAAAAAAAAATGTGTATATGCTATTGGAAAGAATGGAGATATTTAGCTAATATTTATTTATTGTGTATATCAGGGTATACAATTTTGCTGATAGCTCGAAGATGATGGTGGTACTAAGTGGCTAGTATAGTTGCGATCATCGTGTACATCAGTTTTCACAGCAGTTATATTACTTCAGTTATGAATTTTGAAGATTACAATGAAGAAAAGGTAATAAGTTTTAGTATATTAATTGCATAGTTCAATATTTCATAAATAAAGTTTCTGTAAAAGAGCAAAATCATCTCATCATTGAACAGTGGTAAATAATGATATTGAAAGTTAGACTTTCTTTAAAATTTGTCTTAATTATTTAAAAAAATAAATAGATATAGAAAATCAATGTTTAATATTGAAATTTAAAAAATCTGAACGGATTAAAATTTTTTCATAACAATTTCTATCCTCTGATTTTGAATGTAATACATCAGTTTTATTAATAAATATAAATTAACAACTACAGGTATAATGTTAATAGTAATCTGTATAATTTTGCACTATATTAAAATAAATTGATATAAATATTTAAAAAAATTAAGAATAATAATGGACTTCCAATTCTTAGTTTGGTACTGATTTCACATTACAAACAAATGAAAAACAAAGTTGGGCTTTGTTATCACTCTAAGTTAATTATTTTACTAACAGAAATAAAAAAATTTAATACATTATTTTTAATATTTGATATGATAAAATTTTATGACTAAAACAATTAGATAAGCAGATTAAATTATTTAAATAAAAAAAACCTTACTTTGTAACTTAGCTTATATAAAGGAGATAATTTCCAATCTTTTGCCAAAAGTTTTTACAATTTTCTTAAATTAGGAAAAAAGACGGTAGTGTTTAAATAATATAAATTAATTTATGTTTAATTTTTGTTAATGATTTTGGTGAATGTTCCGATCAACTTCTCTGATATACTGGATCTGCTTCCCTGAAACATTGGACTTGAGCAACATGTTTGAATATTATTGATCTGTACATGTGTAGCAATGGATTATGATTTTCAATCTTTACTTATAAGGTGAGAAATTTTCAATGAAAAGTTTTATTACAATCAATAATTTATGCTTTTCATGATATTTATTGCTAATGTCTGTTTTTTTAAATATTTATATATTGATTTTAAAAATCAATTGCAAACAAATTTAAATTGCACTTATCTTTATATATATATATATATATATTGAAATCGTTACTTGTTAAATGCTTACAAAAATATATTTTTTAGTAACTAAAAAAGTAAAGTTTGGTTGCTTTTAATATTATATTAATTTTTAATAAAAATGTTTATGAACTAGGAGGGAGGGGTGGGTGATAATGAAAACTATAAATTAATTGTTTTCGTGTTTTGTTCCCGGTTTTGCTGGATGTCGAGATCTACTTCCTTGAGATATTGGATATGAGGCATATGTTTTAATATTCAGACCATATCGATGTACGTGTAATGATGGACTGTAAATTTCAATATTTTTTGGAAAGGTGAGGATCGGAACAGTTACATTTATAATTCTAAAAATGGAAGGTTAGTGAAAAGTGTGTAAAGAGACAAGCAAAAAGACAGGTACAAGAACCACTAAAGACTTGTAGCATGTACTATATCTTATATTGTACTATTCGAAATTAATTTAACACGATTGTTGCATTACAAAACTCAATTAATGTTTTAGATTCTAAATAATATGATTGCAATTAAAATAAATAGTATTATTCAATATACAGAATAAGAATTAAAGTTTAAAAATTGCAAATTAAAATAATTTATGATATTAAATAGTAGAATTCTGTTGAAAATAAGATTTTAAGTTATTTTTATTTTCAAGTATTGGTTTCAAATAATTTTCATACAAGTATAACTATGTCTTTTTAATCAAGTATTGCAATTTTGATTGAGTTTTGTTTTTATGCTGATTTTACAGATATTTCTGACATTAAAAATTTATTTTTTTGAAAACTTTCAATTATGAATTCATACATAAAGAGATTTATTACATAAATAATTGTATAGCTTCAACTTGATTTACAATCATCAATTGGGGTTCAGGTCATAATATTTTTGTCTTTTTGTTTCCTTTCATATTAGCTTTTATAAAGAGAGACAGAATTTTGAAATCGTCAATTAGTACCTATTAATAAAATATAGAATTGAACAAAACAAAAGGAAATCACTAAATATTCTTATCTTTCTCTGACGTAGAAAGGAACATGCATAAATACTGTGTCTGAACCTAAGTTGATCATTCAATACATAAATTTTAAATTTAAAGTATAGATACAGAAGTAAGTGTTTTAGTGCTATTATTATTTAAAATAAATTTAAAAAATAAGACTTTCACAGTACAATGTCAAAGTTTAGACATTTATGTGCAAATTTCAAATTTGCAAAAACAAATGTCAAATTTTCCAAAATATGCACATTGTAGAAATGATACGTTATGTAAGAAGGTATAATTTCAGCAAAATTGTAGTCAGCTTTTTTAAATTTTAAAAAGCAAAAATATTATTTTAGACATAATTTGGAATGCTTCAATGATTGTAATAAGCTATTAATCTTCCTCCTATCATAACAATCTTTCTATTTTTATAAAATGTGCATGTACGATTGAAATTAAATTATAATTTTTTTTTATATGTGAATTACAGATTTAACAGTGAATTAAAGTACTTATTGTACTGTCAGATAGAAGATGTCACACAGGCAATTAATGAAAAAAACGTCTATAAAGTTTAGGTTATTGGTCATTAAGAAATAAAACTATTTATTCAGATTGCAGGATTGAAAAGGTTCAAATGAAAACGGTAACATTAGATAATACATTTCAAGAATAATGTATCAAGTAATTTTGGAGAAAAAAATTATTTCATGAAAGGGAATGAATGTAATAGTGTTCATTTGTCAATTAGGATTATATAATATATGCTAGTTTTGCAGACTATCAGTTCTGTTACTTTTGATCGGCAACTGAAGAATAGTGTTAGTTTGTTGCATCAATTTATTATTGTAGTATTGTAAGTGTATAGATGATAAATTTATAATGATTGCTCTTCTCTATAACAATTATTTGAAATAATTTAAACTTTTTCTGATGAAATATCGGGATTCCAAAAACATCATTAATAATTTATCATTTATGAACTAATAATAACACCACATGTTTTGTATAGAAAAATTGTGTCAGCAACAAATAGCGATGGTGAAGGTATTTGATTAAAGGAAATAATACTACACTAAAAAGACTATAAAAAGGAATTATAGATACAAAAATATAATATTATTTGAATAATTAAGAAGTTTTCATTTTATTTTCTAAATACGTTGACAGAATGATATGTTATTAAATAATATTTACTGGGCAATAAAAAAGCAATTTAATGTACAAAAAGCATTTTAATGTGCAAAGTTGGAAACGAAATAAATGATAATATGACATGAAAATATTATTATAAAGAAAAAACTCCATTATATTCTTTGTGAGATAATTAATTGAATAACGAATTGAAACAAAAATTGATATAATCAAAAATAAGGTAAAAATATAACAAAAATGAAGATGAGGTAAATTTAAAAATATTTGAAAAATATATAAAAATGTAATTATTATTTATATGATGAGATGTGTTTGTGAATATAGAACGTACATAGAAAAGGTATAAATAATTATTCTTAATGTGTGATTTTTACTAGAATACATTAATGTAGATAAAATAATTTTTAAAACCAGAAAACTGAAAAGTCATAAATGCTCATATTAATCAAAATTAATGAAAGTAAAAATAAGAAAGAAGCAATAAAAAAAATATATAAAATAATAGAAGGAGAAAAGACTTAAATTTTGTAAAAAAAAAAAAATAATTAATACTATGTATATTCTGGTTAAATAAATATAATAAAATGATAATGATAACACAAGTCTAGTGAATTTATAAATACGCATAAGATCACAATATTTGTGAGATAAAAATGGATTATATTTTATTAGAAAATTATGAAAATGACGGAAAAAGGTTATGTAAATATTGAAGAAAATAAATTTGAGAATGTTGTAAATAATAAAATAAATCTCATAATAAATAGAAAAAAAAAATTTGAGTGAATCTTAAAACGGCAAAAAAGCAACAACAACAACATTATATGACTAGATGGATTATACAATTTTAAGGAAGTAATATGAAAATATGTGAATGATTTATAAGTGTGAAGTTTTAAAAGTATACATACAATAACATGGAATAAAAAATAATTGTAATAAAAAAACTATGAAAATGTTTTGGAGAAAATCGAATGAAAAAGAAATGGGAATGAAAGTAAACATGACTTATAAAATTATAAAAATGCAACGAAAAGATATCTTAAATTAAACATTTTGTTAAAATGTATGAAAAATGTTGATCTTATCGATAAGCAGAAGTACGTAAAAAATATGATGTATACATAAAAGTATGTTAAAATAATCATGCTTAATGTGTAATTATACTTCGAATACTTTGCTGTGCATAACATTACTTTTAATACAAAATGATTGAAAAGTTGTGGATACTTATAATAAAAGAAATGAACATAATTTAAATCAACTAATGAGAAAGATGCATTGAGTAAAATGTAATAAACGATAGATAGAACGAGAAAATAATTGTAAAATGCTTTATAAAAAAATTAATTAGATGAGAAATAGAAAATAGATTATGAGATTTTGTAAATAAGTAAAATATGAAGAAAGTGATATAAAATGTATTAAAGAATTATTTGCAATTACATGAGGTAACATGAATTTATGTATCGTTAAAATGTTTTTTAAAATAACAATTTACATAGTGAGATATATAAATTATATAGTAAATGAGTAATTATAATTGAATTATTTATGTAACATTGTTATGGATACAATGAATTGAAAACTTATGGATATTTATAGTATAAAATAGTACATTATTGACCAAGGATGCATATTGATCATTCTCGGCGAGTGCGAACTTTTGCGGCCAAGCGTAGCGAGGCCTCGAAAGTTGCACGAGGTAGGATGATCAATGTGCATCTATGGTTTAATATACTATTTTTTTGTCCCGAGGCCGAGACATTGAAAGTTTTTCCGTAGGACGCAAAATGGTCATCTTACGACCTAGGGCAAAAAATTGATTTTATTTAAAAATTACGAAAAGTTGAAGAAAAGAATTTCTAAAGATATTAAAAATAATAAACCAATAAGTTTTACAACTAATAAAATGAATTACAAGGATAAAAAAAAAGTTTAAATAAATAATAAAAGGATAAAAATAAGGAGGAAATTATATTAGAACACGCGTCATTGAATTCTGGAAAAATAATATAAAAATATTAGAATGATTTTCATGTATAAAGTTTTATAAGTATAGAATTGATGACACGACAAAAAATTAATATGAAAGAAAAACGTACATACAAATCTTTGAGAGAAAATCAATTAAAAAAAGGATGGAAATAAAAATTGAAATAATCTATGAAATTATAAAAATAAAAAAAAGAAAGATGAAATAAATTTGGAAATGTTAAAAAAAAATTATCGGAATTTTGAAGTTATTGATTCCCTTAAATATGTTAAGAAATGTGACATACATAAAAATACGTATAAATAATTGTACTGTGGTTATTATTAAAAAAATACTTTAATGTACATAATGTTATTTATAACACCAAAAATTCAAAAATGAAGGATACTTATGACAAAAGAATTAGTTTTATTTTGATGAAGAACTGTTGAAGATGCAATGAGTAAATTATAATAAATGATGAAAAGAAGGAGAATATAATCTTAAAATATATTTATAAAAATAAATAATTGTGATGAAAATAATATTTTGATGAAATTGATAAAGTGACAAAAATACAAAGGAAACGATGTAAATGTAAATTGTTTTATAAAATCACTATAAAATAGAGGAAAAAATTTTTTTTGATGTTTCTTACAAATATCAACCGATGTTTGCTTTTCTATTTTGTGTTTAAGAGCATGACAAATCTCTCCCGTTCTAATAATATTTAAAAGTCTACTAACAAGTTTATGAGTAAACAGTGCGTTTAATAGAATTTTTTCATTACAAGAAAAAAAATGTTACAATTAAATTTGAGTGCGAGCAACTCAAGAAATCAATTAGAATATTATACATAAAAAGTTAAGTACAAATATTCAATGTACAGTATTTTCAGGTTACGTTTGTCAAGCTTTATACCTGATTTCCAATCCAAGTTCATAAAAAAATAAAAAATCTAAATGATTTTTACTAACATAGCTTTGGTGCGGATAAGTAATAATATTTGATTCAATAATGAATTTAAAAAGATATCGATAAAATAAAAATAGTGAAAATCGATTACAGTAACTCCAACATCCCATTAACAATAAAATATAGAAAAATGTATTAATAACCATAGTAAATATTTGGTTATTAATAATTTGAATGTATATAACTAGTTTTAATATAAAGATTTTATAAGGCATGAAAACATAATTCAAAAATTGTTTTATTCTTATTCAAAATCATAAGAAAAAAAATTGGTGTAAGATTCAGCACATAAATAAGTTTATAAAAAGAAAAACTTTGTAAAAAATAAAAATAGATGCAAGATTAAAAATAATTTAAATGATTGACAAAATAATAAAAGTAAGGAGAGAATTGTACAAGAGATTGTAAAAATTATGTATTTACCACGACTAAACACATCTTTTGAATCATTCGTGTTCAAAATTCACATTAATATTATGCTTTATTTAAAAGACCAATTGATAATATTAAAATAATAGATTTGATTTATAAATTAATGGTGCATAATATTCTAAAACTATTGAAAAGAAAATTATGTAAAGAGTGAGAAATAATATAAGGCCATCATTCGCATTTGTTTTGACACAATATAATTAATAGATGTATAACACGATATCGACGGTAACTCTTTTTTTCTTCATGGATTGGCAGAATTGTGCGAAGACAAACGAAATTCTATACAGAAGACAGTTCGTATATGAACATAAGTCTTCTATTCAATGCGTTTTATATACTAATTATTTATCATATAGCTAATTTTTCAAAAGAATATAGTTCAGACAATAGAATTTTTTATCGTTTGTAGACTGCCAATTCTCGTATAAATTGATCTTCAAATTAATGAACTCTGATAAATAAGAGTAGTATGGTGTGTAATTTTTTTGAAACTAGTCGCAGACAGCAAAAATATTTTTCTTGAGGTAGTTGTCGACCCTTTACATCATAAAAAACTGTTTATTATAACATGCTTTAAAATTTAATCCACAACTTCAATATAATTTCACAAATAAATAGTTTAAATTTTATAACATCCAGCGGTTTCAAAAGTAAGTTATAAAACTTTGAAATTTTAATTTTATATAATAAATATCATCAAAATTACAAATTTAAAATATTATATTATATTTATAAAGCCGTTAATCGTTCCAAACATTTAACTATTTAATTATAAAGTTATATTACATTTGTAAACCAAATTTTAATGCATTTTATAAATAATTTTTTTATGATGTAATGGCTCGATAACTAAAGGAACCAAATACAATTCACTATTACTACAATCATTTTATCAAAGTTTATAGACATTTCAAAGGTTCTAAAATAAATTATCATGACTTTTCTACATTTATTAAGGTGGCTTTGGCGTTTAGAACCGTATGTAATAAAGATTTCGCAGGAAATTTTTTTTTTTTAAACATAATTTTCATAGAAAATGTTTATAATAAATAATTATTATTGTAATTTTAATATTTTAAGATTAGTGAAATTGTAATCGTCAAAATTGTAGTTAATTTTAAAAATATCTTTTTTATTTAATTGATGACATGGCAGTTTTTAATTAATTTAAATTTAAATTTTTGTTTATAAAAAAATTATAATTTTATTAGATAGTTATCAACAGATATATTTGTCTCATAGAGCCTTTGTTGAATTTTTAAATTATTTAATTTTTTTTCTTTTCAATTTTGTCGATAAAGTGATATTTTTACACTTCTATGAAAAGCTTGTAAGTTATACTTTATATATTTTTCACTACGTTTTCTCTATTTTTATTTAAAATTACAAAGTCACCTTAAATTTCCATTATTCATTATATTAAACCTTTGGAATAGTAACAATAATAATTAGTAACAGACAGATCCAAAGCAAAAATTATTTATTTAAATTGAAGTTATTATTATTTTATAATTTTTATAAATTATAACGAATAAAAATGTATTCATGTTTTTTAATTATATAAAACATATATATATATATAAAATATTAGTATAGTGAGCTGCCAATAACTTTTGCTTCTAATGGATTGTCATACTTTTTAATTGTTTTTTTATTTGAAGATCATTACAACAGCACAAGTAGCGATCTCTAATGGTGACAAAATACTCGCATGTATCCCACTAGTTAGCGCCACTGTATTGCTGTTATAGATATATTAAAAAAGAGTATACCGTCGATAAAGAAATTTTTTTAAATTATTTTTTACTAAACTACTTTACCAACATATATTATCAATTGAGTTTGCACTAGATTATTTAATATCTTACAGCGTCATCTTAATGCAATTTTTATCAACATTGCGCAAAATTAGTACAATGAAAATGTTTTTCCCTTCGTGAATGAAAATGAGGATTCAAAAACTGAATGTTTTTTTATATCTTGTATTATGTAAGTAAAAGATGATAATAAATTTATTTCAAATAATCAAATGATTCTTATGATTTATTCATCACAAAGCCCTAATTATTCATACAAAATTGGCAAAAAGGGCCTAACTCGAATTTTTGAATCTTCCAAATTTTTTTATTAACAATATCAAACTCAAAAATACCACTTGGACCTTTTGTATTAAAGTATTTACTATAACATTGTAAAATATCACAATATTTTATAAAGCTGATATCAAGTTAAACAATTTTTTTTTAATTACTAAAAACTATACTTTTAGAGTTAGGCCTTTCTTTCACGCGATCCCTCAAATAATATATTTGATAGTATTGCACTGTTTTGTGTAATTAGTGAAAATTATTTTCATAGGAAATTGTATCAAAATTCTAAACATAAGTACGGAAAATTGAAGTAAAATTTTTGTATGTTTTAACAAAAAAATTTTCGTCAAATTTTCATTAAAATGTACTTCATTATTCAAATTGTCTCATTACATAGAATTATACATTTCATTATTCAAAAAATTTATATTCTTTATAAATTTATTTAATGAAATTTTCATTTTAAAATTTACACAAAATCTTTTTTGAAGTAGCCAAATTTTAATCCAAGCCGACGATATGTAAAAAAAAATAATTCATTGATAATTTTATTGTTAAAACAGTTTTAAATGTATGTGGTGAACGTTACTTTGTTGCATTTTTTTAAATAAAATGTTAATTACATCGATATTGCACCTAAACGTTTACTTAATTTGGAATTTTTTCAATACTACAAATTTTTGCTAACAAATATAACACCAAAAAAGAACTTTTGAAATTTTAAACTCTAAGTTCATTTAAATTACTTGTAATAATTAATTAGGCGATTATATCTTGAGCAGCGATGCCGAAAGTGGCAGAATCAGAGAGGGAAATTCAAAAATGTATTAAAAAAAGTATTAAAAAAAGTATTAAAATAAATAGTTTTCAAAATTTGATAATTAATAAATAATTCTAAAAAACAAAGTTACCATAACAGAATATTTTTTTTTCTATTCTTTACATTTTTTTGAGTTTAACAAAATTTTGTTAAACTCAAAAAAATGTGAAAAATCGAAAAAAAATTATTTTGTTATAGTAACTCTTTTTTATATTAAAATCCGTTATAATTTGTCTGTTTGAGTCTATTTCTAGTACGTTATCAAATTCAGCATAAACGATGCAATTGATTGTTTCCCTAAGCACCTGCTTGAAGCGAACTTATATGCGTAGAGCACCCGAGCGCACGAGATTTCAATGTGATGAAAAATGAGCCGATAAATCAGGCGTCAAGTCGAATGCAAAGAGACAGTAACCTTCTGGATAAGAGGTTCGACTAACATCGATACCCTCGTTGAGAAAATGTATACCAGTGCTGGAGAATAGCGTGTGATAAGCGTCTACATAGAGTTTATTATTCCCTGTGTATTTTGGCTGTAGGGGTTTGCTTGATATTTGCACTCCATCGACGTAAAGAAAGAGAAAATTGATAGGATAATGTTTAAAGTGAAAAGGATTCAATTGTCGATTGCCGTTGAAGGCTCGGTTACTCACAAAACCTATGATGATCCTTTTTGGCAACTGGCCCAATATAACATTATCTAGAGTATCTCCTAAAATTCCGCTATGTACAGTGAATGATTTGACTTCCACTCTTGTTATTGGATATTTTGCAGTAGTTTTGGCCAAAGCATGAGCATGAGCCAATAGTACGGCTGGACTTATTTTAGCTCGACGGACGATTAGCGTCGCTTCTCTGATGCGTACTGAAAATTTTCCGTCATCGGTGAAATCCATCAAACCAAACGCGTCCTTGCTACGAACGAGCCTCACTCGCATCTCATCACCGTTCACCAAAAATTTACCTTGATTAAATACATCGCGATGGAGGTGGCCAATCATATCGACAACTTTACCGCCAGCTGTAAAGTATTGACGATTCCGAGAACCGACATTGGCCCGAACTGTTCCAGTAGCAATTGCTGGTGATGCATCCATACATCCTGCTGTGTCCGCGTACCAAAGTGCGGAGGTTAGGTGTGATGTTAAGGCAGGAGAAGCGTAATTTAAGAGCGTTTCTATGTAAGCTCTGTAAGGATAAGCGTTGTTTGGGGGTGAAACTAACTTTGAATTGAAAAAGATGTCCGTTTGCTCGAACAACGAATGTAAAAAATTGTTAATAGGAGCAACTTTTGCATTCTCGACGTCGGTTCCCACGGGCGTAATTTCCACGGTCTTGTAACATTGTATGCGCTAGATCGATGTAATGCTCGGTCGAACTAGGAACCAAAAATTCTAAAGGTGAATCGCGTTCATTGCTAAAAGATGATACAGGTTTGTAGTGGAGAAAAGAACTGCTTTTAATCGATGTTTGCGTCGGAGGAAGAGTAGAAATATCTAGTTCGCTCTCCATACCTACACCACTGTACGCGTGTAGGAGAGCCATTTTTTAAAAATGATTTATTTAGGTCCAAAAATGTCGGATACGCTTCTTAATACTTTCTTCTTTCGTCTCGATGTTTTCTTTTTCTTGCCTATAGCATGCTTATTTGTCTTTCTCTTTGTCTTTCTTTTCTTGCTCGATGCGTTGTGTGCGGGAACACGAGCTCGCGTTCACTGTTGTTTGCGCTTAGCAGTAACAGCTTTATATCCACTACCTTTTATAATATCGGAAATTTTATTAGCAGCTTTTCTTTTTAAATTTCGACCCGACTCTCGAACACGCGTATTGAAAGACTCTTTAAAATTCGCTCTCTTATTCGACACTTCGTCTAGCACGTTCAAGCCTGTAAACAGGTGTACGACCATTGGCTCGTAACCATCGTTTTATTGTTTAAGACTTGTTAGCTGACACAAATCTGCCTCCCAAACGTCATCTACGTTAGGTACGTTATAGTGTAATCTAGGAAAGTTTTTTCTTATATGACGGTGAAGAGTATAAGCATCTTGATTATTCAACCATTCGTGTATTCGTTTTTGCTCTTTTTCTCTGTTTTTTAATGATTTACTCTTTATATTTACGCGTATTAAATTTCGCGCTCCTGCATAACCTGCTTCGTGCCAAGGGTTGTTATACTGATTTTCCAAAGACATTCTCTCTCTCTCTCTCTCTCTCTCTCTCTCTCTCTCTCTCTCTTCAAAGGTTCGCTTTCAGCCATTTTTTCTTAGCAGCGTGTCTCGTTACGGGTGGTGTAAATACTGGTGATAAAATTTTTCGTTTCGCAGTGTTTAAAGGAGACGTCAGCCTATTAGCAATTTTTAAAATTTCCGTGTTTCCAATTAAATTATTAGGGGTATCTGAACTTCCAATAAACTTTAACAATTCAAATCTGCCAATAGGCGCTTCGTCATCCTCCTCTTTCTTTTTCTTTTTTTTTGCAAAACATCGTTGAGTAATTCTACTATGTCGGATCGAGGTATAAGTTTGCCATCTACGATAACGCTTCCAGTACTATCCCATTTTAATCGATCTGGCTCAAAAGTACGCCGATGTTTCAGTAAAAGCCGTGCGTTTCTAGCATAAATTTTAGGCACATTATCGAGTATTTTTTCTTCTGTTAAAGGTGCCAGTGTAGCTTCGATTTCGTCAATATCTCGACCAATTACACCATCATCTGTACGTTCATTATCTTTGAAAAATAAATAACGCCTCAAAACTTGTAAATAATTTTTACACTTTTCTCGCTCGCTGTTAAAACTTTTGGAATTGAGAATTTTGTACATTTCCGAATCAAGTCGTGTTAAATTATCACCAGGTGTCTGCACGGTTTTTTCAGCATTTGCAGTTGTGCTATCTGTAGTAGAAACAGCTCCTCCTTGTTGTTGCTGCTGCTACTGCTGCGAAAAACCTTGTATTTGTTCCAGAGTTTTTTCGGGGACGATGACCATTTTTCGAGCGCGTTCCATGACTTATTTTTTGTCTTAAATCAAAATTAATTTTTGCTTCCCAAAATTTTTGAAAAAATTGTACTTATCAGTGGGGCCAATAGAATTGGTAGAAAAGAGCCACCACTCTGAATTATAGTACGTTTTTTAGCTTTCCACGCATTGCCACCAGCACCACTGCTACTTCTTCTTCCACTCCTTACTAATTTTCTTAAAATAGTTCTGTGTTTTCTCAAGCGGTTTTGTTCAGGAATTTTTAATTTTACAACACCTTGCAACACGTTCAGGGCACACTCGCAAATACACTTTATGAGATTTTTATCGGCTGTTCGAATCAAAGCTGAGCGCTGTTGACTATCAGCGTGACTTAGAGCATTTAAAAGAGCAACGTGCTTTTTTGAATATCATTTTTCAGGCGAACAGCAGGAGCTAGACTTGATTGAACTGTTTTTCTTTCCTCCTCCTTGTTTTCTTTTTGTTACAAATGGGAGCATCGATGTTGTCCCAGCCATCGCTATGTGAAGGCTGCATCTTGACTTTGGATGCTTCTTCCTTTTTATTTACTCGTGTTTTTATCTGAATCTCGATGAAAATTTAGGCACCTAAGCATAGTGCAACTTGTCATCGGGAAATATGTCGGTACGAACGCGAAACTCATCCGGAGTATTTTGTTTCAAATCTAATAAAAGATAGCTAAATGGTCGACTACAGGCATCGATGTAGGCTTCTTGCAAGAATTTTGCGTCCTCCAGGTAAACTTGCCAAGCGAGAAATTGTATTTGGCGCGATCTTTTGGATTTTTAAACAATACGATATAATTTGAATTCAACGATAAATCACGCTGATTTGGCCCCCTATGAAAAATATTTTGCGTAATGAAAATGACACTGATATTTTTATGGTGACAACCTTTTGTGGATAAATTAAGAACTATATTATTCGATGATTCGCGCATCAGGTCGTCGAGAATGAGTAATTTTCTCTTATCATTGTCATTGGAATAGTCACTAGCTTGCGGTAAGCCTTCTCGAAACTCGATGCTTTGGTTTCCGCCTGCTTTAAACTCGCTACGGTAAGCTTCTTGCCACTCGGCGTAATAAAAGAGAATACGACCGAAATTCGCATCGCACATCTAGGACAAACTGGAGAGAAATCGCTTGACAAAAACAGTTTTTCCACAAATAGTAGGCCCCGAAATTATGCATGTAAAGGGATGTTTCCATCGTGTATCCATTTTGAATACTGAATACAGAAGACACATCTTTTATACTTTTAACCCTTCTTTATTTTTTAGGTTGGAGGCGGCGGCGGCGGCGCGGGGACACGTGTTTTTATTAGCTTATTCAACACGTATGCGGGAATAAGCTTATTTTCCGCGTCAATCAGCTAATTAAGAAATGGCTAATTCCATTCAGATTCATGCAGGCCGTCACTGATTGAATTTTTTTTTCTTCTAAGTAATAAAAATACCTTCTATTATGTATATAAAGATAAAATTTACCTCGTAGAATGTTCAAAAATTTTTTTTTTTTACTAAAGCAATTCTAGTGTTGGATGTAAAAACAAAAATTCAAAATTTGTAAATGAACCTCTACTTTTAAATGACTATAGCTCCGTCAATTTTTAACCTTTTTGGGCGTTTTTTCAACAAAAGTGTGCAAAATTTTGTCTAGTTCTAAATGCAATCTCGATTTCTGTAATACAATTTGATCTCACTGAGTTATTTACAAAAAACCGAAAAAAGCAATTTTTTTCAAAGACGATTTTCTCAAAAACTATATATTTTTTTTTAATTTTTATATGATTTTATTCATAAAAAATACTAACTTTTAGGGTCAGTGGGAATATGCGATTTTGCCTTATTTTTTTTTAACAGATTTTTAAACGTTTTTTTTATATTTTCGATTTTAAAAAATTGATACCATGGCGCATCGTACTATTTTTCCAACTTTATGTGTTCTTACAACTATTTTTATGCTTTTATTTATTAATATATCAAAAATATCAACAATAATCTTTAAAATAAACCCCGGATCTAATATTTTGATCAATTAGAACCAAAGTTATGACGATTTCAAGTTTAAAAAAAATTGCTTAAACTTTAAATAAATATATTTACTTTGAATTTTGAATTTTGAATTTTCAATTTTGAATTTGAATTTTGAATTTTGAATTTTGAATTTTGAATTTGAATTTTAAATTTTGAAAAGGTGAATTTTTTAAGTACTAAAATATATTATTTGGTCATTTTCAATGAACAAATAATATGCGATACAATTAAGAAATGAACACTAATGAATTGAGAACTAATGTGAATAAAATAATCCGAATTTGAATAAAACCTTTCAATTTACTTCTTGCCACTCATGTCTCGAAGTTTTGGCAGTGTAGATTTGGTTTCGTTGACTTTTCCAACAGTGTATCTTTTGAATACCTTTAATTTCTTTTGCATTTCTTAACCATTCCATTTTTTTTGTCAGTCGAAAAACTTCTAATTCATCCTTGCGGATAACAAGAATGTTAATCGATGGAGTATATTTTGATACGTGAGTGGCGAAATTTTTAGCGTTTCTAATAAAATCTGTACTCTTCTTGGACAGATTATGCGTGGTGGCATAATGTTTAACTAAACCACCAATACCATTACAAGCGCTTTTACCATGACCTGTTGCAAAAAAAAGCTATTTTCTGTTTACTTTTGAGTTTTGAAGCTCATGGAATTGATATCTATTTTTAAAATGACTGGCAGCTCCATGGGAAATAGTTATGATTTCATCAAGATCTTGCGTAATGTTTTTGTTTTAAGTTATCGATAATTAAATTTATAGCTATTAGGGCATGAGACGAATCATGTTTAATATCGTCAGAGACGGTGACATGACTGACTGTTTCATCATTTCCAAAATACCATACCGACGTAAATATTGATATTTGGTTTTTACTCCTATGATAGCTTTGAATTTCATTTTGAAGCAGAACTGTCTAATTTTCTGCAAAATCGACATGAATAACTAATTGGAAGTCATTATTTTTCGCTAGAAGTTTAACCTCTTTGATTGCTATACGTTGAATTTCTTTGACCAATTTATGAGCTCTTACACTGAGAGCGCGGTCTCTTAACTCTACTAAGAAATTTTCAATTGTGCTAGTTTTATTTAGTAAATTTGATTCTTCCCAAACACCATAAATTATTTCTTCATATAAATCTTTTTCTGTCAAAGAAATTACTTGTAAATAAATAGAATCTCCAATGGGACATTCTTCACATTCTCTTAGTACACATTTTATATCATTTTCCAAACAAAAAAGTGAAGAACATATTTTCAATTCCAAATCTGCAATGTCTTGTTGATTCTCTTTTTTATAATTATTCAAAGCATCTAACATAAATTTAAGATTCTCGCAGTAAACGCAAAGACACGAATCGGTGGGTGGATGTGGTATAACCCACTTCTGTCTTAAAACGTAGAATGTTGATTTACCAATTTTTGTTTTTATTTCAGGATTTTCGTTTTTGAATAATTGATATATTTCTTTTATACTTCGCGTAAGAAAGCGTTTGACTTTTCTAGTTTTTATACCATTTTCTTTAATAGATACTGTGTCGCTTTTATTTGCACTTTGACGAGAACAATTAAAATCATCGTTCAGATAATAATCCTTTACTTTCATTACAATTTCACTATCCAAAGAATGGCCACAATAGTTCTCAGACTGCTTGTAAATTTTTTCATTATTTACCAATGATCATGCTTGATCAATCATATAAATAGTTACATTTGGTAAAACTAATAATAAATAATCTTTGGAAATATCACTTGCTAGGAGAGTGTCACACCTCCGGATCACGGATCTTGCTCAAACTTCGGGATAAGTTTTCAGATGATAAAATATGGAAAAAGCTAAAGTTATAGTCATAAATACTTAATATTTCCCTAATTACAGGCAATTAAAGAAAATCACTAAAAAAGTTACTAGATTTTTAAACGCATATAGTTCTTTAGCGTCGATAGCTACAAGCTTGAAACTTTTATAAATTTAAGGCTGAGCTCAAATCCTTTCGAATTAGTTGTTATAGCATGTAAAAATATTATTTTTTCCCAAAGTTAGAGCGTGATAAACATTGGACCTGATTTTTCTTTTAAAAAGATCAATTAATAAAAGCTGAAATTAGGTCCAATCCTTATTACGCTTTAACTTTGGAAAAAAATAATATTTTGATATGCTGTAACTACTATTTCGAAAGGATTTGAGCTCAGCTTTAATTTAAAAAAAGTTTCAAGCTTGTAGCTATCAATGCTAAAGAACTATATGCGTTTAAAAATCTAGTAACTTTTTTAGTGATTTTCTTTAATTGTCTGTAACTAGGGAAATATTGAGTATTTATGACTATAACTTAAGCTTTTTCCATATTTTATCATCTGAAAACTTATCCCGAAGTTTGAGCAAAATCCGTGATCTGGAGGTGTGACACTCTCCTAGTTGGTGTAATACTCAAAAACCGCACTTTCTCAAGAAAATTTGAACAATTATCTAATGCAATTCTAATATTCTCAAGCCATTTATCATTTGTTTTACATTCATTATTTTATAGCACTGTGTGTCTGAAATCCGCTCTCTATGCACGCTTTTTCGTGGTGCAAGTAGCTCATTCTGGCAGGTTTTACACAATAGCTTATTCCAGCATGTCTTACACAATTATTTAGTATATACAGTAGTGCGTAGTGCGCGCGCATTTCAATATTATATTGTACGATTACTATATTTCAATTTTTGAAAATGCGCAAATAATAGCGAGATTTTTGAAATTCTATAGAAATTAAAAGGGATTTGAGTATACTCGTAGTATTTAATATTAGTATTTGAGTGTCTACGTATCCGTTTATGTATACTAGAATCTAGAATTAACTGTATAAAACCAATTCTTCTTTTTCTCTATTTATTGGGTCTTTTTGTCACTGTGGACTGAGACCCGATACGCCACCTTACACATGTAATTTTTATTGCCCAGGGGGATTTGTTCCATAATGTATTTTATTTTTTTGTATTTTTATTTTTTTTCCCAGGGGGACTTTTAATTGGTTTTTTGTGGTCTCCGGGTTCTACTCCCCGCAAAAAAATTCGAAGAAATTTTTATGAAATTTTCCCGGGGAATCGAACCCCGTTCCACTAGAGTGCGAGCCAAGAGCCTAAGCTTCTGCGCTACCGCCGCTCCTGTATAAAACCACAGTTCAAAACACAGTTATGTTTATTAATTGAATTATAACTTATTTACATAGAACTCGCGTTTATTTATGAAATATTCGTCATTATTATTTAAAAATGATTATCAATATTTATGATTATTATTTAAAAATCTAATTCTGTTTAATAATTTAAAATATAGTTTTGTTTATCAATTGAATTATAACTTATTTTTAAATGGAATTCGCTTTTATTTATGCATCTTAAATATTCATGATTGGGTGGCGGATTTCATACACACGAGCTACAAAATAGTATATTATACTCGTGTTTGAAATGGCATATTCTGTCACGGCGATATCGACCTCGTTTCACTCGGTCGATAACTCCACCGTGCCAGAATACGCCATTTCAAACACTTGTATCATAATATACTATTCATTCAATGCGGGCAAATCCGTTATATCGTAGACTTTCATCATTTTACTTGCTATTTGTGAATCAAATGCATCGTTTATTTGTTTTCTTTTTCGGAGAGCATAAGATTCTCTCATCTTGATATTGATACTTTGAGGCATTTTAATTGGTGAAATGTTTAATTTCAAATTACTTGAAGTCTCGTTGAGCTATTCTACCACAGCCTCACTATGAATGAAATCTTCCGAAGATTGTTGACTGCTTAAAGTCGATGAGATAGGCGCATTTTTCACTTCATCTAATAATATTTCGTAACACGAAGGGCATACTTTATCTTCTTTAGAGAAAGAAGTATTTTGATACAAGCGCTTCAAAGACTCCGTTAGATCATCTAATTCTCTAAGCGGACTTTTGGAGCAATCATAAACAACTTTTTTGTGCCTCTCTTTTAAATCCTTGCACTTTATTTTAACAATCAGTGATGCCATTATTGATATTCTGTTCAATGACAGATCGAAAAAAATAATTTTTCTTAAACAACTTTATTTTTTATCTTCCTTTTCTTATATTTTTAAACACGTCAAGTCGTTGATGAGAATGCAAAGAACGAATCATTGCCACCTAGTAGTGACATGCGTAAACTCCCTACAAAATAAATTCAAATTCTAGGCGCGAAATTCAAACTGATAAAAAAATTATATTCTTCAACAAAAAAAATTTTTATTATAATAATGTACCATAAAAAGAGGATAAATGGTTATGTATTCTTTCATCAAAATAACTTTTTTTATAAATTAAAAAATTTATATCTTCAGATTTTAATCTTTAACGAAAATTGCGTTTACTCAATGTAAATATCATATTTATTTAAAGTTTCAGTATTTTTTTTTTTACTTTAAATCGTCATAACATTGGTTCTAATTAATTAAAATATTCGATCCGGGGTTTATTTTGAAGATTATTGTTAATATTTTTGATATATTGATAAATAAAAGCATTAAAATAGTTGTAAGAACACGTAAAGTTGGAAAAATAGTACAATGCGCCATGGTATCAATGTTTTAAAATCGAAAATATAAAAAAAACGTTTAAAAATCTGTTAAAAGAAAATAAGTTAAAATCGCATATATTCACCTACCCTAAAAGTTAGTATTATTTATGTATAGAATCATATAAAAATTTCAAAAAAAAAAAAATTTAGTTTTTGAGAAAATCAATGAACGTATAAAATATCATCGTTTACAGGTAAAATACTGAGAACTTCTTTGTCAGGACAGGTTAATGTTCATAAGAGACTTTCACGCGATTTCACGATTTCCGTTCACCTTAAATTACTGCGTTGTCCAAACTTTCCCCAAAAAGAATTTAAACAAAGTTTAGCTACAGCTCTCAGACCACTATTTTTTTCTATTTTGTCACGATCCAATCGAATACCTTCGTTTCGCTCATACTCATCCAAGGAACGCAATTTTGCTTCTTTTGTACACCAAGCAGGTAAGCCAAAAGTTTCTGCTAACGCGCTTAGTTTCATGTGGAAATAATTTGAACTATCGGTGAATTTTGTTCGACCGCATTGTAACAAAATTATATTTTGTCCGTTAAGAATCACCTGGGGTGATGTCTGATTATATTTTTCTACTAATTCTTTCAGCATAAATTGCGCGTCGAAACCACCAGCATTATGTGCAATGCATATGATTTGCTTAAAAACTGTTCTCTCGCGAATATACAAATCTAAAAATTGTCTAATTGGGTTTTCTTGAAAAACATGTTCTTGAATACCACAAGTATCGCATCTTTGAGAAAAATCATTATTCTCCAAACAATCATCACACGTTTGCTGAACAACGCAGATGTTAGGAACGTGTAATTGCGTGGTAATGTGACATCTAAATTCTGTATCTTACTGTGTTTCTAAATCGTAGAATACAAACAGAGTTTTCATTCTTTTATCCAAGTCGCTTCCATTGTCAGCGTCATTCGTGGACAGAGGACGCATGTAACATAACTCGTTAACAGAATGTTTTCCTCGACAAAGCTTACACCAATTAACTCCGGTATACATGCTTGTTGTCTCTGTGAACATGAATAACTTTATTACAAACTTGACAAAGTTTATCAAGTTCGCAAATTTTTTCATTATCGGCTTTATAGCTTCCATTTGTTTGGTGATTTTTGTAGCAAGCATAATTGAAAAATGTTCTATGACATTCGTTACAGTTCAAGATTATACCGTTTTCTTTTTCACACGATGGCGATACAAAACAGTTTGGACATGCATTTGAACACCGATGTTGGTCGGGATATTCGTAACATTTATTACAATATTCGCAGAAAAAATTATTACCCGCTGCTCCGGTTACATTTAAAATAGTATGATAATGATGTTCATCAGAATCATAATATAAATTTATAACACCTTGCAAATCCACATTATTATGGGATTGTTCAATTAACGCACGACCATTAAAGAATGGTGGTTCACCGCTTCCAAAATTACTTTTGTCATATACTTGTATTGCAATGCCAAGTCTAGTATGGTACTTCTGAAATTTATCTATTTCGCGGAACCCCCAGCCTTCCGTTGGAATATTCAGGCTAGCATTTTTTATTAACTCAAAGCATTCTCTTTTTGCATAGATCTACGTCCATCACGAATGACAGCCCACTTTTTTTCATATCGATTGAATCATTTTTTTTATAATTTACATAGATTTCTCCAACAACTAAGGCTCGTGGCAAACACAAATTATCTTTATTCTGTATATAAACTATTGATTTTTTATGCAATATGTTAATATTTAATTTATTTTTCCGACCGGTACCTCGAGGTAAATTGATATACGTTGCCTCTAAAATAAAACTCTCGTCTATCTGAAAATTTTCATTACTTCGAGTTAAACAACTTATAAGTTCCCACAAAGCATCGTAATTAAAATTAAAAATCGGTCTAAGTGACATTCCGGCTGGGCCATGACTAAAGTGAATACTTTTTACAGTAATTCCTACTAACCAGGAGAGGCTATGAGCTTCGGGTTACAGATCTTGATGAAACTTTGAAATATGTTTTTAGGTATCAAAATATGAGTAAAGTCAGAGCGGTACGGTCTAACGCTTCGAAAAACTGAAATTATAGACGTTTCCAGTCTTATTTGAAGAAAAATGTAAAAAAAAGCCCTCAATTGAAGTGTGAATAATCCAGTCTAGAAATGTCTTTAATGAATCAATAGGGACTAAAATAAAAGTACAGAAAGCTAGCTTTAATTTGCCGTTTTCAGAATTGAAAAATAATAATTAGAACTAGAGATATTTTCGTTCAAAGTTAAAAAGCAAGAAAGTACCAAAAATCACAAAATCACTGTCCTTTAGAATTTAGATGATTTTTGGTACTTTCTTGCTTCTTAACTTTAAACGAAAATATCTCTAGTTCTAATTATTATTTTTCAATTCTGAAAACGGCAAATTAAAGCTAGCTTTCTGTACTTTTATTTTAGTCCCTATTGATTTATTAAAGACATTTCTAGACTGGATTATTCACACTTCAATGAAGAGCTTTTTTTACATTTTATTCTTCAAATAAGACTGGAAACGTCTATAATTTTAGTTTTTCGAAGCGTTAGACCGTACTACTCTGGCTTTACTCATATTTTGGTACCTGAAAATATATCCCAAAGTTTCGTCAAGATCTGTGACCCGAAGCTCATAGCCTCTCCTGGTAAGTCATTTACTTTTCCTAACGATATCAAATACGCGTGAATATCCCGCATAACCAATTCTAACCAATTCAATTAAAACATGATTAAAATTTTCCGTAGGGGGACGCATGCAAAGTACTAATCTTGTCGCATTCATTTGAAATTTTCTTATGTAATGATTCCTTTGTTGATTAATATCGAATCTTACGCCCAAGGGGTCTTATTGAAAATTCCTCCGCACTAGCGCCTCTACCGCCACCTATTTGAACATTCTCGCACTCACTTAAGGTCGATTCACTCTCATGCGCACGCTCATACCTGTCCGCATTCTCGCTTGTATACGCATTGAACTCCCTCTCACTGCTATTACCATACCCATGACTTACGCTGCTATTGGAGATAGACTCAAGCTGGCTCTCTCTCTCTGATGCATTTGCGACTCCCCGTTCTCCATCTTCTTCTTCTTCTTCTTCTTCACTTTCTACAGCAGGTAGAAGCGCAGAAAGGCTTTCTCGCACTCTTGATGTTTCGACGAAGGATGATGATGATGAGGCTATAAAAATTTCATTATTAGGAATTATTTTAAATAATGATTTTCAAAAATTCATTTAAAAATTTAATTCATTGAGAATTGTTTTATTACATGTTCATTACTATTATTATTATTGTTATTATTTATGTTATTATAATTACTATTATTATTATTAATTTTAAATTTACAACATTTAAAATATAAAAAACAATAAATATAATATAATTTTCTAAAAATTTAATCCTCTGAAGGTTCATTAAAACTATCATGTACGCGGTCTAGTAGATCGGCCAAATCAGGGGTAGAATCTGTATGCAAGGCTGATTCAGTATCCTCAGCCATTGTATGAAACCATCTTAATTCTTGAGCCCGTCGAACGGGCCTAATTCTCTGGGCATATATTTCCAGAGATGTTGAATTTAAATTTGAGACGCTATCGTATCCGTTTTCTTCCCTTCGGATCACTTTAGATAAAAATAGTAATATTTTTTTTAAATAATGATCTTATAATGTTAATAAAAATGAATAAAATAATAATACCATGAATATAATAATAATAAAATAATAATAGCAATAATGATTACGATAATAATGATAATAAAGAAAATTAACATTCATTAATACGACGATCTAGTATACTTCCGTCAAAAAAGTGATAGGTCATGCGCGTGCGATTCACTATGTGAAATTCCCTCTCCCTTTGCAGTGCTCTTTGAATATAAAAACTATGTAAAAGAACCGTCCGTTCTTGCTTGTTTTCTGTAGGGCCTGCCGTGTTTGCTGACTCAGTTTCAATGTCATTAGTTGATGCATTTTCAGGGCTATTATGGTTTAATCCTTTTAAGACTGCGCTGAATGACTCCGAATAATTTACAATCATCGTACGCGCCAATTGACCTGTTGGTCGTATTATTTCCTCGTTCGGCTCCTCATCATCTTCAAATTCGTACTCTTCGGACTCTGATTCAATATTTGCTCTGAAGTCTTGTTGCATCTGCTGCTGCTGCTGTTGCTGTTCGACTCAAAGGGGGTTATTAATGACTGTATCAGCATCACTGTCTACAATTACTTCATCGTTTTGATGTTCTTGTACACTTTAAACACTTTCTTCTTCTTTTTCTTCTTCATTACAGGCAACTTCATCATCATCATCATCATCATCAAATAAACGACGCCGAGCAGTATTTCTCGATGTACTCGGCAAATCACTATTGACAATCAATTGTTCGAAAAAAGTTTCCTCATCGCTGTCCGTCTTCCAGCTTTTTAGTAATATTTCGAGAGCTGTAAAAATAATCCTCATATTTATTTACATATATCAAATAAATTTCAGTTCCTTATAAAAATTATTGTTTTATTATCATTATAAACAATAAAAATAATAATAATTTTCATATTTATATGTCCTTTTTTGGCTCATAAAGGACAGAAAAGAAACGAAAATGGTTTTGCCACGCTTTTTGGCGTCTCTATCTATCTCTCTCTTCCCTATTCCGTAGGCGAGAGGGGACGCTTCGGGGATTGAGAGCAGTATTCAATCGTGCTCACGTATATATTTGTCTCTCTCTTTTTCCTTTCTATATATAAAGGTGACGCGTTGAAGATCGAGAGTCGTGCTCAGCCACGCACAATATTATATGCAATTTTCTCTCTCTTTCTTTTCGATAGATAAAAGATACGTGTTGGAGATCGAGAGCAGAATTCAATCGTGCTCGCGTATATATTTGTCTCTCTCTTTTTCTTTTCTATGTATAAAGGTGACGCGTTGAAGATCAAGAGTCGTGCTCAGCCACGCACAATATTATATGCAATTTTCTCTCTCTTTCTTTTAAATGGATAAAAGATACGTGTTGGAGATCGAGAGCAGAATTCAATCGTGCTCGCGTATATATTTGTCTCTCTCTTTTTCTTTTCTATGTATAAAGGTGACGCGTTGAAGATCAAGAGTCGTGCTCAGCCACGCACAATATTATATGCAATTTCCCTCTATTTCTTCTCAATAGATAAAAGAAACGCTTTGGAGATCGGAAACAGTATTCAGCGGCACACGCATGCATAGATTTTGTCTCTTTGTCGCTCTAGTATAAGCCAGCGAGGTTCTTACATAAGATACACGATTGAATTTCTGCCAACGACGGTATATTCGAGTAAAATCAAGCTAAACACGGAAAATCAAAATTAGCCTGAGGGGAAAGAGAGCGATCATAAAATATAAAACCATTATTAATTAAGCCTTTGATTGCAGGAGTGTCGTCTACTACTGGATCAGAAGGATGAAAGTAATGGAGAATCAATTGGATCTCAGGTCATCCATACTCAAGTTCAGAGAAAATTCAGCCCTAGAAGAGGGTGAGCAACTGACCACAGGATGTTTGCGGGGTCGCATCCAACTTTTACAGCGTTATTGGGACGCTTTTATGGCAAACCACGGAGCCTTAATCAAAGATCCTCAACTCGGTGATCATGCTTATTTTAGTGAAGAGATGATGCGTTCTACGGCACGACAATTTTTTATTGCATTGGGATACCTCTATGATGAACTAGACTCCCTCATTGGAGCATTGGAGCCTGATTTAGACTCATCAAGGGCCACCAATCAATATTATTTACCCAAGATCAAATTACCAGAGTTTTCCGGCGACATTGATGAATGGGAGGCTTTTAGAGACATGTTTGACTCAATAATCCATCGAGATTTAAACCTGACAGATGTCCAGAAGATGCATTTCCTAAAACATCAGTAAAGGGATCTGCAAAGGGAGTTTTAGATGGTATTAAAACAACTGAGGCAAACTACAAGATAGCCTGGGACTTACTAAATCAAAGATTCAACTATAAGAGGATATTAATTCAACATCATCTAGAAAGGCTCGCAAACATCAACCCGATAAAACGAGAAAGTTCTTCCGGACTCCAAGATATCCTAGACGTTGTACAGAAATCCAAGTCAGCCTTGATGTCACTTAATCGACCTGTAGAAGAGTTGGATGACTGGCTATGTACGACTTCCTTTCAAGAAGACCCCGAGGCCCGAATATTTTGAAAACTCACTTGAAGGCGCAACATGTGCAATGCAAGGTGTATGGAGACGCATGCAACGAGATCCACAGCTTGCAGATGAATACGAAAGATTTTTCTCAGAATCAATAGCTCGGGGGTTTCTCGTGCAAATAGATCCGTCAAGGAAATCAGGAAGAGGTGGAGGACCTTGCTACATACCGCATCACGGAGTATGGCAACCTACAGATATTAAGCAGATGTACAGGCAGATCAAAATTCACCAAGACGATACTCAATACCAGTGGGTTGTGTGGGAAAACCCTATGAGTGTTATTATACAGCATTATGGGTTATCTACGGTGATGGATGGAGCAAATTGCGCCGCGTATCTAGCAATTAGAGTCTTACATCAGTTAGCAGCAGACTACCAAAGGAAGTTTCCTCAAGCTGCAAAGGTTGTTTTATGTGAGACCTATATGGACGACATTTTCTCAGGAGCTAATGACGAACGGTCCGCCATTATATTACAGGATCAATTAATTAGTCTCCTCAAGGTGGGCGGATTTGAGCTCCACAAGTGGGCCTATAATTCTAAAAAATTCCTTTCTTCACTTCCAACTGGCGTACAATCAAGACCAGAATGGCTAGAGCTTGAGCCATCTGAACCCATAAGGACATTAGGAATTTATTGGAATTCAAGCTTGGATGAATTTGGGTTTAAAGCGCCTCACTTGGAGTGGGCTGGGCCCCCGACAAAAAGAAAAATTCTTAGTTACATTTCAAGATTATTTGATCCGGTTGGATGGCTAGGATCCATTGTCAACACAGCTAAAATACTTTTACAGGATATTTGGAAAGCAGGCATAGGCTGGGATGAGGAACTGCCAAAACCGCTTATTCTGAGGTGGCACCACTTTAAAAATACACTAAGTCAAGTAAGCGTCATAAGGATCCCACGATGGATCAAAATTTCGTCGTTTGACTGTTTCGAATTGCATGGCTTTTCAGATGCCAGCAACCACGCGTTCGCAGCTGTAATTTACGTAAGCAGGCCATCTATGACTGGGGACTCGACGGCAATGCTTTTCATGGGCAAAACCAAGGTATGTACAATCAAACCAATCACCATACCAAGATTAGAATTGAATGCAGGTGTTCTATTAACTCGTCTTATGGAAAAAGTGATTTCAACCTTAGAATACCAAGATGCTCGCACATTTGCTTGGACCGATTCAAGGGTTCCCTTAGCATGGATTCAGTCTGATCCTTTACGTTGGAGCGTTTACGTCAAAAATAGAGTTGCTGAAATCCAAGCAACCTTACCGAAAACTAACTGGGGATACGTTTCATCATCAGAAAACCCGGCAGATTTGGCATCAGGAGTGGTTACTTCTGGGCAACTAAGCAATGACAATCTCTGGTGGAATGGTCCGAAGTGGTTGAGAAGATCAGGACCGTTTGAGCCATCAAAAATGGACCCCGCCTTTATGGTTCTGTCCACAACTGTAGAAATAAAGTATATCACAAGTAAGGTTGACTGTGATAGACCAATCTATGAAAAATTTTCATCATTTATAAGGCTGATACGTACCATTGCTAGATGTCTAAGATTCCGCCGGTCACTTCTTGCTAAGGATGACCGTTGTTTCTCTTCACCACTAACATCGATGGAACTAAACCAAGCTTTCCTTCGTTGGGTCAAACAATCGCAAAGGTTAAGCTTTCCAGTGGAAATCCGTACCATAAGGGAAGGAGGTCAGATCAAGGGAACTAGTAAGTTAAAAGGATTACGAGTTTTCCTTGATAACGAGGGTATTCTGAGAGTAGGAGGCCGATTACAAAAGGCGAATTTGGTGTATGATGAAAAACACCCTGTTATTTTAAGTAGGGATTGTCAGTTATCTAGGTTGGTCGTGGATTGGGCCCGCAGATCCTCTCTTCGTGGAGGAGCTACTTTAACGTATGCTTTAGTGATACGAAAGGCGTGGATCATCGGAGGCAGGATTTTGACAAAACGTTGAATAAGAAAATGTGCCACCTGCATCAAATCTAGAGCAAGACCATCAAATCAAATAATGGGCAATCTACCCTCAGAGAGAATAACACCAGCGAGACCTTTCTCCAAGGTTGGATTAGATTACGCTGGTCCTATTTCCGTTTGCACTACCAAGGGCAGAGGCCATCGCTCTACAAAGGGATATTTATGCGTCTTTGTATGCTTGTGTACTAAGGCAGTACACTTGGAGATTGCAGGGGATCTAACTACGCCAACTTTTATAGCAGCCTTATTGAGATTTGCCGGACGTAGAGGAGCTCCAGCAGAAATATGGAGCGACAATGCGTCTACGTTCCATGGAGCTGACGCAGAACTTAAGGCAATATTAAGAGAAGCGTCCATTCAGTGGTCTCAGGTCGCAGATGAGCTTACTAATCAAGGAATATCTTGGAAGTTTATTCCCCCAGGCGCTCCGAATTTCGGAGGACTGTGGGAGGCGGCGGTAAAGTCAGCCAAGTCTCATTTAAAACGTGTTATTAGACATCAGACACTCACCTATGAGGAATTGAGTACGTTCTTTGTGATGGTAGAGAAATCTATGAATTGCTGCCCGCTCACACCCTTATCCAATGAACCGAGCGATATTAAAGCTTTGACACCAGGACATTTTCTGGTAGGATCCGCACTCTCACCAATACCTATTTTTTGGTTTAAGGAAAACGAGGTGGTCGGATTTGTTAAGGACACTGCAAGGCAGCTCAACAAATGGCGCCTTGAGTCGCGTCTTGCTCGGCACGAAGAGCTTGGCAAGTCAGTATTCTCCGTGGCCTTGATGGAATAGGAGTTAATTAGTAGTTTTGTATTTTTTTCTAAGGAATTTCAGGTGTAAGTAAAGTTTAAAATTGGGTAAATAAATATGTTCAATAAATAAAAGAAATTGATTTTTTCCTTAGCATTGCTTACGAATATTTTCCTCTCTGTTTAGAGCACATCGATCGCAGCCCGTTAATTTTATATGAAAGAGAATTAACAATATTTTCCATGAAGAATTTCTAAAAAATATTTCGGCTTTTTCTGCGAACCCCTTTATATACGGAGTCCCTTAAGAGGCGGTCGGAACCAAATCGGTGACTTTCGGTATATATCAAGTCAGCATTTTTCGCTTTACGATAATATTTTGTATATTTTTATGGCTTAAACTATTTCAAATTATTCTTTATATACATGACTAGAGAAAATGACTATATTTTTATCATATAAATCAGTAAATAAATTATTATAAGCATTTATTACAAATATCAAACTGACTTGACATATACCGCATGCAAAAAACTGTCGTGTCGATTGTTAGGTGGCATTTTTTGCTTTATAACAATATTTTATATATTTTTGTGGCTTTAACTATTTTAAATTATTCTTTATATACATGACTAGAGGAAATGACTATATTTTCACCATATTAATAAATGGATAAATTATTATAAGCATTTATTACAAGCACCGAACTAAGTCACCGATTTGGTTCCGACCGCCTCTTAAGTTCCAAAGTCAACTTGATATTTTTGAAATTTATTTTTAATAAAAAATTTAATACGATAAGCAATTTAAAAAATTTCTATACTTACAACGATTTTCGTTATATTCATTTATCAGATCCTGCACTACATAGGCATCATGTAGATTTTTTGATATCAAGTATTTTCCTGCTGTTAATACAACAAGCTGATTATTTTAAAAAAATAGATTGTACAAACGTGCTATCATACGCAATGACACACATGATAATATAAAATTGAATTGTCTTTTCAGATAAAAACAAGGTATACGCTGAACTTTTCTGCGGCCCGTAGAATTAAATTTACGTTTTGTAGGGTAACACAATCTTGCACAAGTTAAATAATTAACTATCTGAACAATAATCACACGAAAGGCTATAGGCGGGTTACCATAGTGAAATTGCCCCCTCTTCAAAATCCTCATGGCTCATGTACCATTTGATGGAGGTTGAAAAAAACTCCCACACACCAATTTTCAGCTCCCTAACCCTTGCGCATGCGCAGTAAAGTCAAAATAAGTGTTTTTTCGACTTTATTTTATTTTGACGCCCCTTTACATGGAAGACTCTTGCAAAAATATATAAGGGTAGGTTATTGTTTGGCAATTAACCAAAAATTTTTGCAGATTACACAACCTCAAATATCAACCTTAAAATTGATATTTAAGATTTAAATCGTTATTTTAACACCCTTGCTATTAAGGTGCCAGATTTGGAATTGATTTTTTAAATTTATTTTTACCCGTTATTAACGATAGTTACATTAGCTAAAGAAAAAAAATGGTGCGCCAACCTGATTTTGCCAAAAAACCGATATATTTGCACTTTTTTCGTATTTCTTGTAGGTTATGTTACAATCTTAAAGTCCAAATAATAATTTTTGGTCTATTTTATTCCGCTCTTCACGCCGGTACTATTTGTTTTAAGGATAAAAGGCATTTGACCCTTATTTTATGCAAAAAATCAACTTTTTTGCACTTTTTCATATTTTTTATAGGTTATGTTATAAGTTAAGAGCTTGAATAACTTTTTTTTTGCGTATTTGTTTTTTGCTTGTTATAATCATGCTATTACTTTCAAGAAAAAGTAGTTTGCAACCCTGATTATCGACAAAAACCGATATTTTCACGATTTTTTTATAGTCCGTGCTAAAAGTTGAGAGCTGAAATAACGATTTCATGTGTAATTTTTTCTGCATGTCATGGTGGTATCAGTTTAATAAGGGTTTCCAATATAATACGTTCAAATATTGTCGAACAATCTGATTTCTACAATTGTTTGACGTTATGATCAGGTTGCAGTATATTCTGAGGGGTTGAAATTATATTTTACCTATTGTTTTTCATGTTTTCGATGATTTTATATAAATATATATACAGTACCGGGCAATAATCCTAAGCAGGTTATCAAATTTTTGCTCCGACTTTGAAAAAGCGTATCTTCTTTAATTTTCATCCAAGAAAAAATTTAAAAAAAGCATTTTGAAGTATTCTTTGAATGTTTTATTTTTAACTTATTTACATTGTTTTAATGATATTTAGAAAATAAATAATCGCTTTGACAATTTCGAAATTTTTTTCATTTTTGCAGTTTTTTTCAATCAGCTGTAGTTTTTTAAATAATTAAGTTAGAAAAAATTTGAAAAAAGATTTGGAAAGGGCTTAAAAAATGCTATTTGCAGCTATTTTTACAAAAAATTTTTAATTATTTTTTGTTAAGTTTTAAACATATAAGGTTATCGATCTAATACTTTTGTAGTTGTAAAAAACACTTCAATAGCAAATAGAAAATAATCGCTGGTGCAAAACTTTTGATTTCTATGATATAATTTTTGCAAAATAAATCTGTTTGTTGTTTCATACTTTATTATTTTTTATTATTATTAATGGATAGTTGTAATTTTCTACTAAAATTAAATAACTACTTCACCAGCGATTATTTTCTACTTGCTATGGAAGTGTTTTTTACAACTGCAAAAGTATTAGATCAATAACTTTATATGCTTAAAACTTGACAAAAAATAATTAAAAAATTTTTGTGAAAATAGCTGCAAATTTTTTAAGCTCTTTCCAAATCTTTTTTCGAATTTTTTTTAGTTTAATTATTTAAAAAACTACAGCTGATTGAAGAAAAATGCAAAAATGAAAAAAAATTCAAAATTGCCAAAGCTATTATTTATTTTCTGAATATCTTTAAAACAATGTAAGTGAGCTAAAGAGAAAGCATTTAAAGAATACTTTAGAATGCTTTTTTAAATTTTTTCTACGATGAAAATTGAAGAAGATACGCTTTTTCAAAGTCGGAGCAAAAATTTGATAACCTGCTCAGAATTATTGCCCGGTACGGTGTATATATATATATATATATATATATATATATATATATATATATATATATATATATATATAAAATACTATAAATTTAGCCCAGTTTTCAATAAGATCACTAAAATAACGCATTTAGAAACGTTACTTGAGTATCGGTTGTTACTTAAACCTTATTCTGTCTTTTTCTCTCTTATGATAAGAAAAAAGACATTTAAATACGTTTATTGATTCGAACCTATGTATATAAGATTAACCTATATATATATATATATTTTACTTGTATATATATATAACCTATATATATATATATATAACCTATATATATATATATATATATATATATATATATATATATATATCTGTATAAAATCATCGAAAACATGAAAAAAACTAACTAAAATATAATTCTAACCCCTCAGAATATACTGCAACCTGATCGTAACGTCAAACAATTGTAGAAATCAGATTGTGCGACAATATTTGAACGTATTATATTAGAAACCTTGATTAAACTGATACCACCATGACAAGCAGAGAAAATTACACATAAAATCGTTATTCCAGCTCTCAACTTTTAGCACGGACTGTAAATATCGGTTTTTCTCGATAATCAGGGTTGCAAACTACTTTTTCTTGAAAGTAATAGCACGATTATAACGAGCAAAAAACAAATACGCAGATAAAAAGTTATTCAAGCTCTTAACTTATAACATAAACTATAAAAAATATGAAAAAGTGCGAAAAAGTTTATTTTTTGCATAAAATAAGGGTCAAATGCCTTTTATCCCAAAAACTAATAGTACCGTCGTAAAGAGCGGAATAAAATACACCAAAAATCTTTGTTTGGACTCTTAGATTGTAACGTAACCTACAAGAAATACGAAAAAAGTGCAAATATATCGGTTTTTTGAGAAAATCAGGGTGGCGCACCATTTTTTTCTTTAGCCAATATAGCTATCGTTAATAACGGGTAAAAATAAATTTAAAAAATCAATTCCAAATCTGGCACCTTGATAGCAAGGGTGTTGAAATACTGATTTAAATCTTAAATATCAATTTTAAGGTTGATATTTGAGTTTGTATAATCTGCAAAAATTTTTGGTTAATTGCCAAACAATAACCTACCCTTATATTTTTTTGCAAGAGTCTTCCATGTAAAGGGACGTCAAAATAAAATAAAGTCGAAAAAACACTTATTTTGACTTTACTGTGCATGCGCAAGGGTTAGGCTGCTGAAAATTGGTGTGTGGGAGTTTTTTTTCAACCTCCATCGAATGGTACATGAGCCATGAGGATTCGAAGAGGGGGCAATTTCACTATGGTAAGCCGCCTCTAGCCCTTGTCTTCAGCAATATTTCTCATGGTTTCTCTCTCTCTCTCGATCTCTTTCTCCATCTGCGTAAGAAGCGCCACGCACGATTTTCTGCTTCTGCTATATACGCTCTTTTAACCATTTTTTTGCACTCTTGAGAGTGCATTTTTTTGCAGGAAGCCGTCCAGGAACGAGTCCTGTAAGCTCTGGCTGCAATTTTACTGCATTTCTGCCGCATTTTGGGACTCAGGACGACTTTCTTTTTTTTGCATTATTCCACGGCCATTTTCGTCTCTGCTGCTGCGCTGACTGCCTATCCTGCTACTTGCTCTATTTCTCGCTCTTTTGTTTCATCTGTGGTGCAGACTCAGTGAAGTGCATTGTGGTGTAGTGCTTTTTGTGTTAGTGAGTGGGGGCGTTCCTTATTGAGTGCATCGCATTGTGCATCTTTTTTTTCTCCTAACTGCTATCTCTGTTGTGGCGCTAAAAATACTTCCGTCTCTTTTCCACGCATTGTCGTCGTGTCATTTTTATTTTAATCTATCCTTCTCTCACGCACGCTTTGGTGCTGCCATCGTACCTTGTCTAATTTCCTTCTATTTGCCTCTGAGCGTCGTCAGCTATTATATTGCTCTCTAATTAGTACCTTGGCCGCCATCTCTTGTTTGCTCAACGTACTGTACTACATACATTTTTATCTCTCTATCTTATCTACATTTATATCACTGTGTAATCCAGTATTAAGGTTTTTCTCCACTGCTTTTTCACTTCTCTGCTGCTTATACATCATTAACGCTTGTTCTTTGTGAAATCCGATATTGAGGTTGGTTTCCACTTTACTCTTTTCTCTTTACTCTACTCTTAATACTTTCTCTTGTTATTGCTCTACTGAAGTAAAGGTTGTTCTCCACTTGCTTCTGCACCACAGTTCATAATGCCTAATCAGTGCTTTCTTTGTAGCAAAGCTTTCACTCACACATCCAAACCTCAAGTCTGTGCGCGATGTAAAAATTCCTTCCACAGTACATGTGATAAGCTTAATCATGTCCGTTACCTTGACCGAACTGTGAAGGTGTGTAAAGGTTGTATTACTGCTTCTAATCTGGATTGCTCTCGCGCTCGCTCCAGTTCTGTAAGCTCTGTTTCTGGACTTTCTTTTTCACCTTCCACTTCCTCTTCTGCTGCTAAGTCACCTGCTCCTGCTGCTCCTGACACTTTGGCGTTAATTCTTTCTAAGATGGAGAAACTTGATAAACTTGGTGTCCTGGAGGTGAAGGTAAACAAGCTGGATGCCATGGATGAGAAGATTACTGCCATCGGCGCGAAGTTTTCTGCTTTTGATGCCAGGCTTGTTGCACTTAAGGATCGTGTAGATACATTGTCTTCCTCTATTGAGGAGCGCTTCGCTGCCTGTGATGCTAGAGTTGATCGAGTCTCTGCCGATCAACATGACCTTTTGAAGAGGCTGGAGAGCGCGCCTGTGGAGACACCTAATTCATCTGTCCTTGAGCCTGTGTCTGGTAAACTTCAGGAGTTGGAGACCTTGAATAGGTCTCTTTTGCAGCGATGCGAGGCATTGTCGGCGCAGTAATCACGCCTTGAGCGTGCTTCTGATCTGGTGCTCGGGGGGCTGGTGCCCGAGAACTCAAAGACCTCAAGTCTGGAGCTTTCGCTGTACTGGCCACTCTGGATCCTGGTCTCTCTCTAACAGATATTACTTCTGTCCGTCCGCTTCGGCGATCCAGGGTCACAACTGATGCTGCTGTTGATGATGCTTCTGTGGAGATTGTATCTGAACAACAACGTGTCTCAACGTCTAAAGTTCCTCTCTTGGTCTCCTTAAAGTCACCTTCGCTCGCCAGGTCTATCATCGCTGCTAAAATCAGGATGGGTAATCTGCACACTACTAAAATCAAGGAGCACCTTCTCCATGGGGTTAAATTGGTTGATACTTTTACCTCTGGATTCATCAATATAAATGAGTTCTTGCCCTCTGCTCTGTACCAATTGAAACTCCGGGCGCTAATCAAGTCCAAGGATGAGCATTCTGATTTCATTACTTTTGTGAGAGATGGTAAGCTGTTTGTCCGCAAGAAGAAGAGTGGTGTTCCTATCCGCATTACCACTGATGCGGATCTGGATGCTTTTTTAGCGAAGATTTCTCAGGCTCCTGCCATCAATCTAACAACGTCTTAGCTTGTGATGATGCTGAGGTAAGTCCATTCTCTTTTCCAATCGCACCTAACACTCTACTCTCAACTAACAACATAGCTTCATCTGCCAATAATCACCACTATACTGCTAAGGATGGTCTAAGAGTTTGTCATTTCAATGCTAACTCCATCAGAGCACACATTGAGATGATTAGGCTCTTTCTGGCTTCTCCCCCTTACTTCCACGTGATAGCTGTGACCGAAACCAAATTGGGCCAGATTGTTGGTGACTCTTTGATTGCTTTGGATGACTATGCTCTTCATAGGCAGGACCTCAATACCAGGGGTGGTGGCGTTGCCCTATTCATTCATAACTCTCTTTCTTCAGAGCGCTTATGTTCCTGCAAGGGAGGATGGTGTGGTAAATCTGGTTTGCCAGAATATTTATTCTGTGAAGTCAATTCTAATGACTTGGCCTCGCCTGTTTTTGTTGGTGTCGTCTACAGGCCCCCACATGCTCCGTTTCTGTTAAACACAGATTTAATTCGAATGACTTGCTGCTTGACTACTGGAAGACTGATGTTCCATTCATCGACGGACATGACTTCATTGCAGCTACTGTTCAGTCATCTCTCTCTAAGCCTTTGCTCAATGACTTTAGCTTTCGCGATTACAGTTCCGTTGATGATGCTGTTCTCCTTGATTACTTTCGCTCACTGAAATGTTCCGTGTGTGTCGGCGATTCCTCCCTGTCAGATCGTCTTGAATGTCTCTATCACCATCTAAATGAGGCAGTTGCACTGTTTGTGCCTCTCGGGAGGGTCCGTCAGGGGGGCCGTCGTCGACCGTGGTTTACTGCTGAGCATCATCATCTGATACAAGAGAGGGATCGGCTGTACAGACGCTATAAACGCTCAAGACTACATGCTGATTTACTTTACTACAGGGTCGCTTATGATCAGGCTCATGAGCGCATTGAATCGGCTAAACTGCTCTACTATCATGACAGACTATCAGGTATCACTGACTCTCGACTAATCTGGAAGGAGCTCAGGAACCTTGGTATATGCTCTAGTGGTGATAGATCCGGTCATACTTTTTCTATTGATGAACTCAATAAATACTTTGGTGGGGTCGCGTTTGATCCTTTGGTACCTTCTATTTCTACTTACTTAAAGTCTTTATCTGTAGATGAACATTTCATGCCCTTATTCAACTTCAATGTTGTTACTTTGGATGAGGTTGGAATGGCTATTAGTCGTTCTGATTCTCAGGCTAGAGGATTTGACGCTATCCCCCAATCCATCATAAAGTCTGCTTTTCCTGATTCCATCATCGCTTAGGACTTCATCTTCACTCTCATCTTTCAAGTCGACCTCTCATGCGCACTTTCTCTCCCAAGAGTCTGGACCTCTGCTCCCAGCTTAAGTTGTTCTTTGCTTTTTATTTTGGTTTTTATTTTGCTTGTATTTTTTATTTTTGTAGTTTATTATTATTATTTTTTATTTTGTATTTTATTTTTATTTTTATTTTTATTTTTATTGTCTATTATTGTTATAATCTCTTGTAAACTATATTTTTGTTGTATAACATACTGTACATTAATAAATTAATTATCTATCTAATTATCTATTTATCTATCTCTTTCTCCATGGAAAATCACTTAGTATTTAAAATAGCACTTAAAACTTCTATTCACTGTGAAGACAAAACACTATGTGTACGAATAATAGTTTCACTACTATCCTTATATACCGTTTTTTTTATATATAGGAAAAGAAAAATTTGAGTCAAAATCGATTTGCGAGAGAGAGAGAGAAAACAATATTATAAATATAAAATAGATGGTCTGCACATAAGCTGTAAAAAAAATTTTTAAAGAAAATCGATTGACGGCCAAAAAAAAGAGAAAACAATATTATTCATATAGAACTGGTCAGAATACATAACGAACGTATACCTGTTACCTTACTTATCTTAGATGCTTAGCACTACTACTACTACTATGAGAGAATACATCTGGTAAGTGTAAGCGCAAAAAAAACACCTAAGACATGTTGACTATATACCTTCTCATAAGCAAGCTACGGAACATCCCTTTTTTTGGTTTTGTCCCTTTAACACTCCCGCAGCGTATACGTATCGATTACTTTCTTTTTATCTTCCCATAAGTGCATTCTCTTGCAATGAAAATCATTAACTGATTCTTTTCTAGATTTTTCAAACATTTCACTCAAACCAGATGTTTTTGTTATAAAATTTTCTACAATATCTTTAACATCAACATTCTTTTCCAATTTTTACGACCATCTTGTAAGTAGTAGTATCTACCTCGAATTTGTAGATAATTTTACAAAAAAAAATGCCCCATTCATTACTACTTCTACAAATTTCCTTCGCAACATCTTCTTTTTCTTTTACAACATTTTCAGTTACAGTTCGAAAATCAAATCGTGCGTATCATTTAACTTGCTCTCTTCTTCTTCTTATTTAAAAAAATAATAAATATGGCCTCTTACCAATTAGACAATGATTTACCGTGGTTGAACCAATTAGTACAAATCCAAGTGCCATCGGAAAACATGGAAAAAGTACAAGTGCTATCGGAACAAGTGCGAGAAGAAGAAGTGCAACAAGTTCAAGTGCTATCAGAAGAAGAAGAAGTGCAAAATGTTCAAATGCCAACTGACATGGAGTGGGTGGAAGAATTTTTAGAAAAATTAAACTCACCAAAAGAAGAAGAGTCAAAAGTGAAAGTAGATGAATTAAAAACTTATATTGAAACAAGTGCCCGAGATTTTGAAAACAAAAATAGTGCCATAGAAAACAGTGCTAACCACGGTGAAGAAATCGTGATTGTAAATGATACAGAATGGCAAGAAAAATATAAAAACTTGGCAAACAAGAAAAGGAAAACCCCAGAAGGGGGTTCTTTTCTATTAGAAAACAGATTTAATAGAGTGAAGACAAATGACGAATTATTCAAACAATTCGTAAGAGAACGGGAAACAAAGTTATTAGAACCTCTGAAATATTTTTAAAAAATCGGCACCATAGGCACAATTATTTCAGAGTACAAGGAAGAATTAGAGCTTGCTCTATATAAGACCACGTTGAAGCAAGTGTACGCAGATAAAGCCCTTGCTTTTTATTGGGCACGGTTAATATTAAGTATTAACCATTTTATAATAGACGCAAAACCATTCACTTTGGAACAAGAAAAATTTTTGGAGGCATTAACACCGGTGCCAAGACCAACAAATTTCACAGATTTTAAGTAGAAGATAACCACCCCGGATATAAATAAGAAAATATTATCATTATCACATCTACAAGTGAGGATAATCGGCAAGTAAGTACAAACATTTTTAAACATATTTCTAAGTAAATTTTTAATTATAAATTATTTTTTATTTTGGAAATTTTTTTTTATATTTCGAAATATTTTTCCAATACCACATATAAAATTATGACCGAATTTTAAATGGATTTTTTTTTGTTAAAATATATTCTGAATAAAAAATAATAAAAAAACTTGTTGAGATATAATTTTTAATTCATAAATAATTTTTGTGTTTCAAATAATAATAAAATTATTCATATTACAAATAAATTTTTGATACAAATAAAATTATATTAAATTTCAGTATCCAAATGTTAGTCGTAATTTGTTTCTTTTACAGCGCATAAATACACGCTTCACCCATGATGGATAAGGCATTGAGGCAGAACATTCTCAATTACGCTTGGCGTGTAAAAGCAGTACACATTACTGCTCGAGAACCATCCACTGGGCAAATAGACCGGGAGCTCTTGGAACACCCATGCGGAGATGAAGGTTTTAGAACAATCATCCCCGAAGATTATTATTTGAAAATAATGTACAGGAAAAAAGTACAAAAAGATTTGTTTAACAGGATGATGTCGCAACCGCTAACATCATCCTACTTATTTAAAGATAATATCGAATAAAAATAAATATGAAAATGAAAATTATTAAATTTTCTTTGATGTTATAAATGTCTTGTTTTTTTAATAAATAAATATCAACCATAACATACACACCTTTAATATTATTACGTAAAAAATAACAATCGATAAATCAATGATACTCTATAATACCTATACTTTTAATATACTAATAATATTCATTAAAAAAATCAGTAACTTTTTAAAATCATATTCGAATCATTCTTGAAGTTTCGCGCTATAACACCCAGAAAAGGATACAAAAAATTTTAATTTAAAAAAATTTCCATACACACATGTATATATATATATATATATATATATATATATATATATATATATATATATCTCACATATTTCTCCAGGGCTGTTGTAACATATGTAGAAAGGTGTAGTAAGAACAATTGTTATTTCCTACGTGTAAGAATATTTTGTTGGTCCTGAAAAGGACCGTATGTATATTATATATATATATATATATATATATATATATATATATATATATATATATATATATATATATATATATATATATACATACGGTCCTTTTCAGGACCAACAAAATATTCTTACACGTAGGAAATAACAATTGTTTTTACTACACCTTTCTATATATGTTACAACAGCCCCGGGAGAAATATGTGAGATAGCGAGGGGAGACGGGTAGTGGAGAAATCGATAAAGGGTTACGCTATACCACCCCTTTTACGCTATATCACCCAGACAGGGGAGGGAGACAGAAAGAGGAAAAATAGTCTCGCTATACCACCCCGGAAGGAGGGGGAAATCCATACGTCTCGCTATACCACCCCCGGAGGGAGGGGGGGGGAATCGATATGTCTCGCTATAGCGCCCCATATACTACTAATGTTTATTCGAAACATATTATCCCTTTCTTTAGAAATTGCCAAATTTTGAACTTTATTCAAGAACATTTATTTATTTTATGATATTTTAGATTTATTATTAATGTCTTAAACATTTTTATTTCATTATTATGTTTTATTACTTTCCATTTAACATTTTCTATTATTAAACATATTTCTCATAAGGTTTTAAACAATTTTCAAATGATACACTCTTTTTAAGAGGCGGTCGGAACCAAATTGGTGACTTAGTTCAATGCTTACAATAAATGCTTATAATGATTTATTTATTCATTTACATGGCAAAAATATAGTCATTTCCTCTAACCATGTATATAAAAAATAATTTAAAACACTTTCAGTGACAAAAAAATATAAAATATTGTCATACAGTGAAAAATGCCATCTAAAAGTCGATGCGGCTGTTATTTGCATGCAATAGATTTCAATTTAGCATTTTTCGCTTTATGACAATATTTATTTTTTGTTGCTATAAATGCTTTAAATTATTCATTATGATTATGGTTAGAGGAAATGACTATATTTGTGCCGTGCAAATGAATAAATAAATCATTATAAGGATTTATAGTAAGCACTGAACTAAGTCACCGATTTGGTTCCGACCGCCTATTTAAGTGCATTTTTAATTTATTTATGTTTAAAGTTTAATTATTATTTTATTAATTCTTTTTAAATGTTATGTATAAATTTATTTGATCTATTTATAAATTATATTTATAAACGTTATATAAATATATTATATTTATAAACGTTATATAAATCTATTATATTTATAAACGTTATATAAATATATTATATTTATAAACGTTACATAAATATATTATATTTATAAACGTATTATCTTTATAATATATAAAATACAATAATATTATTACTTCATAAAAATCAAAATAAATAAGCTTTGGCTTCGATTATGAAAGAAAATCTATCAGAATAATTAATTTTACAAATTACTTATATAAAATAGATCTATAAAGTAAAGAAGAGTTTAAAAAGAGAAGATTGAATTATTGTATACATATTATTTACAAATTGTATACAGTCACTATATACAAATTGTATTAGGAAAAGATTCTGCACAATCTGTATACAACTGTATACAATTATATACAGATTGTGTAAAATTATATAAAACTTACAGAAGCACAATTGTACACAATCTGTATAAAATTTTATATAGATTGTGTGCGATTATATAAAACTTGTATCAGCCACAATTCTACTCAATCTATATAAAGATTGTATACAGATTTTATACAATTATACACAATACATTCTGTTTTTAAAATCAATATAATTTAACAATTTATTTCATCTAAATTACTCTATAATTAATAAATTTAACTTAATCGATTACTGTGTTGCTAAATTTTCAAATTTTTTTTTCAATCTTGTTCGTAAATACTCATCCTCTAAAATAAAATCTTATGTAATTTTTTTTTAAAATAGACTCTTGATTAAAAAATAAAGCATATTATATTAGCATATTTTCCTTTTTCTTATGTCTCTCATATTTTCGTTTTTACTTTTTTTTCACAAGACTTTCCATTAAATCCTTTAGCTTAGATTCGTCATTTATTATATTCAAAAAAATTGTTTTAACTATATTTAAATTTGAAACTTATATTTTTTCATAATAATATTTTTAATACATTCACTGAACTAGATAATACAGCAAATACGCATCCATTATATTTAGTAAGAGTATGGGAATCTTCAGGCCAAAGAAAGGTTATTTCCATTCCTTCACATGGAGATCGTTGTCTATGCATTAAAACAGACTTTTAATAAATCATACAGTAACATGAATCTTCGTTCTTTACTACACTGAGAGAAAATTCATGCTAATAGAGCATGCGAACTGCCATCTATGCGAGCATATAAAACATTGATACAAATATGACAGGCCGTGAGAAGCTCTATTAGTATTGGATTACTTTATACTAAAAAAGATTGTATGGAGAGTAACTAAAGCATGAACGGCATTCACTGATGACTCGCGTGGTATACTTCGATGACTCCCCACTCTCATATCCTTTGTTTGCTTGAGTCGCCTCCTCTTTTGGGTGGCGACGCGAGCAAACACGGCTGGTCTATACCCAAAATTATGTTGCAAATTTCTTTAACGTATTTTCGTAGCGTGAATCTTTTATTTCTTTTCTTTTCTTTTTTTATGAAGGGAGATACGTTATAAATATAACCTGTTAAACTTTTTAACTTTAAATTATTAATTTTTAACTTAAAATTTAATTATTTTAAACCGCTGGGGGGCAGATGAGCATGTACGATTTTACGCCAGAGTTATTTCGAAGTAACGTTGGTCTAGTGCGTAACGTTCGCGCTTTTCCTTTTGAGTAGGCGAGTTCAACTCTCGGCTAGGGTCACTTTTTTTTTATTTTTTTTTATTGTTTTGATATTTTTTATTCCTTTTTATATTTTGTATTTTTTTAATAATTTTAAAATTTAATTTTTCACAAGTACGCTTGTTTTTTTCAATGAAAATTTTTTAAAAATAAATTATTCTTTATAGGTAGTAATTACAAATATTGATAAATAAATAATAGTGATGTTTATTTTATAATAGTATAGTTTAATTTATTTATAATTTAGTTTATAAAATTTACAATAAATTACAATAAATAAATAAAACTGAGTTATTATTATTTATGTTATAATATATATTGTATATTGAAATATGTTTATAAAGACAAAATTGAACTATAGTATTGTAAATATCACTATTATTTATTTATTAATATTTTAAATTATTTTCTATATTGAATAATTTATTTAAAAATATTAATAAAAAAAACGAGCATATTTTAAGTAACTTGTGAAAAAATAGATTTTAAAATTAATAAAAAAATAGAAAATAAAAAAAATATAAATAAAAAAAGCAATAAAAACTATTAAAATAATAAAAAAAAAAATTAAAAAAAAAGACCCTAGCCGAGAGTTGAACTCGCCTACTCAAAAGGAAAAGCGCGAACGTTACGCACTAGACCAACGTTACTTCGAAATAACTCTGGCGTAAAATCGTACATGCTCATCTGCCCCCCAGCGGTTTAAAATAATTAAATTTTAAGTTAAAAATTAATAATTTAAAGTTAAAAAGTTTAACAGGTTATATTTATAACGTATCTCTCTTCATAAAAAAAGAAAAGAAAAGAAATAAAAGATTCACGCTACGAAAATACGTTAACGAAATTTGCAACATGATTTTGGATATAGACCAGCCGTGTTTGCTCGCGTCGCCACCCAAAAGAGGAGGCGACTTGAGCAATAGAAGAATGACATAGTTACCAGTAAAGAAAGAATAGTGGACAAGCCACGTTTACTTCCTTTACGTCCCATGAGAGGATACAGCGCTAGCTATCGAAGGATATTAGAGTGGGAAGCTACTAAAGCATGTAAACAAACAGTTTTTGGATAGCACAAACCTCGTAAGAGTAGATGGCGCTGTTATTAAAGCATAGGATATTACTTACTAACTTTGGATACGTAGACTACATGCTCTATTGGCATGAATTTTCTCTCAGTGTAATTATTGTCGTTCGTTCATTTTCAATTTTTAATTGAATTAATATAAAAAACTGATGTTAAATTTTTACATTACGAACGACGACAACTAAAAACTATTCTTTTATTTTGTTGTCTCTGAATGTTGATGCGTGATTAACATAAATTAAATAAATATTAACGATACATTCACACGAATGTCAACTTCTAATTTTGAAAAGAATAACGCAATTAAAAATTAATAATTTTTCATACAGACTTTATGAAAAAAATCTTAAACAATTTTCACAATACATAAATAACAGTTTTTATTTATTTATTAAACTGTAAATATAAAAACATTTGTAATAATTATTCACAGTATTTATAAAATCAAATTATTTCTTTTCATAATTATTGGAGGGGGGGGGGGACAAACAAAATTTTGAGCAACGCAAACTTTTCCTTTCAATTCTTCGATGGGTAATACATGGATACAATGAGAATTTCGAACAGAAATGATATAATCAGATAAATCTATATTTACAAAACAACTTTTGATTCTATAAATATTATTTTTTTCTGAGATAAGTAAAGAAATAACAGCAAATAGTTTTTTATTTTCAAAAATAAAAAATAAAATGTTAGCGCTCATTGGCGAGCTCCGACGCCGCGTCGATAAGTGAATCACCGTGATCCGCGCCGCGTAGATAGGCGAATCACCACGTCACGTAGATAAGCGAATTCCCACGATTCGCGTTGATAAGCGAATTCCTCCGCGGTCCACGCCCCCCGCCCCGCCGTCGCAGATGAGAGTAAACGTTAAATATTTAAAAATTTTAACATGATCATTGAAGAGAGTCTTATTTTATATTATTGGGTATAAACTGATCTCATTTTAAACGAGTAAAAGAAGGATAGAAAGAACTATAACGTAGGTCATGCATTATATATATATATATATATATATATATATATATATATATATATATATATATATATATATACATGTTTCTTCTATAAGAGCCTAAAGATGATAAGGGGATAGAAAGAAAGTTATTTGCTTATGAAGGCGAGAAAGAGATAGAGAGAAAGTCAGTTGCTTCACGAAGGCAAGAAAGAGACAGAGAGAAAGTCAGTTGCTTTACGATAAGCGTTAGAATTCTTAGAATCGTTCCAACTATTTTAATTCTAAATTCTCTTTTACACGCTATTCGTAACATATAGAAATTAATTTTGGTATATAATAATGAAATCCACTATCAAATCGTTGAATATAAATAATTTTATGGGTTGATATTTGGATCTTATAGTAATCGAAAGAAAGTTGAAACCGATGTAGAATAAAAATTCCTTTCGATTACTATAAGATCCAAATATCAACCCATAAAATTATTTATATTCAACAATTTAATAGTGGATTTCATTATTATATAACAAAATTAATTTCTATATGTAACGAATATCGTGTAAAAGAGAATTTAGAATTAAAATAGTTGGAACGATTTTAAGAATTCGAACGCTTATCGTAAAGCAACTGACTTTCTCTGTGTCTCTTTCTTGCCTTTGTGAAGCAACTGACTTTCTCTCTATCTCTTTCTCGCCTTAATAAGCAAATAACTTTCTTTTTATCCCCTTATTATATTTAGGCTCTTATAGGAGAAACATATGTATAGAGAATATATATATATATATATATATATATATATATATATATATATATGGGACGTTTCATGTCAACTCGATTGACAAAAAAATAGAATTTGCTGAAAATCCGTGAAGAGGTTCCATTTGATACCCAAAATATACAAAAAAATTTTTAGAGGCATAGGTCAAAGGGATTACGAGTAATAAGTAATAGAATATTGTGATTTTTCAAACTTTTTTGTTAAATAACCAACTTAATTATTTTTTTCCTCAGAAACTAAGGATTTTAGAGATTCACTTATAAATATATTTATTGTTGCAAATGATGAGTAGAATCTACACAAATTCCTTTAAATCTCAGAATTGCTGTCTTCTGATTAATTCATTTTGTACTTTCATGTAATTTTGAATTTCTGGTGTTCGACCAGGTTGATTTCACTCATGTTGCACTATGTTATGTCTTTTTATAATATCTTGAAGTGAACTTTGTCTCATCTTAGGCATAGAACTGAGAAAAGAGCTATAGAATTTTGAATATTAAAAAATAAAATAGAATTTTCAATTTAAAACATATATACTGTGGATTTGGTTCTTCGATTATAGATAATGCAATATACGAACAAATGATTTTTAAATATCTTAAAAGAGATCTATTTTTTAATAATTTAAGTATTAATTTAGAATCTGAATTGAAATATCAACTGTTCATTATTTAGACATCCTCAAAATACACTCACAACCAAAACATATTTATGTACTTCAATAAATTGTTATTATGATTTTAAATATTTAAAATAAGAGTTTATAAATATATAATACATATGTATTGAAAAATTATTTAAATACGTATTATACATTTAGGAATGATTATTTATATAATAGTTTTATGTAATCCAATAAATTAAGATTTTTATAAATATTAGATATTAAAATATTCAGATCCTTTTTCTTATTTGATTTCGATAACTATAAATTCCAATAATTGATTAAAATAATATTACAGAATTATATTACCGTTAAATTGAAAATTAGAAACGTGTTATAAGTAGAAAATGATTTTAATACTTACATGTTATGTCCCATTATATCTGTAATGTTACATAAAATGAAAGTTTATATGTACATATGTTATATACAAATTTCTTAACTTTAAACATTGACATAAAATATTTACCCATGGGCCTGGCAAGTAATTTTGTAAATATTTAATAGAATTTAAAAAATTTCAGAACATTTTTAAATAAATGATAAAAAAAAGATAACAAGAAATAATACAATTTTGTTTCTGAAATTCAACGTTAATTTGTAAAGAAAAAAAATTGAAAAATCTTTTGTTAAAAATTATGATAAAATCTCATAGTTTTATTACCTTTATTATATACTTGACATTTATTTCGTGATTTCATGAAATTCTAATGTCAAGGTTTGATTTTATTACTAAAAATAGTTTATAATATGTTAAAGACATCAAAATGTTTAAAATCATTAATTAAAATAAATCGCCAAGCATACTTGCCCACTATACATCGTTTTAAAGGTAAGCTTTTTAAAGTACACTGAAAGAAATTTCGTCTTTGGGTATCTCGATATTTAGAGTCTATTGATTTCATGAAAGAAACAACATTTCATAACTCTACATTTCGTATTATTTCAATTCGTACAAGCGTATAAATAAACTCTAAGAATCCTCGAATACATGCAAAACGAAACTGAACTTGATCTTACTCGAAATTCGTAAATATGGAATTCGATGAGTCCTCGCAATAGCGCAAGCGCACGGCCGAGCTAACTTAACTCGGCTCTCGGCGTCTGAGACCCCGAGAGCCGAGATTCTCGATTTCTGCAATACCTTTGAATAAGAGACTCCGACGCTAGCGAATCAATTTAACACAATTATTGAAAAGTCTTTATCCCTTAAGTCATCGACATCTCCAAAGGCAAAATTTTTTTCAGTGTATTCAATTTTGAAATATACATACAAATCTGTTTATTTCTTCACCCTCATAATTTTAAACTTTTTTGTTTAAATTTTTATTAATATAAATAATTGAATATTGTAAAAAATTTTACTCCTTTCTTATTATACAAGGTACATTTATTTTTTTAATATTCAAAGTTAATTTTCATTTTTGAAACAATAATTGTACCTCTTTTTTCATATTTTGTTTGATATAAAGATAATTTTAAGCAGATATAAATATGTAATTGATTGTACATACTTGACAAATAATCTTATAATAATTATAAATGTCAAATGCTTAAAATAAAGCATGATAAAATTTTAAAATCATATTTGATCATTGATTTTTTATGTTCATTAAAGTTTAATGTGTATTAGTTAATATTTTTTAATAAAAAAATAATACAATTTTGGTTTATTTAAATATAATTATAGTAACGCAAGTTTTAATTTTACTTTGTAATAATTATTACAAAAATATAAAAATCTCATGTGAAGAATGAATTATACTTATAAAGTATAAAATTATTTTAAATCTAAATTTTAGTTTCAACTTTAAAATATAACTTAAATAGAAATCAACAAATTCCTTTAAAAAATAATAACATGTTACATTTTTAATCAGTTTAGAATTTGCTCTGTCAATGATTTGCAGCTTAGATGTAGATTCCATATTTTAATCTCATCAAGACTTTATCATTCCAACCCATATGGAAATAATTTATGTGAAAAACTGTAAACAATAGTAAATAATTGTAAATAACTGTTAAAAAATGTAGGAATTGAGACATAAATAATAGTTATTTACAGTTATTTACTATTATTTATTATTAATTACTATTATTTACAGTTATTAACTGCTATTAACTGTTATTAACTATTATTTACAGTTATTTATAATTATTTACAATTATTTACAGTTTTTTATAATTATTTACAATTATTCATAATTATTTACAGTTATTCATAATTATTTACAGTTATTTACATTTTCAAAAATTTTTGAATTAGTGAATAATTTAATGTTATTAATAATTATTTACAATTATTTATAGTTATTTACAGTTATTTACAGTTTTTTACAGTTATTTACAGTTATTTATAATTATTTACAACTATTTACAATTTTCCATAGTTTTTTACAATTATTTACAGTTATTCACATTTTTTAAAATTTTCGCCTTTATATAAAATTATTGAATAAATTCGTGATAATTTTCGAAAATGTAAATAACTGCAAATAATTGTAAAAAACTATAAATAATCGCAAATAACTGTAAATAATTGTGAAAAAAGTGAATAAATGTAAATAACTGTAAATAAATATAAATAACTGCAAATAAGTGTAAATAACAGTTAATAAGTGTAAATAATAGTTAATAACTGTAAATAAGTGTAAATAACAGTAAATAGTTGTAAATAATTGTAAATAACTGTTATTTATGTCTCAATTCCCACATTTTTTAACACTTTTCTACAGTTATTTACAGTTATTTACATTTATTTACATTTATTTACAGTTATTAATAGTTATTTACAATTATATCCAAAAATTTTTTCCATACGGGAAGACATTTCACAGTTTTTTAGTTTGTTATCACAAGTGATATTCTTTATTTATTTATATCGATTGATACAATCTTCTAAATAATTTTTAAAACTGGAATACCGTGATTTTCTCGTACCTTTTTGAACAAGTTTTTTTAAATAAAGATTATCTACAAATAAAATTTTCATATATTGAGAGTTATTAAAATTTATAATTTAAAGTATTTACTTTTAGCTCCATATAACTCCAAAACAGCTCTTGCAACAACATAAAAATAATGTTCACTATGAGCTTCAACGCTCATTTTAAGCCACCTATCTGATGTTTCTTGACAAGCAAGTCTTAAGAATGGTCGTTTAAAGAATTTTCCAATATCTACATCAACACTTTCAATAGCTTGTTTAAATTTTTTTTACAATGGAAAATAATTAAAATACTCTTTCTCGTCACTTTCTTTAATTTTGTGATTTTAAGAGTTAATTTATGATAACAACAAGATACTAAAATAAGAAGATGGCCCATTTTCATCTCTAAATATATTCGAGATTTATATGCACTTAGATCACCGCAAGCAAAAAACTAATTAGACAAACATTTTCTATTTCTTCAAATTTATGATAACAACAAGATACTAAAATAAGAAGATGGACCATTTTTACCTCCAAATATATTTGAAGTGTATACACCCTTAGATCACCATCACCACAAGCGTAAATACTAATTAGATAAACATTTTTCCTATTTCTCCAAATTCTTTTTCTATAATTAATTCTATGTTTCTTGGAACTTTTGTGTTTATGTTATAACATATATATTTCACAGGTGGTAATGAATCAGAAAACATAGTTCTTTGTCAAAGATTTGCAGTTTCAACATTTTGAGAATTTTAATTACTGGCATTTTATACAACCATTGAATTTCTCTTAAGAGGCGGTCGGAACCAAATCGGTGACTTGCGGTATATATCAAGTCAGCATTTTTCGCTTTACGATAATATTTTGTATATTTTTATGGCTTAAACTATTTCAAATCATTCTTCATATACATGACTAGAGGAAATGACTATATTTTTACCATATGAATAAGTAAATAAATTATTATAAGCATTTATTACAAATATTAAACAGACTTGACATATACCGCATGCAAAAAACTGTCGTGTCGATTGTTAGGTGGCATTTTTCGCTTTATAACAATATTTTGTATATTTTTGTGGCTCTAACTATTTTAAATTATTCTTTATATACATGACTAGAGGAAATGACTATATTTTTACCATATTAATAAATGAATAAATTATTATAAGCATTTATTACAAGCACCGAACTAAGTCACCGATTTGGTTCCGACCGCCTCTTAAGAATAAGATTGCTTCTTTAAAATATTGAAAATATGATATTTCATTGCTACACATTCTGTAATTATATAAACTATCAATTTCCATTGTATACTAATATTGCAACATTTTATAATTATAAAACTAACAATTATTAGAAAATAAATTTTTTAGAAACTTATTTTACCCTGTTATGAAAAAGCAGCTGATAAACCAGCTGATAAACAAGCTGATAAACGAGCTGATAAATCAGATGATAAAGCAGCTGATAAATCAGGTGTTGATTTGGCCGCTAATCGCAGCTGATATATCAGCTGCTATATCGTCTGATTTATCAGCTGAATTTTCATAAAATATATTTTTTTAATAGTAAATCATAAATAATATTTTACATGTGAAAGAATTAATATTTTAATTATTGTAAGTTATAAAAATCGTTTTTTTTTTTATAAATATATTAATTGAAAATTAAATACAAAATTAATTTATTTTAAATACAGAAATATTAAATAATATTAATTTTTCCAGGCTAAAAAACTAAAAATAACTCCAAGAAAAATTTCAATTTCACCACGTTTTTCTTTCGTTGAATTTAGATTAAACTGAAATAAAAAGATTATTTATTTCAAATATATCATATTATTACAATAATGTGCTATAATTATTTGTCCATCAAAGGAAAGAACAAAAACGAGGTAAACCTCGTAGTGTCAGCTCTCCAAACAACAGAGAGCTTTTATAAGTAAACCCGGACTGTTCTAGCCTTATATATCTGTGGCCTTGAATTTCGTCTGAAGAATCATAAAAGTTAGAGGAACGCCACATAGTGAGGTAAAGACGAATTAACCTGTCTTCGATCATCAATTAGTCCTTTCATCACTAGATTGCGTTTATCTAACTTTTGTGATTCTTCGGACAAATTTCGAGGTCACAGATATATAAAGCTGGAACACTCGATGTTTGATTGTAAAAGCTCTTCGTTGTCTGAAGAGCTGACTCTACGAGGTTTAGCTCGTTTTTATTCTTCTCTTTGATAGAAAAATAATTATAGCACATTATCTTGTAATAATATGATATAATTGAAATAAATAATCCTTTTATTTCAATTTAATCTAAATTCAATGGAAGAAAAACGTCCCTGGTAGAAATTGAAACGCTGTGTATTACCATTTTATGACCAGTAGAAATGGAAACGCTTTTTTTAACATTTCATGGCCATTTATTTAGCATAATTATTACTAATAACCTCAAATTTTTAGATACACCATTTTTTATGGTCGCATTTCTACCAGGGGTGGTGAAATTGAAATTTTTCTTAGAGTTATTTTTAGTTTTTTAGCCTGGAAAAATTAATATTATTTAATATTTCTGTATTTAAAATAAATTAATTTTGTATTTCATTTCCAATTAATATATTTATAAAAAAAAACGATTTTTATAACTTACAATAATTAAAATATTAATTCTTTCACATGTAAAATATTATTTATGATTTACTATTAAAAAAATATATTTTATGAAAATTCAGCTGATAAATCAGACGATATAGCAGCTGATATATCAGCTGCGATTAGCAGCCAAATCAACACCTGATTTATCAGCTGCTTTATCATCTGATTTATCAGCTCGTTTATCAGCTTGTTTATCAGCTGGTTTATCAGCTGCTTTTTCATAACAGGGTTATTAAACAATAAATATTTTACATAGTTATTAAAATACTTGTTTATAATTATTTTAACAGTTTAGAATTAAAAGTTTCTTTGACTTATTCATTTTTATGATAATTTTATGATAAAAGTTATTTCAGTAAAAAAGTAAATAAAGGTGAAAATGCAGATGAAAATTAATAATGATAAAGTAACAACAAGTTACATAAATTTAAATAGTAATAACAATTACAGAAATTTAAAAAAAAAAAAAATATGGTATTCATTAAATTATGTTGAATCTTATAAAAACAAAAATAAAATAATTTTATAAAGATTCAGCAATAAAAAAATATTAAAAAATATTTTTCAATTGCAAGATTAAATACGAAAACATAACGTATAAAAGGCTTAGAGCGCTCGATTGCTTCGCCTACTTGCCATCGGGGGGGGGGGGGGGGCTGCTCTACAAAATTGCACAGCTCTGTATCACAGAGACAGAAGATATGAAATCAATGTGTTGAACAAAGATAGCATATATCTATACGGTATACGGAAAGGTTGCTGCAAGGTTTCAGTAATAAAATTCTTATTACTGAAACCTTGTAGCAATCTTTCATGCTGTGTAGGTGCTTGAGTTTGAATTCCAACCTTAGGTCCGAATTTATAGTCGTTGCTCAAACTCAAGCATTGAGTATGCTCCATTCTCAAACATCGTTCTGTCTTTGTCTCTCTCATAATAAAATCTCATTCCGTCTTTCAGGTTCGAATTCATAGACTCAACTCAAGTAAAGATTCGTTACTCAAATCTCATTCTGTCTCTGCTTCTCTCATGATAACAAAAAAAGACACAGGATGTAACCAGTACTTCAGTTTTGTTTATGAATTTAAACCTCAATGCTTGAGTTTGAACAACGACTATAAATTCGGACCTCAGGCAGAAAGTTGTAGTCGTTACTCAGTTCTCAGTTCTCAGCTTACACGAATCAAACATCATTCCGTCTTATTTTTCTCATGATGAGAAAACAGACAGATGACACAATCATTACTTGAGTTACTTCCATACATTCGAATCTAATCATTTTTCGTTTAAGTATTTTATAGGATAATAATGAGTTTCACCAATCAGAGAGGTTATTTCTTTAGGATTAGAGATGCATAAATTATTCTCTTACTTATGTAGTACACGGAAAACATTTGGCACGTTAAGGAAGTGCGCTTGTAAGACATCGTGCGTCTGCTGCATCGGCACCGAAAAATACGGTGCCAATGTTACTTCGTTACAGTGGCTATCTCTGTAGAATGTCAACGCTTGCCTCGAGATGCACGAGGGGCGCTACTGTGTAAAATGAGGCTGAGTCACATATGTTAAGCGTGCGCTGCTATAGCTTTGACTGTCACGCCATCTCGACACTCTTGAAATCTAGTGCCGGCATCGTGCCGCACAACCTAGTCACCGTCGCTGTACGTGCGAAATGTTTCCCGTGTATAGATGTATAGCACCGCCAACCGTATAACGTACTACATGTATGTATGTGTGTGATCGCGATGTCCCAAGGGGGTCGCTCTAGAAAATTGCACAACTCTGTATCACAGAGGCAGAAGATATAAAATCAATGTGCTGAACAAAGATAGCATATATCGATACACTAAATTTATCGTTTCGGAGCAATTCTCCAGTCCCCAATCCCGACCGAGCTTCCATTCTCTTATGTTTGATTTCGTACTCAGAATTTGTCACTTTATGGTTTTTCATGCTCGAGTTTACAACAATAACATCGATGTTTAATTTTTATCAATCAATTATAATAAATATAATATAACAAAATATTTAAATATTAAAATGGGATTTTCAAGTAAATTAGTGAGTTATAATAAATGTTGTAATCCTTATAAATTGAAGAATCATCGAAAAACTAAGTCATTACAGAAAGTGTCAGAAAATATTAAAAAAGTTTTGATTAATGTTACATTAGATGAAAGAATATGTTCGACATGCAGAAAACGTGCTTATAAAGATTATAATGATGAAAGATTATATTGGTGTTCATCTATTGAATATTTTATGAAAATTATTTTTTATAATTAATTAATATCTCTTCTATAAGTCTTGCATGCAATTATTTAATTCTATGCATAATATTATTAGCAAAAAAAACTAATTAACAAAATTTATGTTGAATGTTTAATATTTAGTTTATAGTTGCTTCTGTTTTATGTAAATTTTGCATGCTATTTATTTTAGATGTAATAAAAATGGTAAAGTTTAATTCCCACAATTTCTGTTTAAGGTAGTTGTCGACTCCTTACATCATAAAAAACTGTTTATTATAAAATGCTTTAAAATTTAATTCACAACTTCAATATAATTTCACAAATAAATAGTTAAAATTTTATAACCTCCAGCGGTTTCAAAAGTAAGATATAAAACTGAAATTTTCATTTTATATAATAAATATCATTAAAATTGCAAATTTAAAATATTATATTATAATTATGAAACCATTAATCGTTCTAAAAATTTAACTATTTATTTATAAAGTTATATTGAAGTTGTAAACCAAATTTCAACCCTTTTTATAATAAATAATTTTTTTATGATGTAATGGGTCGACAACTACCTTAAAGATTATCTTTTATATAAATTTTGCATGCAATTATTTTATTCCAGATGTAATATTACTTGCAAAAAAATCTTATTTACAAAACTTTTGTTGAATGTTTAATATTTAAGTTATAGTTGCTTCTGTTTTATGTTAATTTTGCATGTTATTACTTTATTTTAAAACAAAAAATTACTTGATTTTATAACGAATATTATAATAGCAAAGAAGTGTAACTTACAAAAATCCTATTGAAAGTTTAATATGTAGGTAACCGTTAATTGCAAATATCAACTAAAATATATAAATTGTAAATATTCTAACAAAATTAAAAATATTTATGCAGAGTATTAGTATTTAAGAAGGGGCCGAACTATCTGTCTCTGTCTAATAGCTTTTTTCATTATTTATATAAACACTATCCTTTATAACAAGAAAAAAATAGCAGCCCTCGCTAGATATTAGTATAATTAGTAAATTTTGTAATGACGATCAAATTTTTTACTGCATAGTTTTTGACTAATTAGAGACCTACTAGCCATCTAGAATATAACCTATCTTTTTTTGGTAGGTCTCTAATTATTCAAAAACTACGCAGTAAAAAAATTTGTTTGTCATTACAAAATTTACTTATTATACTAATATCTAGCGGGGGCTGCTATTTTTTTCTTGTTATACCGGATAGTGTTTACATAAATGATGAAATACGCTATTAGACAAAGACAGATAGTTCGGCCCCTTCTTAAAACATTTAATTCTTCCTATAAGATGCATCACATAAATAGCTCTTATTGTAGTTTCATTATGTGTTTGTCAACAATCATTATTTTGTAGTAGCTTTCTAGTTCTGTAAAACTTAACGGCATGTCGGAGCTGCAGCAATCGAGTTTTGCTTTTTTTATTTTATCGATATCTTTTTAAATTCTTAAATTAAACAAAAATAATGACTTGTCCGCACTAAAGCTATATTAATACAATAATTTGTGTTAAAATAAAAAATCATTTGGACTTGTTATTTTTTTATGAGCTTGGATTGGAAATTAGACATCAAACTCGACAAACCTAACCTTAAAATACGATATATTGAAAGTTTTTATTATAACTTTGTATATATAATATTTAGGTGAATTTCTTGAGTTGTCCGCACTAGAGTTTAATCTTACAAATTTTTTCTTTGTAGCAAAAAAACTCGATTAAACGCATCGTTTATTCATAAGTTAGGATTGGATATATTATTAGAAGACGGACAGCTTCGTCATGCTCTTAAGATGCATTAAAAATTTAAATGACATTTATTGAATGATGTATTTTAATTTTTTGAATTGGCTTTTATAATATCTTTCTCGCATGTTTCTTATTTAGTATTTTCTTGTCTGTAAAGTTTCTAATATAAACTTATTCTTGCTGTGCTATTCTATTCCTTGCAGTAATGGAAGTAGATAGTTTACAAAGTCCATCTTCAGTAGGGGCTGTATCTAGATTTAGTAATGATTGCATTAACAATGATTTGGATGATATTTTAGATGGGTTGAGAATGGATGACTCTTGTGCAGCAATTGCTTTACCACCGCATATTATTAATGATTCTATTGGATTACTAAATAACTTGAAAGTAATTTTCCATGATCCATCAACGTCAAGAGATAATTAAATAAAAATTATTACAATGTTCCCAATCGCATGGAGTTATACTCAAATAAAACTATATTTTGATGCTTCTTATCATATGATCAAATATGCTCGTAGTCTTATCGAAGACAAGGGGATTTTGTCATCACCTTATCACAAAATAGGTATTTACTTTAGTATTTGTATGTAATTTTAATTTTCTTTTAATATTTTAATTTATAAATATTGAATAATAATTTTATGGTAAGAGAAGCAAATGCAAAATATAAGGAAAATTCTTTTTCGAATTTTTTAAATCTGTTAAGTTTTGGTATCTTTAAAGTTATTGTGTTTAAATGAAAATAATAAATTAAATATTACCTAATATTTGCATTTAAAATATTTCTTTATTATACTTTAGAAATAATATAAGATGTGCTTCTAATATATTGATAACATTTACATTATTTTTTTTTATTTTAACTATTTAAAATAAAATATTTTTAAGTGTCTATAATCAAATTAATCATGTTAACTAAATAGGTATTAAAAATATTTTAAACAAACAAAAGTTGTTTATAATGAATAATATAATGAATATTTCGTTTTACATAAAATATTTTCTGCTTAGGTAAATCCATATCTTCCCAAGCGGAAATAATCTGCCGTTAATAACTAATAATAATTATATACAACGAAAAATAATTTTAAAAAAAAGTTATTATTTTTTATTATTTGTTATAAAAGTGTAGATTTTGGACTGTAATAACTGTTTATAATAGTTATTAATAATCATTTTACATTTATAACAGTTGATAAAAGTTATTATCAGTTATTATTTTTTATTATCTTTTTCAGCATGGTAAGTATATGCATAAAGTAAACCGTAAGTAAAAATTATTATCGGTTATTATTTTTTTTTTCTTTTTCAATCTAAGAGTTACTAATAATTATTTTCTATTTATAAAAGTTAATAGAAGTTATTATTAGTTATTATTTTTTATCATCTTTTTCGGTATGGAAGGTATACATATAAAGCAAACGTTGAATAAAAGTTATTAATATTATTTTTTAGTAATTTTTATTAATTTTTTTAATAATTTTTTGAATTTTAAAGGTGTTCACTTGAAGGAAACGATAAAAAAAAGTTATAATTATTTTTTCATTAGATTTTAAAAATTGTTAAAAATTGTTTTTGATTATTGAAAGTAAGTAGATAGGTAAGGATATAATTGATTCAAAAAGAATTTTTATTTTTATTTTTACATAAAAACTTTTATATAAAAATATAAGTCTTATTTTACAATTATAAAAGAAGTTTTATTTTGTATTTACAATGTCAACGCTAACATATAATACGATTTACTTATCAAATCTTAATTAATGCAGCGACCAAGAGCACCTTTAAAAATTGAGCTTAAATAATAATCATCATTACATTTTGTTATTATACAAGGCCGGTGTAGCATGGTATACTTAAGACATTGAATTTCGCCATGAAAGAGTGAACATTTTTTAAATTTATGACTTTTTTCACATCAGTGTCATTAACAAATGAAACCGGTACAAGTTTTAATAATTTAAAGAAAATATAAACATCACAGTTATCGTCGTATTTAATCAAATATATAGAACTAATGATTCCGAATCTACTATCTTTCGTTTGAAAAATAGAATCATTAGTTTTTTCCCTTTGAATAATAACAAGATGTGTATCTACAACTTTGATATATAATTTTATTGTATTTTTTACATTCAGTAATTTTATTAATATTTATAAAGAAACGAAGGCACGAAATTTCTTTTTGGTTAGAATGTGACGTTTTGCACATCCTACTAGTGTACAATCACCTATTTTTACTACTTTCTTTAATCTTTTACTGTTCAGTTGATCAACAAAATCTTTCGTTTCTTGAGAAATAAAGCTTTCCGTTTCTAATTGTGGAATTTGTTGATAAGTTAATAGTCTAATAACTATTTCTTTAGCGATGTGGTAATTACTTTTCTTCATTTCAAGTAAATTTTTATTATGGCTTTCGAAGGGAAAAGTATTGATTGCCCATAGTGGTCCCCAATTCTCGACAGTATCAGTTAAATGTAACAGTAAATGTACATTGTAGTACATATACTTATCTCCGAAAAATATACCAAAATAAAAAACAAATTCTATTAATAAAATATTTGAAATCTTTAGTTCATGTGGTGATATGCTATCTTGTAGAATAGTATTTAAAGCTGAGATAAACATTGCAAGATGATTTAGATATTTTCTAGGTAGAAGCCCTTTTAGGCTTGGTAAAGCACCGAATAAAATCCAAATGAGCCAATCAGTAACTGTCTCGCGAACGAAGTAGACCTAAAGAAGCTCTGTGATTGGTCAATGCAACTCTCTGATTGGTCAATGCAACTCGTGTCGCTTGTGAGACACTTACAGAATAACCCCCCTGATAAAAAATAATAAAAAATAAAAACTAATAATAACTTTTATTCTAGGTTTGGTTTGGCGTATGGTCTTCAAATTGAAAAAGCTAATAAAAAATAATAAAAAATAAAAACTAATAATAACTATTGTTTCATAAAAAAGTAATAAAAAATAATAACTAATAATAACTTTTATTTTAGGTTTGGTTTATGCGTATGATTTCCAAATTGAAAAAGCTAATAAAAAATAATAAAAAATAATAAGAAATTAAAACAAAAAATAAAAAATAATAACTATTTCAAACTTTTATTACAGTCCAAAATCTAGACATTTTAAATTGTTAATATCAGTTATTATTTTTTATCATTTTTTATTTCAGAATGTGATTTCCGCCTGGGTTGTGATATAATCTCTTCAGTTACGAACTTTTATTTAAGAGATGATATAATTTGGACTATGCCTGGCATGAAGGATGTAATATGTACAAGAAATAGCTTTATAAATTGGAATTTCCAGAGAATAAAATTGGTCTCACAAAATTTACTTTGTTGCGTCCTAAAAACTGTGTGTTAGCAAGAAGCAGTGGGACTCACAGCGTGTGTGTCTGTTCTTACACCGAGAAACTTTTTTGGACAAGAGTCTCTGTAGTGTAGGGCCGGGCGCCTCGATAAAGTAAGTAAGTCGTCTCGTCTTGAGCATAAAGGTCTGAGACCTTTGTCACCGAGGCCGTGTGTCTATTACGTTCGGATGATGTATACACAAATTTAGTTTTTTCCGGCTTTATGCCTTCAGTCTTCAAGATTAAGGTCTCAGGCCTTTATACTCAAGGCATGATACCTCATCGAATCGCTTTATTAATAAGGGTCTTACACCTCAAGATTTACCAAGGTCTATCGCCCCAAAAAGTCTCTCCGTGTATCATCAAAATGTAAAGTTGATGATTTTAGATACTTTAATTTATTATGATCATATATCTTAATATAAATAATAGTACTTCCAATTTTGAAGGCTTATTTTTTTTTACAGATAGTCATTTATCTAATTTTACAAAAAATGAAGAACAGAAAATAACATCATATGTAGATTGTTTTGATTTTTTAATTTGCGAATCACCATCTGACTTGTGTTATTTAAACAACTGCGAGAAATGTCCAGGATCTATCAATCTAGAGAAATTCTTATTAAAAGTGTTTGAAGATAATTACGTCACCTCGATTTCTTTCAAGCAGTGGATTAATAATCCCCAACCGACTTTAGAAACTTTAATCAAGGAAACGCCTGAATTTGTAAAATATTTTTGTGAAAAAGTAAAAGGATTACTTCCTCATGCAGCAATAGCATCCAAACAATCTTCATATTCAAGAAAATTAAAGGACCATCTGGAACCACATGAATTTCAAATAATTGTGGACTTTGCCGAAAATTACGCGTTCACGATTCAAGATGCTGCTCCTGGTTTCCATTGGAATAACGCCCAAGCTACAATCTATAATGTCGTAATTTATTACAAAGAAAATGAAATCACAAAACATAAAAGTTTGGTTATAATTTGTGATTGCTTAATTCATGATGCTGTAGCAGTTTATTCGTTCCATAAAATAATTCAGAATTTTTTGAATGATGAATTTTCTTCCATAAAAAAGATTTAATATTTCTCTGACGGTGCCCCCCAACAGTATAAGAATTTCAAAAATGTTATTAATTTAGCTCATTATAAAATGGATTTTGGATCAGACGCTGAATGGCATTTTTATCCCACAGCCCATGGGAAAGGTCTATGTGATGGTATTGGGGCAACAGTAAAAAGAGGAGCTCTTAGAGCAAGCCTACAGAGATCAACAATTGAGCCAATTTTGACAAGTGAAGATCTATTTCATTGGCTAAGCACAACTGAAAGAATGCCAAATATAACCTTCAAATATTCTACCCAGAAAAATTATGATCAAACTAAAAAATTTTTAGCCAAACGGTTTCACAATAACAGACGGGTACAACATCTTCAGGACTAGCACTGTTTGATTCCAATTGATGGTACCATAAGAGCAAAACTATATTCTGAATATAATTTTTATACAGACACTGTTATTTTATGATTTTTCTCTGTCTTCGACCAATGTAAGGAAAATTTATTGTTATTTGCTTAATTTTGATTAAGAGGCGGTCGGAACCAAATCGGTGACTTAGTTCGATGCTTGTAATAAATGCTTATAATAATTTATTCATTTATTAATATGGTAAAAATATAGTCATTTCCTCTAGTCATGTATATAAAGAATAATTTAAAATAGTTAAAGCCACAAAAATATACGAAATATTGTTATAAAGCGAAAAATGCCACCTAACAATCGACACGACAGTTTTTTGCATGCGGTATATGTCAAGTCAGTTTGATATTTGTAATAAATGCTTATAATAATTTATTTACTTATTCATATGGTAAAAATATAGTCATTTCCTCTCGTCATGTATATAAAGAATAATTTGAAATAGTTTAAGCCATAAAAATATATAAAATATTATCGTAAAGCGAAAAATGCTGACTTGATGTATACCGCAAGTCACCGATTTGGTTCCGACCGCCTCTTAAATTATATATTTAAGGATAAAAATAAATATTATTATTATTAAATAACATTTTCCTAAATAAAACATACTTCATATTGTTTAAAGTTAGGATGTTAAAAGATTAAAGTATTGGTCATTATTATAGTTTTTATTTTGATTATTAAATATTTTATGATAATGATGATGATCATCATAATGATTATTATTATTATTTTTATTATGATTAATATTTTCTAGTAACTGAAATAATTAAGATGCAGAAGAGTAGCTTTAAATATTGGTTTAGATTATCATTCTTAATTACCTTATACTATTAGTCATTGCTATATGTTTATTTTTAATTATAGTATAATTAATGACAAAAATAATAATAATCATCACTACATAACATTCTTCTAAAAGGAAAAGACTTTTGATATTCTTATTTTGAGTAATGATTGTAAAAATAGAACTAATCATCGTTCTATCATATTTTCATTTATTATAATTATTTTTTTTAAGTTGAAAAGTATTTAAAAATTAAAATGTCACTAGAATGGAAATAAAATGAAAAAGTACTTGTTAACAGTTTGACAATCCACGAATACAAAATTTTTTAATTTTGTAATATTTTATAATGAATAAATTTTATGCATCTTGAATTCATTTAATTTAATTTCTTTCATTTCCAGGTATATGATATAAATATCAATTCCTAAATATATTTTTGAATTTTCTCAATGCATAGTCTATTTGCAGAATTAAAATGTCACTAGAATGAGTATGAAATAAAAAAATACTTGCCAAAAGTTCCACAATCTATAAATAAAACATTCTTTGAATTCGTAATAAATTTTTATATTAAATCAATTTCATGCCTATAGAATTTATTTTATTTCATTTCTTTTACTTCTAGATATATGATATAAATATTAATTCTAAATAAATAATATGTATTAAAAAAATTTTTCAACACATATTTAAAATCATTATAATAACAATTTATTGAAACACATAAATATGTTTTGTTTACGAGTGTATTTTGAGGATGTCTAAATAATGAACAGTTGATATTTCAATTCAGATTCTAAATTAATAATTAAATTATTAAGAAATAGATCTCTTTTAAGATATTTAAAAATCATTTGTTCGTATATTGCATTATCTATAAGCGAAGAACCAAATCCACAGTATATATGTTTTAAATTGAAAATTCTATTTTATTTTTTAATATTCAAAGTTCTATAGCTCTTCTCTCAGTTCTATGCCTAAGATGAGACAAAGCTCACTTCAAGATATTATAAAAAGACATAACATAGTGCAACCTGAGTGAAATCAACCTGGTCGAACACCAGAAATTCAAAATTACATGAAAGTACAAAATGAACCAATCAGAAGACAGCAATTCTGAGATTTAAAGGAATTTGTGTAGATTCTACTCATCATTTGCAACAATAAATATATTTATAAGTAAATCTCTAAAATCCTTAGTTTCTGAGGAAAAAAATAATTAAGTTGGTAATTTAACAAAAAAGTTTGAAAAATCACAATATTCTATTACTTATTACTCGTAATCCCTTTGACTTATGCCTCTAAAAATTTTTTTGTATATTTTGGATATCAAATGGAACCTCTTCACGGATTTTCAGCAAATTCTATTTTTTGTCAGTCGAGTTGACATGAAACGTCCCATATATATATATATATATATATAATGCATGACCTACGTTATAGTTCTTTCTATCCTTCTTTTATTCGTTTAAAATGAGATCACTTTATACCCAATAATATAAAATAAGACTCTCTTCAATGATCATGTTAAAATTTTTAAAGATTTAACATTTACTCTTATCTGCGACGGCGGGGCGGGGGGGGCGCGGACCGCGGAGGAATTCGCTTATCAACGTGAATCGTGGGAATTCGCTTATCTACGCGACGTGGTGATTCGCCTATCTACGCGGCGCGGATCACGGTGATTCACTTATCGACGCGGCGTTGGAACTTGCCAATGAGCGCTAACATGGTGCGCAGGCGCGGAGTGAATTTCTTATATCGCGGGACTGGTCATTATTTTTGCACCTGCACAGGTGAGCTGATGGTGGAGGAGTGGGGGTTTCCAGAACTCTCTTTACTTACCTACTACTGTTACTACTTAAATAATGACTAGCACAAATAGCTTCCATTTCATTATCATGAAGTTCTTTATTTATTGGTTTACCAAGAGTTCTAGTATTATAAAAAATTTCATCGTTCTTACTAGTTAATTCTAATTCATGTTTCAAAATTTTATATACATTGTAAATGAATAAACTGTTAGCGATTTCAACCTCTATTTTATTTGATCCATGTATTATTTTTTTTATGTAACCGTTCCCATCTTCAAAGGAGAATGCTGACCATGCTCAAAGAGGACCCCAAAAACGAACATAAGCAGGTATATGCATCAATTGATGCACATTAAAAGAACATTTTTTTTGCCATAAATTTTGTGTACACTTATGACAAATAAATTAAACATGCATTCTGCTAAATCAATTTCTTGAAAGCGAATTCTAGTTTTACTTAGAATGGTCGTTCCATGAACTTATAATATAAAATGATCATAATATTTTTTTGAAAGTTTTCCTTTTAATAAAATTGGTAAATAAGGTATAAGGGCTTCTCGTAACTCTGATGCTTTCCAGTATTTAATATACTTTATAGTTCTTAGAGTTCGAGTCACATAATCAAAAAGAAAAATCTCTTGAAGGTTTTTATCAATTTCAGTTTTGGCAGTTTTATTAACATAAAATTCATATTTTTTATTTTGAGGATTAACGGCAGGCCGGAGTAGAACCTGATACCGACCGAGTAACAATTGAGTTGTTTGTTATTTACTCAAGTATTAATCGGTGTATCTTCAAAATAAAGGTTGATCGCAATAGATATTATTATTATGAATATCTATGCACAAGAAAAAAAAAATCTACCGATTTGTTTTTGAGAAAAGTAAGGAACGCCGAAGTAAAAGATTATGTTTATAATATTTTCGCGTTCCTTACTTTTCTCAAAAACAAAGCCGATAGATTTTTTTTTCTTGTGCATAAATATTTGTAATAATAATATCTATTGCGCTTAACCTTCAATTTGCAGATACACCGATTAATACTTGAGTAAATAACAAAAATGCCAATTAGACAAGGACAGCGAATCCAGCCTGCTCTTAAACCATAATTTAAGTAACATGCGTGTAACACTAAGTAAAATTGCGTGCATATAGTCTAGAACAAAAGAAGTAGCTACGTCGAAATGAGGTATTAAGAGGCGATCGGGTCTATTCACCGCTACGTTTAGGATGGCGCTGTGGTCAGGTGAGAGAAATCTATTAAATATTTTTTATACAGCTATTTACAATTTTCTGATGCAAAAATATACTTTTAATGCTGTCATTTCCTCTAGCCATATATATGTAGAATAATTATTAATACTTATCTTGTTTGAAAAGTCTAAAATGTTGTTATAAAGCGAAAAATGCGATGCAACGTAGGACCGATGTAAACATGCGTGCAGCTTCCTTTACTGTGACAGAGAGAGCAATACTAAAAAATGATGTATACTAATGTTCACGTCGGCTCTACCTTGCGCCGCATTTTTCGCTTTATAACAATATTTTAGACTTTTCAATCAAGATTAATATTAATGATTATCCTACATATATATGGCTAGAGGAAATGACAAGATCAAAAGTATATTATTGTTTCAGTAAATTTTAAATTGCTGTGTAAAAAATATTTTATATTTCTCTCTCACCTGACCGCAGTGCCACCAAGCGACGAATGGTTCCGACCGCCTCTTAAGAGGAGGCCGAACTATCTGTCTCTGTCTAATAGTGTTTTTCATTTTTTATATGAACACCACCAGTTTTAATAAGAAAAAAATAGTAGCCCCCGCTAAATATTAATATAATAAGTAAATTTTATAATCATAACGAAATAATTTTATTGCGTAATTTTTGAGTATGATTTGACCTACGAAATGTCGTAAATACAATCTGTCTTCTTTTATAAAATTTTGGTAGGTCAAATCATACTCAAAAATTACGCTATAAAATTAAATCGTTATGATTATAAAATTTACTCATTATATTAATATCTAGCGGGGGCTGCTATTTTTTTCCTATTAAAACCGATGGTTTTTATATAAAAGATGGAAAACACTATTAGACAAAGACAGAGAGTTCGGCCTGCCCTTAAGGCAGTTATTGAAGGTCCTTTTACGCCAGTTACATGTTCTCTATCCTCTTGCACTGCTTGTTGAGCTTGAAAAAGCATTCGTTCTTTGCTTCTAAGTAAGGGGTTGCAATTAAGTGGCAAGTACACGCGAGTAAATCCTGAACCAGTTTTTACTATTTTACCAGGATGCTCACAGTTTGTACATCCGTGCTCGCCATTAAATTGCATAATATTTTGAACTGATGCCCTTGCACGTGCATCTGAAGTGGCAATAGGAGCAATAACAATACTATGCTTATACATGTTATTGACGGAATCATACCGATGCACTCCATTTACATAAAGATTTCTTAGAGAATTAATGAAAGATTCCAAAAAAGATGCCATGTGAGGCTTCTTTTCTCTATTATAGTAGACTCCGCAAACAAATTGGGAATTTCTTCGATTATCAGGTGGAATATTAATGAGTTGTACTTGCACTAACCATACTTGAGCATTAGAATTACTAGCTACTGGTAAACCATCTGTATTCGATAACAAGCAAACATCAAAATCTCCTTTTAAAAGTGTTCTCTCTAAATTTTTCTATTTTGTACCGGATGTTATATCATATACATAATCTAAATTGTATTAGAGAATCTAAATCTCTATTTTCAAATGCATTTATAAGAAGTGATTCTAAGTCATACTCCACAAAAATCCCATTCAATTTTGTATTATTACAATTTTCACATGATGTTTTAGATTTATCCTTAAACTCTTCAATATAATAGAAACAATTTACACAAATACGATGTTCTTTTACAATCTGCTCACTTTCTGGTATTATTCTATCAAAAATCTTGTAAAGAAAATGCTTCGTTTCAGGTAATTTATTAGGTTGTGGAATAAAATCGCCTATCTGTTTCAGTAAACGGCTCAACGCTGTTTTCGTTAAGAGATTATTTATAAAAAATTCTAGAATTTTATAAATAGCTTCACCAATAGTTAATTCTGTGTTCAAATAAAGTTTTTCATTCATCCAATCTCGATTACCTTCTAAATTCAATCAATATTTTCGAAATCATTTTGTATTTCGTCGTCGAAAGAAAATTCCGAACCAATTGAAATTGATAAATCGGAATCGGTGCCTGGAATTGAAAAATTGGAACCATCGATGGTATCATCATCGAATAACCAACATTCGTTAATATTATCTCTTTGTAATTTAAAAATGAAAATTGTATTAATTAACTATTTATATTTTTTGTATTTTTCACATTCTGAAATCTTTAAAATAATAAAAAAGAATTGAATTAAAAAATTTTAAAAGATAAATGTGTTTTTGTTTACTGGATCTTACTATTTACTTACGTTAACCTTAAATTTTTTTGAACTAAAGGGATAAATGATTAAAATGTAAGTGTTTCAAATCTTTTTCACAAAATATTTAATTCAATAAATTTTTTAATGAATCAACATCAAATATAATCAAGATTATAAAATTCAAATAAAGACATGTATTGATTTATATTAGGTAAAATAAAATAGAAAATATTCTCCTTGACTCACTTAAATGAAAAAGTGAAAATTTTTTAAAATTAATCCCCAGCGGAGAAAATAAATGAAACACTTGAAATCATTCAAAAAGTTTTAGAAGTAATCAGAAAGAAAATGAGGGAAACTGAAAGAAACAGTAAGAATTGAAATCGGTTGGAGAGACTTTGGTAAAATTGGGACGAGACATTCAAAGTATTCAAGTTTGTTTCCGCTTTTTTCGGTATATTTCATTTATTTTCATTTCTTTTCATTTTTTCACAAAATATCTTAGATTCTTTCCATAATTAAACATTTATTTTCTATAAATATTCAGAATATTTCGGAGTCTCTCGGAAATTTTCGGATGGCTTCAAAATTTTTCAAAATTTCTTAGAAGTTTCCAATTTTTCTTAGAACTTTATGAATTTTTTCATATTTTTCCAGAATCTTTTAGAATATTAATTGAAATAATCAGAATATTTTAGAGTATTTTAATTAATTTCTAATTTTTTCCAAACTTTTCAAATTTTTCCAAAAGTTTTCCCTATTTTTTTGAAGTTTTTGGATTTATTCCAATTATTTAAGTATTTCAATTAGATTATTAAAAAATTTGTAAAGAAATTGTTAGAAATTTTCAGAAACTCTCGAAAACCCTCGGAAATTTTCGGAAAAATTCGAAAACATTCCGAATCTTACCAAAACTTTTTAAATTTTACGAATAATATTAGAAAATAACATTTATTGATAATAATAATTTGAAATATGTTAACTAATTTAATATTTCAGTATTTAAAATTCGACTTAATCAAAAATTTCAAGCTAAAAACTCGATTTTGAGCCCACTTAAAAAAGGAATCGAGCTTGAAATTGTAGACTGGGAAATCGTTAATACTCAACTATTTCAACAGACATTTTTTTGTTAAACAAACATATCACAAAACTATGATCTAGAAAATTATTTTTATTATAAATTAATTTTACAAATAAAGTTTTGTTTATATATACATAAAAAATGAAATTTTAGTTTTTTAACTTAAATTTATATTTTTTAACGTCCACAATAGCATATCTGAAAACTTTAACCTCCTCTTTCAAATAAAGTTAGAATTTGCTGTGTAATAAAACTTTGTAATAAAACCGAAACAGATAGAGACAAACTGAAAAAATCGAAATTTGTATGAAATCTAATTTCTTCCATATTTACTTTTAACATTGAATAAAATGAAAAATACCGAAAACTTGTAATAATTTAAAAACAAATTCAAAATGTTCCAATTATTTTATAATTTTACAAAAATTTTCCGTATGTTTCATTTTGTTTCAGTTTTCACAATTCATTACTTATTTCCAAATTTAAAATGAAATAATCTGATTAATTACAAGAGTTTTGGAAATATTCAGAAACAAACTGAATTAGTTTAAGGAAAAATGAAATAAAATGAAACAAACTGAAATTAAATGAAAGAAAACGAGAGAAATGAAAACGAATAGAAAGAAACTGAAACCAAAAGAATGAAACTGAAACAGTTTAAAAAAATTAAAATAAATTTAAAAAAAAACTAAAATGAACCAAAATGATTATGACAGCTGATTTTTCTATATCCACTTAGAAAATTATATAAAATGAGATATTCAGAAAACTTCCGAAAATTTCTGAAACAGTTTAAAATGTACCAATTGTTTCGTCCCAATTTTCACAAGAACTTTCCGTTTCTTTCAGTTTCTTTCAGAAATTTTCAATTACTTTCGTTTATTTTTTCCGCTGGGGATATTATAATTGAAATCATATAATTAAAGTTGTAACTTGAATGAAAAACGATTGTGTTAATTTTTTAAACGATAATTTTTGTGTATAATATTGAAATCTTAAAATGCATTATTTAATTAAGATTAAATAAAATTTTATTGATCAATATAAATCATTTATCTATATTAAAAAAAAATTCTTGTTGGTATCAAAATATTAAATCAATATGTTAAATTAAATTTATTTAAGCGTCAATTAAATAATAACTATTCAAATTAAATTTAAATCACGAAGAAAATTTTAATCGCAAAGTATAAGAAGTTAGTGTTGTTTGTTATTCATAATAATATGAAATATGTTAAAACAAATTGTTTACTTAACTCTTACAGCTTCGTTAGCATTTATATTCAAATGTTCGATATCGTTACTTTGCTGATTTCTTAACCTTCTAGATCTATCCTCAATTTGCATATGAGCCTGATCATTTCTATTTAACAAATTTTGAGGAAAATCCCTTCTGATCTTTTCCATCAACGTAAAGTAACGGCAGAAATTTCCACAACCTTTTTTTAATAAAAAATTAGAACCTTAATAACACTTATATTTAAATTCTTCTTTACAATTTTATTTACCTCTGCATTACAAATCCGAGATTTGTAATTAGACATTTTAATTAAATCAGGAACTTTTCATGTAAAATTTAAAACATCTTTTAGTCACAGAAAAGTTTTCATTTAAAAACATCAAAACCATTATTTATTTACTATTTCCTATGAAATAAAAATAACGTTGATTTAGTAGGTTATAGACAGTTAATTTACTTGTTTATCTATATTATAAGTATATATATATATATATATATATGTATCAACTATTGAAGTCTGTGTCATATTGTATCGAAAAGTCGATCTCGCTTCATCAATCAATTAGAATTATTTTGTTCGATATATATGTCAACATAGTAATGGTTATAATTCGACGATGCTTAATTGTTTACTTTCTATTATTAAGTTAGTTGAGTTCCGTTGCTATAGTTTTGAATATCATCTCTTTAAACAACGCTTTTGTAAACAGTATTTATTAAGCTTTAAAGTTGACAAGAAAAATTTTTTTGACTTAGAATTGTAATAATTACATATAGTGAACAATGTCTGATATGCAGTATCTTATCAGTGCGAAGATACTTCATTATGTGTAATTTATAAAAAATCAATTTTAGTTACGGAAAAAAGTAAAAAGTTATGCAAGGGAATGATTATAAAATTTTTATGGACAGAAGAAGATAATGCTATAAATGTGAAACAATATCAAGGAGAAATAATGGAAATATCCAGTAAGTAACTACAAAATTTCAAAATTCTAAAATTCATAAATATTATTTTATTATGATTAAGGATACCGTCTACCATTTCTTTCATTATGTAATTTAATTAGTCTCCTTCTTTTTTATATTGAAATATATATTAAGAGCAGGCCGGATTCGCTGTCTTTGTCTAATTGGCATTTTTGTTATTTACTCGAGTATTAATCGGTGTATCTGCAAATTGAAGGTTAAGCGCAATAGATATTATTATTACAAATATTTATGCACAAGAAAAAAAAAATCTATCGCTTTGTTTTTGAGAAAAGTAAGGAACGCGAAAATATTATAAACATAATCTTTTACTTCGGCGTTCCTTACTTTTCTCAAAAACAAATCGGTAGATTTTTTTTTCTTGTGCATAGATATTCATAATAATAATATCTATTGCGATCAACCTTTATTTTGAAGATACACCGATTAATACTTGAGTAAATAACAAACAACTCAATTGTTACTCGGTCGGTATCAGGTTCTACTCCGGCCTGCCGTTAAAATCATCAAGAAATTGCTCTACATAGTTTTAAATAGTGAATTTTATTCTAATAATTGGGAAATATGTGTAAAAATTCAATGAAAATTAGACTTTCTTCAAATGACTTCTGGCGATGAACTTTTCAATTTTCAGACATGCGGATGGAGATATATATTCAAATATACAAAATAAAGATAATTGTGGTGCAAAATTGTTCGAAGTCAAAAATAAGAGAATTTATAATCCATTATAACAATTATAACAATTATTTATTTAATAAAATTATATTATCACATGTTTTATCTAGCAAAGTTTCAAAAAAGTATGTTCAACCTTATCGGATTGTAAATCTGCACCACGATTTTGTTGCTAATATACGATCAAAGAAAAATATAAAATTTCAACTTGATTGGAACAATATTTCATCGCCAGAACTATTTTGAATTTAAGAAAATAAATTAAATAATTAATTTTGAGAAAAACAACATTTTATGCAACAATTTTCAGAACACAATTTAGATGTTGAATTTATTTATTTCAATACTGAACACATCATTTTTATTTTTACTTGTACATTTTCTAATCTTCTTTACTTTTTCAACTTTTTTAGATTGGTCCTGAGGTCTAAAAAAAAATTATAATAATCAAAAGTTGTAATATTAAATGATTAGTTTTAATCTTACTGTAAAATTTTTTAATCTTACTGTATTTTCACAACCCATATTGAATTCTCTAACAGCCATAATTAAAGCAATTTCTAATTTATTCTTTGATTGAAAAGTATCCTTGCTGCACTTTGACCAAATTATGTGATGAAGACTTTCATTAGCATTCTGCGTACCACCTCTTATACATCTTCGAAGCAACTCTACATTGCTGAATTTTTTATATACAGGTCTGATGTATTCGATAACAAGATGATTTATTTTTGTTCTTGTACTAGTGTGAGTGGGTGGCTCTTGTCCTTATGAAACAGCTCTATGAACCAGATGAACCATCAAAGTTTTGTTGACACGTACCACTGCTTTTATGTGTACCCACTCTTTGAATTCTTCGCTTTCAGGTTGCAATGTTCTTCTTTTACTTTCACAAATATTACAGTATTTTGACAAAATCTCATAATCTATTACTAAACCGGTGTATAATTCAATGACAAAGCCTATACCATATAATAAGGTGAATCCTCATTTCTGCCAAGTACCATCATACGTACATGTATAGTCAATAATGCTATCATCATCAAGACTTTTATCTAAAGCTAAATAATGTTCACGTACCTTCTTTCTTGATTCTAATAACATTTCTTGCTTGAGTCTGTTATAGTCATTTATCACACTTGGCAATATTTTATAAAAAGTTTTTTTAGACATAACATTCATGCCCATACCCATAAAAAATTTTTGTAAACCAGCATAACCTAATCCCATCATGATCACACTTTCAATAATTTTTTTGTTCACATAAAATGTTTTTTTCTCATCTACACGTGGGCATGAATGAAATTCTTTTATAGTTTCTTCACATTCACCACATATAATATTTAGTTTTGTTGCAAGTCCATTCGACTCTAAAACTCTAATACTAAGAGAATTTTGTTTACACATTGCACACAACACTTCAGAAACCAAATTATTCAATTGTTTTTTTGTGCACTAACACATATTCAAAACTTTCATCGTCATTTTGATCTTTGGTCTAGCTTTTAATAAAACTTTTTAATAAAATAAAGTTTTTTCTTCCTTGTAGTTTTTTCTTTTTTGGCATTTAAATTTTTATGTTTCCCCTTCATTTTCCTCGATTTTGCTTTCCTCCTCATTTAGTATTTTAAATTTTCGATGCGATTCATTGTTAGATGATCGATTTACTATTTAAAAACATAAAATGGACATGAAAACGAATTTGTAGCTAAATATTATGTCACAGTGTTATTTCAACAAATATAGACATATGCATAGAAGCGCAGAGCTAATACACAGACTGTATATCTATACAGCACTAATATATAGATATACTAACAATGTAAAAGCTGGGGGGATAACTTGCCTCAAAATTTTGTACGCGTCTGCTCTTCTATAAACGTCTATATTCTTTGGTTGTGTTTACATCTGTTCTTATGCACTATAATATTTATTTTGATCAAGTCTTATTGCCTGACGTTACAGATGTTCTACTAAGCTAATTACATAAAATGTTTTGCTCTTTTATATTTTCTTATGATTGATTGAATTAAATTAGCCAAATGAATTAGTCAACAGTATGCAGGTGTATGAAAATTGATTGCATAAATTGTAAACAATTAGCGCAATCAATATATATATATATATATGGGTGAAAAAAATACTTTTTTACTAAAGTGTGCGCACGTGGGTCACCGATTTCGCTGGTTTTGAGATATGTTTTAGTTCTATAAAAGTTAGGAATCTGTGCAAAATTTCAGCTCTCTAGGTGCAAAACTCGCCGAGAAATGACCTTTTGAAGTTGAAAAAAAGGCCTTTTTTAGTCTTATTTTAGCTATTTTTCAATGGCATACCATAAATTGAAAAATTCATCTTTTTTAATTCAGCTTGGCGCGTTCGATAGGTATTAGTGTGTACTTTCGAAGAATTTTTTCCAAATCGAAGTAATTTCAACGTGGAAAAATTGCTCGTTAGTAACAAAATGCCTCTTTTTTTTAATTTTCCATTTTTTTTGGCATTTTAAAAACGTCTTCATTTTTTTTCTTTTCTATATATCCTATCTCACAAAGTCTACTTTTTTTTGTATCCAAAAAACCTATAATTTAAACTTTGAAACGCCCAAATCGGTTGAAAAACTTTGCAGTTATATAACTTTAAAGTCACGATGGTTTTGATTATTTTCATTTTCTGCCTATATCCAGGTACTTATCTAGGTACGTTCAGTTGCTTCGAATTGCTTCAAAATTTTTTTACGTATCGTTTATATGTTACAGAACAAAGGTAAATAGGTTTGGAAATAGATATCGATCATTATCTAAATAAGTTTTGATGTTTAATTTCACGTTTTTCAATGTATTTTTAAGTTTTTTACTTCAAACGCGACACTAACCTTTATTTGTTTTAGTAGAATGAAGCTTTCAAAAACTTTTTTGTTACTTTATATTAGATTAAATTAAACTGCACGTCAAATTTCTCAAGGTTTACTTGATTTTGTAACTGAATAATCAATCGTGCAATAACTAATATCAACTAAATTATGTTCATTTCATGTTTTTCTTATACCTTCATCAATTGTAATTACGTTTATTTATTTATAATATTAAAAGTTATGAGTTTTATATTATAGTTGAAATGTCATATAAGAGAAATTAGCAAAAAATATACATGAATTAAGTTTAAGTAGCATTGAATGAAGCGCGAAAACGAATTCCGCTATAATTTAAGATTCAGTAAAATTATGTATATCATACGTAACTTATCTTACAGGAATTTGAGAATATTTAAATGAATGGATATAGATTTTGGCAAAATATTTTATTTTTAAATATATTTATTTACTTATGCCAATTGAACAGTTTTTGATTCAGTATCTAGAGAATAATGTTTAACTTTCATTGTGTGCTTATCCAGGGGTTGAACAAAGTGATACCCTCTTGTATCCTTAATTCTATTTATTGACTTAAACCTCTTTTGAAGACTCTTGCCTCTGGCAGTCACATCAGCTTCTGAGACATAAAGGTACCTGGAAAAGAAAAGAAGATTTTGTAATTATTGTATATTTTACCATCGTACTTTCATTGAAAGATTAAATTGTGTTTTCGTACTTGACATTAGAATCTTTATTGTTCAGATAATCAAATAATTGTTCAGCAGTCATTATTAGCTTGCCTTGCAATGACGCCCTTCTTGCAGTTTGTTTAGCACTTGCACCAATATCGTCAAAAACACTTTTACCGTGACAAGTTCCAAAATAATTGTGCGACCTTACAGTGATATTGAAATCTTTTTGATGGTAACATATAGTACTGAAATAGTTTCTAAAACAAAATAATCACATTGACATATTATATTAATGTTTGTTTCCTTTTTTTTTAATTTTGAATTATAAAAGGTTTCAGATTACTAGCTTTGTATGACAAAAATTTTTATCAAACCTTCCCGTGAAGAAATATTCCTATGTTTCTCATTTATTTAATAGAATTCTTATAATAATTACTTATTATTATGAAAAAATAAATTTTAAGTATAAAATTTATTCTTCTTTCTTTTAAATACTATTATAATTCTGGTATTAATAAAAAATAATTCCTTTTTTCGTTTTTAAATATTAATATTTATTAAAATAACCATTAATCACCATGAATAGAATTTGAAATCGATCAACAATATTTATGTACAATGCAAGATTTTGTAATGGTGCATTCACAGTAGTACGACAGCTCGGCAACTTAAAATTTTACCTATTATGCATTGATAAAAGTAAGATTCACCCCAGTATGTTGAATCGTGACAGATATTTATTTCATCTCGTTTTATTAACGTTTTAAAATATGATACGAGCATCAAACGCATTATACATGTATGTGACACAAGCGTGATACATGTACATCATCATTGACCGCGTATCTAATACGAGCCTACAAATTTAACGCCCCACTGAACGAGGTCCACGCTCGTACAAGATTCACGCTCGATCATACGCGTATCCACACGTTTAAGCATGTATGGTCAGCGTGGTATACAGGTTTCGATACTCGTTATACATGTATACAGTAGACTCTCGATACAAGAGAATCAACGGGGCTGTAGGAGAGGAATTTTCTTGGGAATTCTTTTATACAAAGAGTATTCAACACGCTCAAGTCAAGAGTGATAGCCACGCCTACTGTCTAGTTGTGTGAATTGTATTCAACATGCGTGTATATTCTGTGTTTCTCACTTTCATAGTGGTGGGAGAACGCAGATATTTAGGCTTACGCCGATATCAAGGGAAAGGAGCTCGAATTCTCTTATATCGCGATCTCTTGTATCGAGAGTTCACTGTAGTTAAGCGGTATACATGTATCGATACGTATTGCATTACGGTATGCGTGTATCAAGCACGTATAACAGCACGGTATACGTGTATGGATACACGTATAACAACACGGTATACGTGTATCAAGCACGTATAACAACACGGTATACGTGTATCAAGCACGTATAACAACACGGTATAAACGCGTGCTATACATGTATCGAGTACGGTATACATGCATCGATACATAGTATACGCGTATAATACGTGTATCACTATACACGTACATATGCTCATACGTGGTTCCTACATGCATACATGTTCATCTTCGTTTTTTTTTTCATATATAATAAGCTATTTATTTATTGCAAATTTAATTAGTTCAAAAGGAAAACAATGATGGAATAAACAATCGCGTATTTAATCTTTTTATGAAATTAATGCTTTTTTAATTCCTTTCTGATAATAATTGATATAATAATTTTTCTTAAATTGAACTGAAATTGACATGGCATAAGAGGCTATTATGCATTGAATGACTAGCAGGTTTTTTAATTCAATTCCAAATTGATTAAACTTTAGATATAAGAATTTTTAAAATATACACATTTTACATGAATGTGTAATCACTAATAATATCTCCCTTACTTATCTTTCAAATGTTAATAGTTTAAGAGCAAATTAGTCACAAACATTAAACTGTAAAATTCTTTAGGTAATTTATTTGCTCAGAAAAGATCATTGTAAGAAATCTCTAAAAAATTTGGTTTTACAAATATTCACTGAGAAAAGTGATTATTTTTATGATTATTGTATACCTTTAATTAAATATATTTCAAATTAAACTGTAATATCTACAACTAATTTGATGCACAGTAAAACAATCTTTATCGTCAAACTGATTTAGTTTATAAAAAGAACAATGTTTTATTAAGCAATCATATCTTTTATATTTTTTTAAAATTAATGTATTCTTAATCATAATTTTATGTTTTTAATTTAAGGACAAAATTTCATAATGTAACTAGAAATTAAATTATTTTGAAATTTTTCAAGACATTTATTGTTTATAGTTGCAAAAAGAAGAAGCAAATGTTTTTAAACAAACTGTTTCACTAAAAATAAAAGTTTTATATTCGAAAATAGTAAATTATAAAATTTCTCTTTTGTCGGCTTTCAGTAAAATTTTAGAAACATTTAATACAAAAGTTGAGATTAATTAAAAAATACTCATTTCTTCTATTGATTATTTGTAACAAAAATGTCTTTGGAAGTTTTTTTCTTAATCTCATAGAATTTGAGAAAAAAAATTAATAAACATTGAAATTTAAACATTTATTCCATCGTAACAATTTGAAGTTAATAGTTTCAAAAAAAGTCATTTAATTAATATGTAATTGTGGATTTCTTAAAATTGACATGGTAGAATGGATTTTATTTACCATTCGATATTCATGAAATATTGCAATATTTCATGAATATCGAATGCAATATATCTGCGTTCTCCCACCACTATGAAAGTGAGAAACACAGAATATACACGCATGTTGAATACAATTCACACAACTAGACAGTAGGCGTGGCTATCACTCTTGACTTGAGCGTGTTGAATACTCTTTGTATAAAAGAATTCCCAAGAAAATTCCTCTCCTACAGCCCCGTTGATTCTCTTGTATCGAGAGTCTACTGTATACATGTATAACGAGTATCGAAACCTGTATACCACGCTGACCATACATGCTTAAACGTGTGGATACGCGTATAATCGAGCGTGAATCTTGTACGAGCGTGGACCTCGTTCAGTGGGGCGTTAAATTTGTAGGCTCGTATTAGATACGCGGTCAATGATGATGTACATGTATCACGCTTGTGTCACATACATGTATAATGCGTTTGATGCTCGTATCATATTTTAAAACGTTAATAAAACGAGATGAAATAAATATCTGTCACGATTCAACATACTGGGGTGAATCTTACTTTTATCAATGCATAATAGGTAAAATTTTAAGTTGCCGAGCTGTCGTACTACTGTGAATGCACCGTAAAAGATAATTAAGATTCTCACTAGATTTTCTTACTAGAATCCTTTTAAAAAAGTGTGACAAAATCCGCAGGTTTCCCTATTAAATTTTCGGTTCAGATTCCGACGAGACATCGGGATTCTTTGTCAAAATGTGGTTAGATTTGACTTTCAATTTCTTTACGAGTTAGTGTCATATATTATAGTAAAAGAATTAAAAATGTTAGTAATTTTAAGAATTAAATTGTATCTTACTTGTTTTTAAATTGTGTTGGAGCACCATCGGTCCAATAATCTAACTGCTTTATCCAAAGATATTCTGTTTTAATATAATTAAGTATTTTTTCTTGAAATGCGTGTATAGAATAAGCTTCATGAATTTTAGTGTTGGAAATAACACAAAAACATTTAATCTTAACCTCATTACTGGTAAAATCTTTATAATATAAAGCAGCAGTAAATAATGTGGCTGACGAGTTACTAAAATAAAACCCTTGAGTAGAGTTTTGAGCACAGTAGGTATAATTTTCTGTGAAGTCCATAACTAAAATTCCAACATCTGTTTCCATTTCTTTTCGAGATTGAGAATAATGTTGTTTCTGCTTAGAGGAAATAAAATGATGTTCAGTCATACAATATATGTCTTCAACCACACTTTTCAAAACTTCAGAATAATCTTCATTAAATTCTTCAAGAGCTATTCTATTAAAGGTACTACTTTTGCCTTTCACGTTAACATTAGTCCAATTAGTATATTTTATATTAGAATGGTTGTTAATATCATTATCATTAAAAAAAGTTTCAAGCACTTCAAATTGTTTTGGGCATTGTTCACAATCTCGAAACATACAATTTTATTTTCTATTGAACATACAGAGGCTTCAATTATTTCTTTATAGCACATATCTGGTTTTACAGCTGCAAATTTAAGCTTCACATTTTCATGAATAACACACACACAAATATTATGTGTGCCAGGTTCTCCAGCAAAACGACATTGCTTTGGTTTGAGTTTATAAAAAAATGCTAAGCATGGAATGGTATCAAATTTAGTTTCTTTTAACCAATTAACATATAGGTCTTTTATGTCATGCATCATCACTCTCTTTTGAATTATTACATTAGATTGATCTGCATCTTTAATTTTCATGCATTTTTGACCCCACTGCACGTCGAGCTGTTCAGATCACATAAATAATATTCTTCAATTTCTTTTCTTACTTCAATTGGAACTTTCAAGTAAGATTTTCTCTGGCGTACACCCAGTACCCCTAAAAATTAAATTATGCATGAAGACAGGATAGTAAATAGTATAATAAATTTCAAAATAAATAAGTCATTATTATAAAAAATATTTCAAAAATATTTTTATTTATATAGGGCATTTTATATCAACTCATATAATATATAATATGATTGTTCTATTTAATACCCAAAATATACAAAAAAATTTTCAGAGGCCTAGGTTAAAGGTCAAGAGCTAGATGTCATGGAAATTTGGTATTTTTTGAACGTTTATGTTAAGTTATCATTTTTGATATTTTTTTATTCAAGAATTAAGGGTTTTAGAAAAAAAATATAAACATTTTTTTTGAAAATTATGTGTAGAAACTACACAAATTTTTTCCAGACCCTAAGCAGCTATCTTTTGATAGGTCCATTATATATTTGCATGTAATTTTAAATTACTCGTGTTCGCCCAGGTTGATTTTACTCATTTGGCATTAAAAAGTTTATATTTTATATGATATTTGACTGACATTGCCCCTATATGGGAAAATATCTCTGTAAGCAGCTATGAAACTTTTTATTTTTCCAAAAATAATGTTTTCAATGTCATTGAAAATTTTTATTGTAAATTTACTCTCGACACTCTTGATAATTCTTAATTATTAAAATGATAATTATTTTAATATTATTTTTATATCAAAAAATGTAATTATATTTTAATGATTTTAATCTTAATTAGTGCAGAATTAAGCTACATTAATAACTGCACATTCGCATAATCAAAATCCACTTATAAGTTTAAAGTAAAAAAAAATATCAAAGATGATAATTTAACAAAAATATTTAAAAATCCCAAAAAATTAAAGGATTGAGAAAAATTTTTTCAAAGAGTACTTGTGTTATATCATTGGAAAGAAGAATTATAAAGTAATAATTTATTAATACTTACCAACATTTTTTCTTAATTTCTTAGATTCATGAAACATGTATTTTGTACATTTGAAATATGTTTGAACATTTTTTAATGTCCAATCTTCAGGTAATAAAGTCAATACAGTTATCTGTTCATTAACTGTTGATGAATCAAATTTAGATTTAATATTTAAAATCATTTGTTGGAACCAATGGCTTTCAATTGAACTTTGTTTAATATTTTTAAACTTTGGCAAAACTATATTATGTGTTCTGACTAACTGATCAGAGACTTGATTTACTATATTTTGAATAATATCTACTCCTTTCTCAGCTGCACGTTCATCACTTAACTTTTCTCTTTTAAAAGAAGGTATATCTAAAATATTAAATACCGTTTCTAATTTATGTTTTCTCTGGCTATTTGATAAAAATACAGAGCCTTTTGAACTTTGACTATTTTCAGGTGTTTCTTGTGATGAATGAGTATCGGTTGATAAAGTTTCACTTTTGAAAAGAACACGTTTTTTGTATTCTTCAATTTCAATACTAAGTTTTCTTAAACAAATATTACATATTTTGTGGTCCAAAGACAATGTGATTTTGTAAATATCTTTTAAATAGTCTACAGATTGTTTTTCTAAACAATTTAAATTTTCATTAACTTTATTTCTGTGTCGTTTAAAAGGGTCCACACAAAATTCAAGTTGTTTATTAAAATTGTCAACTTTCACTTGAAAATTTCTAAAACAATTGTTACACAGTTTATTTCCAGGAATAATATTAAAATCACAAGCTTGATTAATTTGTTTTGATAATTCTAAACTAATAATTTTCAAACATGTTTTCACTTTTTTTAAATGTTTGTTTTGAAGATCACAACACTCATTACAGAAACTTGAATAGTATAATATATATAACCTGTAGTGATAATCACAAATTGATCTCTCGTTAATATTAATAATACTTTTCAAATTAGGTATCCTTAAAAAGTTCTAAATCACTTTCTGAAAAAGTATCAAGTTTGTGAAAACTTGTCTTTGCACGTAATCTCTCTAAATGACATTTATCACTTACAAAAGCGCTTACACAACAGTCTTTTAACTGTGCCATTTTACTTTTGAATAAAAAATACTTAGAAAGAAAATAAATACAATTTCAGTGATCCGTAGACTATACTTTTAAATATTAAGTCGACAGTTAACGAAAAATTACCTGTACACTTATACATTGATATAAAAATACAAAAATAACAAACGTATTTCGATTAAAAGAATTGTACATTAAAAAACACTATTAAATTACTAAAAACAAAATTATACATATTATCTAAAAAAAGGACTGAAAGAAATAAAATGCATGTACACCGTGTGTGCAACATAGAAATAGTACACATAGAGCACGAAGTAAGAAAGAAAGGTGATCTCTCGGACCAGCGTTGAGGAACGATTATTTTTTGAATTTCCCTCAGCTAAACTCAGAGCGTAGAAGCAAAAGTGTATTATCATGTCTCGTGGAGCGCGGCGATCGGCAAAAAGCATATTAATATCCTCAAAAAATAATCGTCCCCCAACGCTGTTTCGGACCCCCACTACTTGTGATGAATTTGTGGCGCTTCGGCTCTTCGCCTCCTAGATGGTAGGCTGCTTAGTGTATTATACGCTGACACCTACAGCCAGCGATTGATGTTTGTAATAGTGTGTGTGTGTGTGTGTGTGTATGTGTGGGTGTTTGAATATTTTCGCTTGAGAAAGGACACGCACACTACTGTATACACCTGACTGTAGGTGTGAACATATAGTACATTTGTGTAGTTACGAGTTTAGCGCCGTCTAAAGGTGAAAGTGCCGCAACACCTCAAAGTGATCACAAAAATTTTGTGGTGGGGGTAGGGAAGTTGCACCACCATTTTTTCTTACACTGTGACATAGAGTGTAGAAGCCAGCCGTTTTGTATTACTCTGTTAAAACTTTTAACTTAAAAAAAAGAAAATAAAAGTCTCTTTCTGTTCTTGTCTAAGTGGCGCATAAGCAGGACATCTGTTTATAGCAGGTTTCTATGCGTTCTCTCAGAAAGATAATTCTACAGCACGGTATAATCAGGTCCTGAAACTTTCATGGTGGAAGGTAGGCATAGTTTTGAAATGAGTTAAGGAGGCTCCATCGCGAAATGTCGCGAATCGAGACTAATCAATTTTAATAGTTTAAATCACGCTGAATCCAACGGTATCCTTATTTATATACATAACCGATCAAAATTTCGAGAAATTTGAGTTCAAAGTTCGCCCTTTTAACATGGGCTCTTATGGTTGACATACTTAAATTGATCTGTAATAATTCTAATTGGAATTGTCAATAAAAAGTAGTGTGTAGGTCTTATAGAAAAAAACTCCCTCTTTAAAATGCTGTTGTCAAAGATAAAGGTAGCCGAACGATAAATTGAAATATTGTCGAAAGAAGTAAATATATTATGATTCTAAATGGTTGCTGACAGGAAGTCAATTGGTAAGACATTGTTGGCACTGCATACGAAAAACGCGCGTAATTTGAATTAAAAAAAAAAATAATTAAATTAGTATAAATTTAATATACGATTAATATTAATGTTAATATACAATAAATAATATTGTAATTTTAATGATATAATTTTTTAATATACAAAGATTTATTGTTCAGAATATTAGAATGATATTCAAATTAGGAAATGAGGAAAATAAAACACTATATAAGAAGGTATTAAATATATTGTTTTTGCTTTTAAGTAATTATTAAATAACAGTATATTAAATATACCACTTTTAATTTAAACAATAAATAAAATATAATTCGTAATTTATTTTATACGTAAACACATTATTGACTATAAACATATATCTGCGATATTTAGTAAACTTTTGATAAGGTTTATATGTATCAATTTATATTGTTTATAATAATTATCTACATATATATGATTTTAAAAAAATATATAAATTAAATAAAGAAATGTGAAACTAAGATGAATGAATTTCTAACTTTTAAATATATAAAAAACCTTACTTACTAGAAGAATCGTCTTAGCATATACTAAGTATTAACTAATATTTGCATAGTACCATTTGGTTACGTAGTACTAACTATATTTCACAAATTTTCATAAAGGTGTGAAATATAATTCATCTCACTTAAAATAATTATTTCTGGAACTGTTGAGTATAATGCTTTAAAAATCAAATAATATTTCATTAACTTAATGTTGAATTTAGCTCTTTTTATGAAAAACTAGACTTTTTCATCGAGTCGAAGAACTGATCCCATATTGATTGCATTGCTAATTAGTCGTATTAATTATACTACTAGAACATAATTAATTAAATAAATTATTAGCTCTTTTCAAAGCTAAATTTAATTTGTTAACTTCATTACATTATGAAAATCATTTATATGAATGTAACATGAAAATAAAAAAATTATTTATACGTAACATGAAAATTCTTTTTTAATTATTTTCATGTTGCACTCATATAAATAATTTTAATATTCTAGGTAAGTTAACAAATTAAATTTGGCTTTAAAAAAAGCTAATAATTTATTGAATTACTTATGTTCTAGTAGTATAGTTAATATGACTAATTAGCAATGTAATCAATATGGGATCAGTTCTTCGACTCGATGAAAAAGTCACGTTTTTCATGAAAAGGGCTAAATTCAAGATCTAGTGAATGAAATATCATTGGATTTTTAAAGCATTATACTCAACAACTCCAGAAATCATTATTTTAGGCGAGATAAACCATATTTCACAATTTCATGAAGATTTGTGACCTACGCAAGGGTGATTCTCCTATTAGAAAAATAATAAAATAAATAATTTCTTAGTAAACATAACTTGTAAAGCATTATTTATAAATAAAATACATATAAAATTTTAAGGTATTAAATAATCATTAATTATTTATTTTATTTTTTATTTATAAAAAATCATAATTTGCAGCATAATTTGAGTTCAAATTTTGAGTTATACATTTTATGACACCACGTGAGATTCTATTATTCCAATATTTTTTTTCCGAATTACAAGATTCATTTTCATTCATTTATTATCAAAAAAATATAAGCCAACAGTTTTGAGGTTATAATATAAGCTTGAATCTTATTGGCTGATCACAAAAGATCAAAGTAGAGTCTAAATTAATTTTTAGGATAATGTTTTTGTTAAAATAATTAACAAATTGCAACATTTATAAACGTTATAAATCCATTTAAGATTTTTAAGCATAAGCTTATACATTATAAGTTTTATTTAATTTTCGATATAATTTGACTAACATGGTAGACGATGGAGCCTCCTTAAGCTTTTGAAAAATCTGCAATGGTAAGGGCGCAATCGTAATTTTACTAAATCTTAAATTATAGCGGAATTCGTTTTCGCGCTTCATTCAATGCTACTTAAACTTAATTCATATATATTTTTTGCTAATTTCTCTTATATGACATTTCAACTATAATATAAAACTCATAACTTTTAATATTATAAATAAATAAACGTAATTAAAATTGATGAAGGTATAAGAAAAACATAAAATGAACATAATTTAGTTGATATTAGTTATTGCACGATTGATTATTCAGTTACAAAATCAAGTAAACCTTGAGAAATTTGACGTGCAGTTTAATTTAATCTAATATAAAGTAACAAAAAAGTTTTTGAAAGCTTCATTCTACTAAAACAAATAAAGGTTAGTGTCGCGTTTGAAGTAAAAAACTTAAAAATACATTGAAAAACGTGAAATTAAACATCAAAACTTATTTAGATAATGATCGATATCTATTTCCAAACCTATTTACCTTTGTTCTGTAACATATAAACGATACGTAAAAAAATTTTGAAGCAATTCGAAGCAACTGAACGTACCTAGATAAGTACCTGGATATAGGCAGAAAATGAAAATAATCAAAACCATCGTGACTTTAAAGTTATATAACTGCAAAGTTTTTCAACCGATTTGGGCGTTTCAAAGTTTAAATTATAGGTTTTTTGGATACAAAAAAAAGTAGACTTTGTGAGATAGGATATATAGAAAAGAAAAAAAATGAAGACGTTTTTAAAATGCCAAAAAAATGGAAAATTAAAAAAAAAGAGGCATTTTTTACTAACGAGCAATTTTTCCACGTTGAAATTACTTCGATTTGGAAAAAATTCTTCGAAAGTACACACTAATACCTATCGAACGCGCCAAGCTGAATTGAAAAAGATGAATTTTTCAATTTATGGTATGCCATTGAAAAATAGCTAAAATAAGGCTAAAAAAGGCCTTTTTTTCAACTTCAAAAAGTCATTTCTCGGCGAGTTTTGCACCTAGAGAGCTGAAATTTTGCACAGATTCCTAACTTTTATAGAACTAAAACATATCTCAAAACCAGCGAAATCGGTGACCCACGTGCGCACACTTTAGTAAAAAAGTATTTTTTTCACCCATATATATGTATATACTTTCTACGTGTATGAAGTTTTGAATATTACATATTACATAAAAGTAAAAATTATTTAAAATTATTTTCGTTTGCAACAATATTGCCGTCAAATGACAATATCAATAAAATATTGATTTTTTTGTTTTTGTAGAATAGTGACTGAAAAAATAATTCTTAGGGCATATAAAATGATTTTTTTGTAGGTATTTACCTACAGAATGCAAATTCTTAATAATCTCAAAACTGAAAATTTCAAAATTTTTGATCGATTTTTTGGGCAGACGGTATCCTTAAAATAAGTATTGATTTTAGCTTATGAATCGAAATTACTCGACATTATGGATGAATTGTTAAAAAAAAATTCAAAAAAATGTAAAAACGACAAATTAACTAGGTATGCAGTTGAAGAGGAAGAGAGTGAAGAGGATCTGAATGCCAATTCCGTCGAAGATATTGAGGTAAAAAGTAAAATATTTATTTATAATATTAATAGTATTCATCACGTATTTTAAAATAGTATTTTTTGCTTTAATAGTAAGTTAATCTTTTTTTTATTTTTTTTACTAAAATTTTTGATCTTTCAGTTATTAGGCACAAAGGAAAAAGAACTAAAAAAACGGGTCAAAAATCTTACAGACAACAAAATATTCTAAGGTCTTGGAATCGAGATTCAGCAACAACTAGAAGAATCCATTTATATAACAGCTTCATCTCCAGCAACATCAATCTCTTTTGAAAATCATGATAAGATCCCTGGTAGAAAATGAAACGCTTTTTCTACCATTTTATGGCCATTTCTTTAAAGTGAAGAGCAGAAAATGGGAATGTTTTATGGCCATTATTTGAACTAATATGAAACGTTTTTTTCAACCTTCATAGTGCTAAAAAATGCTAATAAAATGTTGAGTCTGATCCACTATTATTTGAATATAGATAGTTAACAGTAGAGTCTATCAAATTGTGCTCTAATTGATTACTATTAAGAATCATTTAAGGTTTTTTCTTGAAAGTTATCATTAATCATTAATAGAATCACTTTTGTTAATATATTCGCGCGTATATTTTGAGTTGTGATCGGATTGTTAGAGGTTATTTTTAAACGATTAATAAAATTTTCCATTTATTATTTTAAAAAACGATATTTTTATACTCGTTTCGTACTGCGTTTCATATTTTTATTTTAAGAAAATTTAATATTATTTTTATTTTTATAAATTCCAATAAAAATAAACATTGACGAAGGAATGTGAATAAATACTAATCTATATTTTCTCGCCACGTGGCAAAAGTGAGGTTATGATTTTACCTATGATCTGAAAAATTAAGGACTCATTACTAAAAAGTTATATAACTAGTCAAAAAAAGTTGTCCACAGTTTACCAAATTTTTAGATAGCTGTTACTCATTTTTTCTCTCCGTTTACTTAAAATGCGTATTTTTTTGGCTAAATACAAAAATTTTGAACAACATTTTTATATTAGCATTTTTTGCCTATAAGATGCTAACCAATAAATACCAAAAAATTTGAGCTCTGCAGATTCAGCAAAAAATTGCCATTTATTCGCCAATATTGACATGACAAAATATTACTATTGACAATGGTCATAAATTGTTGTTTACACCATTTTTAATGTTCAAATTTCTACCAGGGATGAAATGGCTCTTCGACAGAATCATTACAATTAAAATGGATATAGAAAATTGTACCTCGCTATTTGTATCATATTGGAATTTATTGGAGGCCGTTTTTAAGGTGAAATAATATAAAATAATTATTTAAGTTGAATTTTTTATCATGTAGTATTAATCAAAACTATTTATATTTAGTTTCGTTAATTTTAACGTTCTTACCATTTTATTATTTTATAATAATAAAATGTTTAGTTTATTGATATAAAAAATATATTTTTTCTTATGTATGAAATTTTGTAATATAAAATATATTAATTAAAAAATAAATAAAATTTTGAACATTTTTAGAACTTAGAAGTTTTGGTTAATAAAATACCTAAGAAAAAAGAATTTTATAAAAGAAACCGAACCTCGGTGTCGTTCACAATATGCCAATTGGTGAAAAAGTTATGGAACCTCGTCGACTTTCCTACAATATGCCAAGGAATGATGCGATCATTGAAATTGATCAGCGTTTAATTAATATATCTAAAGACAAAAAGAGGTTATCGACTCAGATGTTAAAATAGAATGAGAATCCAAAATATTTAAATCTATTCCTCAATCATTGGATGAATCATATTTGGGAACCAATGTAATTTTAAGAAGTAAATTTTATTCTTATTAATTTAATTGTTTTTATAAATTTTATTTTAATAACTTTTTCCATTTATTGCCACACAATAAATTAATAATTTTTTATATTACAATATAAAATTTAATTCAAATTACTATTTATTTAAAAATTAAATCAGAATTGATATTTTAAAAACAAGTTGTTAAGACAGATAATTTGGAAAAAGGGCCATGGCATCGATATAAAACCCCTAGCTTATGTGGATAAAAAAAAAACGTTTTTAAAATTTGTATTGCTAATATTTCTTATTAAAAAAATTTTATTTCAAATTATTTTTGCATCCAAATTCTGCTATAGTCTATATTCGTTGATTAAACTGCGTTTGGGGATTTGAAAAAAGGTTTAACTTTTTTATACTAGCGATGCAAAGAACAGAAAATCTGAATTGAAAATTTTATATTATAAAAAGCGTTAATTAGCACATGCTTCGAAAATGTTTGCACAGTTAACGGTTATTTTATTTTAAATGGCTGTATTGTCGTTCAATAATTTTTGTCAAAAATTTTTCTTATTGTATTGTAACAAATTTCATTTGTAAGTATATAATTATTTTTTTTTTTTTTATAAGAAAAGGCAAAACAAGATTTGAACTTGGAAAAATTTTTAATTGCTGCAATGTACCCTAAAACTTAGCCAACACAGCTATTGTTTATTTGTATTTAAACCAAATTACATATTTTTATCGCTTTCTTACCCAAAACTAATTTTTTTCAATTATCTAAATAGTTTTCATTATTCAATAACAAAATTAATAGAATGAACATTTTAAGGACAAACACGTTGCATGCTGCATATCGTTTTTATGATTAAATTTTATTTTATTCCAATAATAAAATTTTTCATTATTTTTTGGAATGTTGTATATAAATACATTTTTTATGAAAAATATAGTACTCACACATTTTATTATCTTCATCCCAAATAACAGTAAGAAATATACTTCAAAAAGATATGGGCAATTCTCAAAAACTTCATTCATTTTGGTCACTTGATTTTTAACAATTCAAAAGTCTATAATACAAGTTTCTGAGGTGGCACACACTTCAATAAGGGCTTAAATTACTAGTTTTTTAAAGCAGAATATGTAATTCAATTTTGGTATCGATTGGAAAATCGCCCTTCACGGGATATAATTTTATACGTCAAAAATGATACTTTTTTTTATATTTTTCTACGTGTGTTTCTTGAGCTATAATAAAAGGTGCATACTTTCGATCATTCTCAAATTTTTAGAGCATAATAAATACGGTAAATACAAAAGTTTAAACCTATCCTGGTACATGTGCCCTTCTTTATAAAGCTGTTTGACTATTTTTAATGTAGGTGTAACTTTTAGGTGAAAATTACACCTACCCAAGCGGAAATAATCTGCCGTTAATAACTAATAATAATTATATACAACGAAAAATAATTTAAAAAAAAAGTTATTATTTTTTATTATTTGTTATAAAAGTGTAGATTTTGGACTGTAATAACTGTTTATAATAGTTATTGATAATTATTTTACATTTATAACAGTTGATAAAAGTTATTATCAGTTATTATTTTTTATTATCTTCTTCAGCACGGTAAGTATATGCATAAAGTAAACCGTAAGTAAAAATTATTATCGGTTATTATTTTTTTTTTCTTTTTTAATCTAAGAGTTACTAATAATTATTTTCTATTTATAAAAGTTAATAGAAGTTATTATTAGTTATTATTTTTTATCATCTTTTTCGGTATGGAAGGTATACATATAAAGCAAACTTTGAATAAAAGTTATTATCAGTTATTATTTTTTTTTATCTTTTTTGGTATGGAAGGTATATATACATATAAAGCCAACGTTAAATAAAAGTTATTAATATTATTTTTAGTAATTTTTATTAATTTTTTTATTAATTTTTTGAATTTTAAAGGTGTTCACTTGAAGGAAACGATAAAAAAGTTATAATTATTTTTCATTAGATTTTAAAAATTGTTAAAAATTGTTTTTGATTATTGAAAGTAAGTAGATAGGTAAGGATATAATTGATTCAAAAGAATTTTTATTTTTATTTTTACATAAAAACTTTTATATAAAAATATAAGTCTTATTTTACAATTATAAAAGAAGTTTTATTTTGTATTTACAATGTCAACGCTAACATATAAAACGATTTACTTATCAAATCTTAATTAATGCAGCGACCAAGAGCACCTTTAAAAATTGAGCTTAAATAATAATCATCATTACATTTTGTTATTATACAAGGCCGGTGTAGCATGGTATACTTAAGACATTGAATTTCGCCATGAAAGAGTGAACATTTTTTTAAATTTATGACTTTTTTCACATCAGTGTCATTAACAAATGAAACCGGTACAAGTTTTAATGATTTAAAGAAAATATAAACATCACAGTTATCGTCGTATTTAATCAAATATATAGAACTAATGATTCTGAATCTACTATCTTTCGTTTGAAAAATAGAATCATTAGTTTTTTCCCTTTGAATAATAACAAGATGTGTATCTACAACTTTGATATATAATTTTATTGTATTTTTTACATTCAGTAATTTTATTAATATTTATAAAGAAACGAAGGCACGAAATTTCTTTTTTGGTTAGAATGTGACGTTTTGCACATCCTACTAGTGTACAATCACCTATTTTTACTACTTTCTTTAATCTTTTACTGTTCAGTTGATCAACAAAATCTTTCGTTTCTTGAGAAATAAAGCTTTCCGTTTCTAATTGTGGAATTTGTTGATAAGTTAATAGTCTAATAACTATTTCTTTAGCGATGTGGTAATTACTTTTCTTCATTTCAAGTAAATTTTTATTATGGCTTTCGAAGGGAAAAGTATTGATTGCCCATAGTGGTCCCTAATTCTCGACAGTATCAGTTAAATGTAACAGTAAATGTACATTGTAGTACATATACTTATCTCCGAAAAATATACCAAAATAAAAAACAAATTCTATTAATAAAATTTTTGAAATCTTTAGTTCATGTGGTGATATGCTATCTTGTAGAAGAGTATTTAAAGCTGAGATAAACATTGCAAGACGATTTAGATATTTTCTAGGTAGAAGCCCTTTTAGGCTTGGTAAAGCACCGAATAAAATCCAAATGAGCCAATCAGAAGCTGATAAAAAATAATAAAAAATAAAAACTAATAATAACTTTTATTCTAGGTTTGGTTTAGCGTATGGTTTTCAAATTGAAAAAGCTAATAAAAAATAATAAAAAATAAAAACTAATAATAACTATTGTTTCATAAGAAAGTAATAAAAAATAAAAACTAATAATAACTTTTATTTTAGGTTTGGTTTATGCGTATGGTTTCCAAATTGAAAAAGCTAATGAAAAATAATAAAAAATAATAAGAAATTAAAACAAAAAATAAAAAATAATAACTATTTCAAACTTTTATTACAGTCCAAAATCTAGACATTTTCAATTGTTAATATCAGTTATTATTTTTTATCATTTTTTATTTCAGAATGTGATTTCCGCCTGGGTACTTTTAAAAATTAATAACATAGATAAATTTTTTTCCTAATTAATTGTCAAACTGAAAAAGATTTTAAATGCTTTTCATATTATGGTTCAAAGTTTGGAACCATTATAATAATTATAAAAAAAAACATTGAAACATAGATTTTTTTTAATTTTGGAAATGTTAAAATTCTATGTAAATTTTTTAAAAATAAAATAAAATTTAAAGTCATTTTTATTAAAAACACGCTTTTGTGAAATTTGCAAGGTTTTGTAAAGTTTTATTTTTCGTAAATCAAATTATCGACATTACAAATTTAAATTAAGTTAGTTCAATAAGAAGATATTTAAAACCTGATATAAAGATGTTTGCTACTATACTACTATATTACTGATATTAAAAAGGATCTACTTTTAATAATAGTATATTATGCTACGTAGGGTAAAAATGTGGCATTCTAGGCCGGCAAGGATTCAAGCGAAGCCGAGAGAGCTAAAATGCCGGCCTACAATGTCGCATTTTTATCGTAAGTGGTATATACGAATTTTTCTCATACCGGGCTAAAAACACATACAACTTTGACTTATTGATAATTCATCATCAATGAAAACCAGCGCGAAAAATCATCTGCTGCTCTCGGCCGAATATGTTTCCTCTTTCTCTACTACTCTCTCACTGATGATAATTCATTAAATAAACCTTCAATATATCATTATAATACACTCTGATTATACTCTTATTATAACACACTATAGATTATAATTCATGGAAATAAAATAAATATAATTCTAAAATTTAAAAAATTAAATTACACCATCAATCGCATCACACATTCTAACTTTTTATAACAACAAATATTTTTTGCAAACTTTTCTATGATACATATGAGAGAGTCTATGTTTGTAGCCGATGAATAGAACAGGATAGACTATAATACATATAAAAGAATGAGAGAGAGCAAATGTTGTTGCCGATGAACTGAAAAGAATAGACTACAATACACATGAAAGAAAGAAAGAGAGAGAGAGAGTTGATGCTTATAACTGGTAAACAGAAAAGGCTAAGCGTATACTCCCCACTCTTAAAACGCACGAAAGAGACTCGAGAACAGAAAAATAAGTCGGAGCGTGTGCCGGCCTGAAAGCATCAATTTTTACTGCTTGCGTTCGAGCATTAATGACGTGTTTTTAGCCGAGGTATGAGAAAAAAGCATTTCTTCATTCTTTTATGTGTCTAAAATAAAATGATGTTTATCAACATTTTATGTTGAATTTTTATTAAATAAATTAAAAATAATGTTATCATGCTCCTATATAAGTTTAGAAAATGCCAGTTTTTAAGAGACTAAAAGAATCAAACTATTTAAAATGTAGTAAAAATTTTATTTAATATGTCTTGTGAGAACTTAAATTATTATGTTTATTAAATAAATTTTTACGTTTTGAAAATAATAATTGATAATATTATAAAAATATATTCAATAAAAAAAGAAGAAAAAGTCCAATTTTTAAAAATATTAATGATATTTAGTGTAATTTTTATGAAGTTTAAATTCGTAAAATTATTTATTTTTTTAGGTAAATTTATTATTTTACTAATCTAAAATAAAATTAAAATTATTTATATTTATTTTCTATTCTTATTAAATTAGTTAAAAATGTTATACATTTATATAAATTTAGAAAAGGTCCTTTTTTATGGACCAAAAAAAGTTTTATTATTCGCAATTGACTGAGAATAGGAAAACAACTATAATTTATAATAATTTTTTTCAATCTTTAATATCTAAATAGTAGAAAAAAATTACAGAACTAGCTTCGTTTTTATTTCATATAAATATAAGTTATATAGCAATGTGAAATTGATATTAAAACTTTTTTCCATCCCTATAGAATTTAAGGTGTTGAATAAAATTTTAATTTTATTTTTTCCGCTATAAAAATTGATTATAAAAATATATAATATTTAAAAATAAAACAAAAAAAAAGTAGGTAGAACATCGGGTTTGAACTTCGCAAAATTAGAGCGCGAGGTGCGTAAAAACTTAGCGACCACAGCCACCGCATACTTTTGTTGAATAGGGCAAAAAGTTATATATGTTCATCGCCCCCAAAAGATTTGATGTATTATTATTCTTTGATTTCTTTAATAATTTTCATTATTAAAATATATGTCTATGTTTTAAATGAAAATATGTAATCAATCAAAAAATTTTTGGGGCGGTTAATCACATTGTGAGACTTGAGAGTCAAATAAATTATAGTGCACCGCACTTTCAATTAATCACAAAAGGAACAAAAAAAACTTTATTATATAAACTCAAAAAACTGTATTATAAACTCTATGTGAAGCTAAAGTAATCTCTTGTCCAAACATGTGCAGCGGGTGCAATCCAAGATAAGAATGAGAATAAGGTGCGTCGTGACTAGTAGGTGTAGAGAGAAAAAACGGAGACAGAGAGAGTCGGTCTGAGTGCGGTAACAGAAGGTGGCGCTCCCATAGTCGTAGCGGTAAATGATTGTTGGAGCTATCCTCGACACTCCCTTCCTCCAATGATTCCATTTACTTCTTTGGCTTTTCGCACTTATCATTCTTAGTACCATCTGGAAGAAAAAATTATCTTCTGAATGTTTGTATATTTGTATATGTACACAGTATATTTTATTAGTAAACTTATGTATCAAGTTAACTTAGTTAGTGTTAGATTATTGAGTCATCTGAAAAGGCTTTGAATTTTTTTTTTTATATACTCTTTTATCTCAGTTTAAAAATTTCATTTCAAAGATAGTTGTGTTTCTCTGCAGGTAAGGATTTAGTCATAATGTCAGCTTCATTCTCATTAGTAGAGATCCATCTGACATTAACTTTTCCTTCGATGAAACACTGTTTTATGTAGTCGCCATGGGTTGTTGTCATGTGACTTTTGCTTCCAGTACGTTCTCTGGATGCCATTTTAGCTTTGATGGTCAATATATCGTCATCAAAGTTCTTCAGTCTGTGGCTGCCGTCCATTTGGGTACAGTCACCGGCTGACTGGTTACAGGATATAGAGTCTCTCCAATGATATCTCTTGTTGCTTTGTCAATGAAAACCAGTTTCTGACAAGCGTCGCTCATAGCCAGGTATTCTGCTTGGCATATAGATAGTGTCACGTACTTCTGTTTGTGACTTCTCTATGAGATTGTGTCATCAAACAGTTTTATTATGTATCCTCCTGTAGATGAAGAGTCCTGCAAGTCTCTGAAACTTGCGTCAGTCATAGCTTCTAGCGAACTGCCTCCTCCAGTATAGGTGAGTCCTAAATCAGTTGTTCCTCTGAGGTATCGAAAAATCCTTTTCAAGTCTTTCCAATCTTCTTCTGTAGCTTGTGTTTGTCTTCTGGATAGATAGTTAACAGCATACGCTATATCTGGTCTGGTTGTGCCAGCCAAGTATAGTAGGCTTCCTATGGTTTCTCTAAATGGAATTTTCTTTTCAAGTTTCCTCTCTTCTGCAGTATTATCGTCAGGCTGTTTGTGTTCTCTATTCCTGACTTGTCTGGTAATCATAGATGTTGATTGCGGTTTACTCTCTTTCATGTTGAACCATTCTAACACTTTTTCTGTGTAATCCTTCTGGTTTAACTTCAGTGTTTGATTCGAACGATCTCTTGTGATATTCATTCCCAGGAAACATCTGGGTTCACCTAAATCTTTCATTCTGAATACAAAGCTCAATTTAGTTTTGACCTCTTGCATTTTGACTCGGTTGTTTCCGGCCAATATTGCATCGTCTACATACAATATTATGAAGTCAACTTGTCCATCTTTTCTCCTGGTGAAGAGACAAGGCTCGTTGACATCTTTTTCCAATCCTAATTTCTGGGCCTCTTCTGAAAACCTTTTGTTCCATCTTTTTGGACTTACTTTCAGTCCGTATAAAGACTTGTGTAACTTACATACTTTAGTGCGTTTTGTTGCCTCGTCACATTCAAGTTCATCTGGAATCTTCATGTAGATATCTTCTTCTAAAATTCCATGTAGAAACGCTGTTTTGATGTCCAGCTGTGTAACTTCCAAGTCGTATTTGTTGATGATACTGTTGTTGTCGATTTGTTGATAATTTTCTTCTTAAATATCCATCTGGAGTCTATTATATTTACTCTGTATCCTTCTGACGTATTATCTGGTACGTCAATTATTTCCTAGACTTTATTTTCTTTCATGAAACGTAGTTCTTCTTCCACTGCGCACTGTCATTCATTTCTTTTTATAGATGGCATCTTTATGACTTTTTGGATCTTTGTTTACTTCGGCGAGTATAGCATGATATGATTCACCATCTGTTAGCTTGTCCTGTTGCACTTCTCTTGCGCTTACATTGAGCTTCCAGTTGGTTTTGGCTACCCTTTCAGGTCGCTTAACTTTCTTTTCGACTGGTTCGTGTTTGTCCTGTCCATTTGAAGGTCTTTTCTTCGGTCTCCCTCTTTTGCGTTTATCCATGACTTCTGTATTTTCATTTACTGTCTCTGAATTTGAGCTTACGTCATCTGAATGTTCTTCTGGTTCTCTGGAATTAGTTTCTTCATGCTCTTTCGCATCTGAAATTTCAACCTTTTCAAGGTCCTGCGGTGTTCGCTTGAACACATCTTTATATAATACTTTTTCATTGAATCTGACATTCTGGGAGTTGATAAATTTCCTTGTTCCAGGATGCCATAAGATGTAGCATGTTGTGGAGTATTCTACCATGACCGCCTTGACTGCTCTTTCTGGGAATTTCGACTTGATGTTTGGAATCTTAGCGTTTGCTATACATCCAAATCTTCTGATTTTGTCCTCGTGGTGTTTAAAGTCTGGCAGAACCACGTCAAGTGGAGTTTTCAATTATAGCGAACGATGCGGTGATCTATTGAATATGTGTACTGCTGCTTCTGAGGTTAGGATCCACATACTGCCCGGTAGACCTGAGTCGATTATCATGGTATGTATTTTATTCTGGATTGTCTTGTTGAACCTCTCTGCTGTTACATTGTGTTGAGGTGTGTGTGGTGGTCTAAAGTTGTTTTCAATTTTTTCTTTCATCATTATATCTAAAAATTTACCTCCAGTAAATTCTGTGCCATTATCTGCTCTTATATAGCATACTTTTGCATCTTCTTTCAATAAATTTCTCATAGTTTTGAGAAATCGTTCTAGGCAATCACCTGTCTCGTTCTTATGTTTGATCGGGTAGACCTTGGCAAATCTAGAGTAGTCGTCTATAAATACCACTATAAACTTGTTTTCTCCAGGATAAGATAGTGACTTTACAGGACCCATAACATCTGTATGTATTAATTCTAGACATCTAGCTGCTCTGTCTCTTGTTTTTGAAAAAGGAAGACTTTCCATTTTTCCTAGTGTACATGATTCGCAGTCTAGTATATTATCTGAATTTGATCTTCTTCAGACAATCAGTTGACCTTTGTAGATGTTTAAATAGCTTAGAGACATGTGACCTAGTTTTACATGCCATAGCATACCTTCATCTGGATCATTATTCTTGAGATTTGAGTTTTCATTGCTTTTTAGTAGTTCGCTTATTATCTCTGGGTCCGATATTTTATCTAGGTCTTTCCTTTGAGAAAATCTTCTGAATTTGTTGTATATGTCTCTTTATTTTCGTGGACTTCATTATATCTATTATCCCTCCCAATCTCAGTCGGGGCTTCTGTGATTTGGTCCAAGTTTAGCATGTCAGACTGAGATTGTTGTATGAAGTCATCCATTGAAACTATCCTTGCTTCACACATGTATTATTCATGGTTTTCTTGTAGTCTGTTTTTATCTTCAGTTACTGTGTTCAAGGAGATTAACTAGTTTGGTTTTACATATCTTCCTTTAAGATGTCTGGCTCCTGTATATTTGACGAATATTTCTAGTGTTTCATTATCTAGATAAATACGTAGACCGATATCTGCAAATATCCTTAGTGAAATCAGGTTATGAGTAACTTCTGAAGCCACTAACACATTCATCAATTTAAATACGTCTGAATTGTTTCTATTTGAAACCAGTATGAGATTACCTTCTTATGTCAGCTTTTTTATTCTTATTTGCACTTTTTATTACCTTTTCTGAGCTTTTCTTAAAATTACTTAAAATTAAACTTTTCTTTACGATATGTTCTGTCGCTCACAAGTCTGCTAAGAAGGTTATTTTATGGTTAGTAGCATTAGTTATGGTGTTATTATCTGCTAAGAAAGCTTTAGCTGCTTTCTTTTTCTGTTGCCCTTCTGGAGCAGAGTTATATTTAGTATTTTTAAATACTTTACTGCTGAATTTCTTATCGTTTTCTGTTATTATTATCTCTACCACCTCGTTTATTTTTGTAATAATTTCTCTATACATACCCTCCTCTGAATGGTTTTTCACTTGATCCTGAAGTGCCACTTCCCCTCTGGAAACATTCTGTACCTTTGTGGTCCGTAATTTTGTTACAATAGTAACAGAACCACGAACGGTACTGGATGAGCGGATACTCAGCTTGGGAATGTCCTAACTTGTTGCACCTGTAGCACTTGTTTTGTGCATTCTTCCCCTGAACTGCGCTGGCCCTTACTTCTGGTGTCCTGCCGTCCTTTTTCTCGGCTTCGAGCTGTAGTAGAAAATTTTTTAGTTCTTCAATGGTCATCTCATTTTGGTTAGATTGCCTTCTTATTAAAGTGGCTGATCTTAAGGGGACGCTGTATCTCTCTATCCTTTTCTAATTGAAAAATGTAATTTTTTGGAAAATCTAGTGATTATTGATAGAAATTAAGACTTGTCTGCTACTTGTTTAGTAAAAATGAATATTTTCTCTGATGAGGACCAATTAATTTTGTTGCTTTTTTTTCAAGTAAAGTTTGACATACTTAAATAACGTATTCTCTAGCCTAACTTAGGATTTTTTAAGTATGTCAAACTTTACTTGAAAAAAAAGTAACAAAATTAATTGGTCCTCATAAGAGAAAATATTCATTTTTACTAAACAAGTAGCGGACAAGTCTTAATTTCTATCAATAATCACTAGATTTTCCAAAAAATTACATTTTTAAATTAGTAAAGGATTGAGAGATACAGCGTCCTCTTAACCCTGGAAAGTTTCCTACCACTGCCGAATAGAAGGCGGATCTCTTTTCCTCCGTGGAGAGCATCTCTGCTGGATCACTGTTCTTATAGTCTCTCGTTATTGTCTTGAACCTATCAATAAAGAAATCAATCTTTTTTCCTGATTTTATTTTTAATTTGTGTAGTCTTGCTCTTGCGGAAGTTGCTGTTACGTTCATTTCTATTCTTTTACTTTCTTTTATTTTATTCACAATTTCAATGGGGTTTTTAAAATGCAATATCTTTTTGTGGTAGTGTTCATCTAATCTGCTTATTATAATGTCCCTTACTAATCTTTTCCGTTTTTCCAATTTAACTGAGTTAATATTAAATGTGTTTATATTTTCTTGATCTAATACGTCTGATAGGTTTGACGCTCTCAACTCAGAGTCTAGATAGTCCAGCCAGAGATGCAATCCTGTCTTTTGGGTTAGTTTATAATTTCTTTTTATTCTTAGTTTTTGACTATTTGCACTTCCTTCAATTACTTTGTGCATATTTTTAAAAGTTTCTTTTAAGTTTACTATGGCATCTGAATTTATATTACTGTTAGATAGGTTAACTCTGGAGGTGGTATGTACAATATCGTCTGAATCGTCTCTGACGTTATTAGTAATGGAATTTAGAACAGGAAACGTTACCTCTAAGACTGTACACCTTAGTTTCTCTGCCTCCAGAACGTTCACAGTCAGTCTTTCCGTTTTCGTCATCATCCTCTCTATCCTCTCCGCATACCTCTCCATCCTGTCCATGTTTTTTGCCATCATCTCCTGGGCAGATTTGGTGTCTTGCACCAATTGCTTCAGTTGACGCAGGGTCCACAGATTGTCCATTTGGATCCTTTCTGATGGAGGGATCAACACAAATGGTGGAGTTGTTGCTGTAGGCGCACTTCTTGATGCTTGCTGCTCGGCGTTGCGTTCTTCTGCTATAAACAGTTTATTTTTTTTTCGTAAACCTCTGACTTCTGAATTTTATTTTTAAACTTAGGTTTTAGCTGATTTTATTATGACTTATAGTAACTTTCTAGTATAGGATTGTTTATGGTGTTAATAATTTAACACTGATAAATCAAATTACCATTTGCCTCAGCACTTCTTGAATTCTGGTTGACATTACTGTCATTGGTGTTGGTGCCATTGTCGGCATCTTCAGCATCGTCTCTCTGCATTTCAAGAAAAAAATTTTCTTTGGCTTCTGAAAAAAAGACCGATAGTTAGTTTAAATAATAAAGACACTCCTTACTGCATTAAAAACCGTACAACAAGTTATTGCAACGCATCAAGTAGTATTCTTCATTTTAATTCAAGTTAAAACAAAATTTAATTTTCTGTATGAACAGAAAAAAATATTTAAATGAAAGCATTCGACTTCTTGAGGTGTTTGTTTAATTAACTTCTGAAATAGAATTTTATTTATTTATGTGCATAACCGTACAACGAGTTATTGCATAGTATAATATGATAAATTTAGAATTTAAATAGATAAAAATTTGATTCATAAAGATGTTTGTTTGATTGACTTCTAAACGAGAATTTTATTTATATGCAACGCCATACAATGAGTTATTGCATTATTCAAATATAAACAGAAGTTTAATTTGTTTTCAATTAATAAGTCTGAACTTGAATTTTGATAATCTATTGTATTGAAATATGCTCTTTAATTTGCTAAAGAAAAAATAATATTCTAGTATACGCGAAACCGTATGACAAGTTCACGCGTCACTTCAATTTGATATTTTGTCTGTATGTTCGTAGTATCGTATGTATATGCTCCCTCTGCGTGAGTGTGACGCACGCAATCACACTATTAATGCGAGAGAGGTGATCACTTACACACATACGACACCGTTAAACACACTAGACTATTTAGCACCAACTCTCTGCATATGATTATATGTATTCATATATATATATATATACTAGGGGGGGTACCCCCTGCTCGCTCTGCTCGCCAACCCCCATTGGTGATTATGCATATCTTACATATATTTTACCAATAGAAGAAAAATTAATCATTTATAAATTACATGATATATCTGAAAAACAAATAATAATATTATGATTGTTTATACCTTATAAACTAAACGAGTTTCCACACCACCTTACATTTCAAACTAGTTATTATGATGAATTGCATTCATATATTTAATTTAATTGTATAAATTTTTCAATATTTGAATATAGATTTTAATTTAACTAATATATTTTAACTGTGTGAAATATAGAGGTAACGTTACGGCGCGTTAGATTTTTTGATTAGTGGAAACCCTCGCCAGGAGCCCTAAAAACCACTTCATTTTATAGATAATATTACATAGATTAGTTATACATTTATAATATAACTTATTTTATGTATTGAATATGAATAAAAAAATAGTGATATCGTACAATATATAAGTGAAAAAATAACTTATTATTAATTAAATGATATTAATGATCAAAATTATAATAAATTTAAAACTATATACAAATTTTTAAATAATTATTTGGTATAAAAATTTTATTAGTATTATATATGATATATCATAATGTTTATTTATGTCTTAAGATTTATAGGATTATTTTGATATAATTCCTTTTTGATATCTTTTTGACTTATTTTTACATTTTTTAAGATATATCAATATTTTATACTAAAATTTAAAAATTTGTTTACTTTAATATTCAAAAATAAGTGATGTAATTATTATTAATATTTATAAGATCATTAAATCATTATATTATTTTAATGATTTTAATTTGTATATAGATAAAATAAAATAATTTTGAAATATTAAACTTACTTTTTATTACTTACTTTTATAAATTTTGATCAAATATGTTCTTAATAATATTAACTAATCGTAATAAATATCTAGAATAAATTTGATAATTTTGATTAATATAATATTCTGTTATTGGTTCACATATTTGAATTTTATATCCTATAATTTTATTAACGTAATATTTATAATATTCTGGTACTTTATTCCAATTATTGTATTCAACTTTTTCTTCGTTCCCGCCAATATATGAATTAATAATATTATTTAATTGAGAAATTTCTGTATCCTCTGAAATATTATCATTTAAGCTTTCTAAATAATATTCATATTCTTCTTCATAATTTAAGTGGTCTTCAATTTGATTATTTAAATAATCCATTGAATGTTGATCGATAATATCATTTACTTCAACATCATTTCCAATTAAATTAAATATATGAATGCAATTCATCATAATAACTAGTTTGAAATGTAAGGTGGTGTGGAAACTCGATTGTTTATTTATATAAATAAACAATCATAATTAAATTATTATTTGTTTTTTCAGATATATCATGTGTTTTATAAATATAATTACTTATTCTTCATGTAAATGTTTTAACAAGAAGTCGTAATTCATTAATTAATAATATAAAGAACAAATTTTTTTATCTATTAATAATTTAATTAATGTATAAATATCAAAGTATTATATAATAAAATTTTAGTATTATAAATATAATTTCGTTTTTCATTAGATATACCACATGATATTAATTAACATAATAATGCATGCAAGTTATAAACTGTTATACGAGTCATTACACGAGTGGGGGGGCAGTGGGGGGTGATGCGGGGGCTACGGGGGGCACGGGGGGCGTGGGGGGGGTACAGGGGGATGGGGGATCTATAGAGGGAGTGAATGGTTACAAAATATCGTAGAATTACAAACAATTTTACGTTATTTTGTAGGAATTCCTTACAAAACATTATTGGGAGCTATGTGGAATCGCATATATATATATAAATATATATATATATGCGATTCCAATACTTTTCGCCAAGTTTTGTGGGGGGGGGTCTCCGGATTTTTTTCAAAATTTAGTATGTGTTTGGGTATTATGAAAAAACGTTACGGTGAAAATTTCAGCCCTCTAGTTGCCTTAGGACCAGAGCTATGACCTTTTAAATGTCAAAAAATGGTCCATTTTTGCCCCTTTTTTGAGAGCTTATATCTCGACTCCCTGTTAACCGATTTTAATTTACCAATTTTCATTTTTTTTGTTATAATGTCTAGTATATTTTATGATTTTTCCATATTTTTAAATATTAATCTCCATTTATGGGAATCAAATTTCAACAGAAGAAATTTTAAAAAATTTGACCATCTTCAAATCGCTGCCAAAACCGAACAAATGAACGAACACACTTTGTATACGTCTTATTTTAAAGATATTTTTAAAACCTTTAAAATGAGCCCTGCCAAATTAAAATTGGCGCAAAGAAAGCCAAGATATAACCATTTAAATATTAAGATTTTCGTAAAAATCGCGATTTTTGCCATTTTCGAGGGTCTATAATTTTTTTCCACCAACTTAAATTTTCACAAAAATTTAACTGAGAGTAGTTCTACATATGTACAACAACTCCCTTGTGGATAATTGTCTGGCCCGAACCTTTAACACCCTCATCTTGATCACCGAAAATACACTATTCTTGATTCTAAGTAAGCTAATATACTCGCTGCTGCTGGCTTAAGCTGATTCAATTTGGTAATGAAAAACCGTATATATCTGACAAAAAATTTAAAGTTGATGTTAACACCCTTAAATTGAGTCCTACACGGAGAAAAAAGTTAAAGCATTTTTATTTAATATCAACATGCTTTTGTACCAATAAATTCGAGCCGTTGTCTGCTATTTAATTTTTGAAAAAAATAGATTGTAGACTGATTGTAGTATTTTGTATTTTGTTTTTACAAAAATGTATTAAAAAATATTTTTATTTTTTTAAACTCATTATTGAACTTACGATTAGTTTAAATATTGATTTATAAACAGTTTCTTAGGTGCAAATTAATCATATAAGTCTTTTTAATAACTCAATTTATATATGATGTATATTCACGATAGCTGTTTGTATATTAGCTTTTACGTTTAATACTTTCATATGAATATATTTTTTTTTCTCTGCACTGTTTAGTAATGAATGATAATTATCATTAAAGCGTTAGTTTTAATGCTAAACTATATAAAATATAATCATAATTGTAACTTCTCTGTTTATAATGAAATAATTATCAATTTTACAGCATAATATTACACGCATAATTTTCTGGTAAATAAATGTATATGTTTAATTTAATAACAGTTTTTATAAAAGTTTCATGTATATTGATTTAAATATAACAATGAAAATATATAGAAAAGACTATTTACAACAACATTCATCTATTATTGATCTGATATTTGTATTGTATATTTTAGTAAGCAATTCAATATTATGGATGATAAATCAGAAAATTGCTATATTGGAATTAAAACGAACTCCGAAACTACTTACACTAATAGTAAACAATTATTTAAACTTGAAACTCTTTCTGCTGAAAATATTTCTCTTTTAAGGCATAAAATTGCTAATTTTGAATATGTTACCGATGCCTGCATTTGTAAACATCACATGGATTCATATTTAACTTACTATAGTTTGAAATTTAAAAAGTGTTGTGATCCATTTAACTATCATAAGCAAGCTGTCCGGATGAATTTGAAATTAATCGACTTACAACTATATGAAAATGCTCAAAAATATTTGAATTTACTATTAGTGCCAGGAAATAAAGTTTGCAAAAGATGTTCTAGCAGTTTAAAAGATCGAATTAATGTATGTGAGAAAGAATCAGTAAATAATTTTAAAAAATCAGATCCAAATGCCAGTTGCAGTAGTGCTCAATTACGAAAATCAGAAAGACTTGAGCTTAAAAAAGAGAACATTTTATGTAAAATTGACAGTGAGTCTCCTGAGAGTCAAAACTCTAATACTACTGAAGATTCAGATTTTAAAACACTCAGTCAAGAAATACGTACTGCAAATACTGTTTTAAATGTGCTACAACTTCCCAGTTTGATGAATTATAATTTTTATAAAACTAAACGCCAAATTAATGCTGAAATAGTAGTAGATCAAGTTTGCGAAAAATTTGCATTAAAACTCTCTGAAACAGCTGATATTAATATTTCTGTACCTGAACCTGTAACTGGTAGTTTTTTCCAAGATACGTTCACATTCAAACAAATTTTAATCAATTTGCAAAAAGATTTTGAAAATACTAAAAGTTTTATGAAAAAACTGGAATATTTGGCCCTCTTACCAAGAGATTGGACTTTTCATAATATTTTGCAACATTTCAAATGTTCTCAGTACATGTATAAAAAACTCACTTATTTCAGAGAGATGGATGGTACGTGTTAAATTTTGATTACATAAAGATTCAGATATAACATTGGTGAATGAGATTTTTTTTATTCTTTCCTAATTTTTATGTAAATTAAATCTAAACTTCATCCTTCAAAGAAAAATTAACTTGTTCAAATTCTCATAATTTTTTATTTATACCCTAGCGGAAATATGAAATATTTATTAGTGTTCAAAACTGTTTAAAACTGTTCAAAACTTTTCAAAATTATTCAAAACGTCCCAAATTCCACACTTATAAACTATTTTAAAAAGTTTTAAACTGTTTTAAACAGTTTTAAATAATTTGAAACTATTCCAAACAATAATACACATTTTATATTTCCACTAGGGTATCTTCAAAATTATTGCCCAAATATTTGTAGTGTTTAAACAAAATGAATTAAAATGGATTTTTTTTCTTAACCACTTCTTATGGAAATATTTGAATGTACTTCATAACTTATAAAAATATAATAAATTATTATATATCCTACAGTAAAAATAAATTTTTCTCATTAATGTTGTATGTTAGATTAAATGATACGTAAGTAAATATTATTATAAAGCAAATGAATTCATGCAGGTTTTCCAGAAAATATAAGAGTCCATAGAAGAAAAAAGTATGCAAAATTTTCTGAAAATTTACGAAGCTCTATAATTAATTATTACCTGAAAGAAGAACATGCATATACTTGTCCAGGAAAAAAAGAATTCACTTCTACTATCGATAAAGATGGAAAAAAAAATTTCATTCAAAAAATGTTGCTGCTGTATACAGTTCATGACTTATATTTAAAGTTCGCCGATGAATATACTGGAAACGAAGAAATACCAAAGTTTTCTTATTTTGCATCTCTGAAACCAATTCAGTGCGTACATGCTGGTAACCCAGGAAGTCATAAAATGTGCGTTTGTGCTCAGCATGAAAATATAGAACTTAAATTATATAGTCTGTCAAGAAAAATAAAATACAGAGATTTATTACAGAGTGTTGTATGTAACATTGATAATCAGGATTGTATGTTAAAACGTTCAAAAAACTGTCCTACAAAATCAGCTATATTAAATCAATTGAAAGACTTAATAGAAGAATATGAGATTGATTTAAATGAAGAAACAATTTCATACAAAAATTGGTCAGAAAATGGCAATAAAGCTAATCTTCTCAACTTCGAAGACAATATTAATAGTTTTAAAATACGGTTATGTCAAGATATTTTTAATTTAACAACACACCATTATATAGCTGATATGCAACAACGTTACTTGACTTATTGTAAAAACAACTTGGAAGGCGACACTTGCATAGTTTTAATGAATTTTTCTGAGAATTATTCATTTATAATTCGAAATTCCGTAAAAGCATTTTATTATAATAATTCACAAGCAACAGTGCATCCTTTCTGTATATACTGTTAAGTCCTGGCTTTCACCAGGACTAAATAGAAGTGTATGAATTTATTATGTTAAATGTTTTTGTAAGATTTCAAATATGAATTTGAATTAATTTGGAATAATTAAATTAATTATTAAATTATAATTATGAAAGATAAATATATGTATAATCTAGTGGTGAATTGAACTCCACCAATATTTAATTGAGTAAACCGTTTCTCACCATTGAAGTATATTGAAGAATATTTATTTAGAGTATTTGAATAGAGTATATATAAAATGAATATTCTTACCTTGATTGATTCAAGTAGACGAAGGCTGGATACAGACAGATAAAGAATAGATATAGGCACGATTTGAAATAAGACTCGAGTCGAATATAAGAAACTTTTAAGATATTTATTGACACTTGTAAAAATAATTAAATATTGAATACAATAACTTTATTAGAATTTGAATTTGAATTTGGAATTTGAATTACAGGATTTACGACTTGGTACCAACGATGATCCTGGGGTAGTGCCCACTGTCGTTAATTTCAGTCAGCTTTTATAATTTTTTATCTTTGACATAATTTCATTAGGTAAAAAGTGGATCTTGTTCTTCTTACAAATAATTTCAAAATATGAGTTTAGTTTTGTAATTTTGAATCGAAGAATTTTGTTTGCTCAATATCAACTTTAAGTTTCTTTACTGTTTAGGTTAACACATTCTTTTATTGTTCGATGACCGTTTAATTAGTTCATCAATATCATATTAATAAAAAGATATTTTAAAAATTGTAAATTAAAAAGTAATATAAAAGATACGTTGTGACGTAACACCTTGGGGCTCAAGAGATTGCATATCGGAAGGTTAGGCAATCGTAAAAACAAAACAGTTATCGAACAATTTACAGATAATTATTACAAGCTCAATTAATAAATTTACATATTTTTATATTTGAATAAATACTAATGCACGAGGGTACGTTTTATTTCGTACACCTTGGGGCTCAAGATTTTTTTTATCTGCACGAAAAACAAAAATGAAAATAATACAGTTATTGAACAATTTACAAAAATATCTTAAAATCTATTTAAATATATTAATTAAAATATTTTATTTGAATGTCTCCATACTATTATTCAATGGATTTTCCTATTGTATAATTGTTAATGTATGAGTATTGGTATGGAAAAAGGAAGATGAAACATTCTCAAATTATGTTGCTATTTTAAATTTGTAATATTTTAAATATGATGTAGTTTTTTTTCTAATAGGAAATCACTTGAAATTATTCGTGATTTGCTTATAAATATTTTTTTTAATATGTTTATAAATCTTGTATTCTAGCTTATGAGATATTTCGTAACAAAAAATAACAAATAACGTGCCATGTAAAATAATTATAAAATAATATTAGATTTGTCAAAATAATAACAATTGTTCAAGTTCAAATATAAGAAATGTTTGTTTTTTTTTTTTTTTTTTCCTTTTAAATTTCAAAAAATAACAGTCGAATATAATTTATAGATTCTTATAATTGTTTAAATATAAGTGAATATTCATTCACTTTCCTCCCGGCTTAAGATAATTGCGCAGGTGACAATTAAGCAATAAGAAGAAAAATTTTCTAAATTATTATTTTCATATTTTCACTTAATACACTAAATGTGGCTATATTTATTCATTTATTAAACCAAAAGTAAAATCCTATACGTAATGTAGTTTACAATGCAAATTCTTACAGAGGTGGAACTGATTTACCTGAACATAGGTCTGGTATAAAATTAAAATAGCTAGATATATTAAAAAAAAAAACTTAAAATTAACTAAAAATATATAGATTATAGTTATAATAATACGTAATTATAATTAATATTAAATATGATCTAGTTATGATAATGATCTAATCATAAGTCGTACTAAAATTTTTGTATATATACACGTTATTGAGATTTATTTTGACATTTATGAAAAGCTATAAGTTTTAAGAATATAATAAGAGATCTAACATAAGTTGAAAAAGTAAATTTTATTATTTCAGTTTATTTATATATAATAATAGTTATTAAATTTTTCAAAATTTTCTGCTTTTGTCTGTAATTTGTATGGTAAGTTTAACATAAATCTAACTTAAGAGGAGGTCACGTATCTCTGTCCTTTTCTAATAAAAAAATGATTTTTTTACAGAAACTAATAACTTTAGCAAAAAATGAAGAGAAAGCCGCATCTCGTATCAAAAAAAGCAATATTTTCTTTGATAAGAAAGAATTAATTTTATTGCTTCGTTTTCAAGAAAACCTTGAAAAACTTAAATCATAGAGGTTAGGGTGGACAATTTGGTTTTTCAAGGTTTTCTTTAGAACGAAGCAATAAAATTAATTTTTTCTTATCAAAGAAAATAATGCTTTTTCTGATACAAGAAGCGGCTTTCTCTTTATTTTTTGCTAAAGTTATTAGTTGTTGTAAAAAAATCATTTCTTTGATTAGAAAAGGACAGAGATACGTGACCTCCTCTTAAACGTAAACTGATTGTTTGTAATTTCTTGTCTTTATTTTGACAAATATGTACTCTAAATAATTTTAGAGTTTAGGATGAAGATTGAACAAAGTTCTTTCATTCCATATAGAACTTATAATAAAGTTCATCATTTTTTTTTACTTTACATAAATTGTAATTGTAAAATAAAATTTTTTCTAAGTCTTAATAGAGACTTTTTTATAATAATTTTTCTCTTATTTTTGCAATACGAATTCTAAATAAATTTAGGAGTTGAAATATTCATTTGAATATTGGTTCATGTTGCATTTGGATGAAAGTATTTAACTTTTCCTTTCTTTTTTTTTTTTTTTGTAAATATGTTTTTCGTGTTGAAAAATGAAATCAGTTTTACGAATATATATTAGATAATATATGCTTGTATACCTTAAATTCAGAGACAAAAGTAATTGATTTATAAATAAAAATATAAGACAAAATATACATTTATAGGTTTAATGATAGTTATAACTAAATGTTAGATTTCTTGTACAAGATGTTTCTTTTGAATGAAAAATAAAGGTGATAGTGTAGATAAGAAGATTGATATAAATAAAATCTTATAATACAATACACGTTTTATAAATAGATAATGTATATAATGATTTTACATATTTTATTAAATCATTAATTAACCTATTGATTTAAATGAATTGATTTAAATTCCTTAATATAGATGAATTCCATTCATTGTTGATCAAATCAATTGATTTAAATGTAAATATTTCTTATTATTTAAATTGATTGATTTAAGTTGATAGAACTCTTAAATCGATAATCTGTAAATTTACAAGCCACATTTTGAAAACTTACAGATTTTTATTTTATAAAAATTGTTTATCAATAAAACATGAATAATGTTAATGAACTAGAATATAAAAAAAAATGAAATTATAGAGATTCAAAAATTTATGAAATGTGTAAAAATTCCTGAAAAAGAGAAAAAGAGATTAGATTTTTTTCTAAAATATTTATAATTTTTGTTCGTGATATAATAGTAGAAATTAAATGTGTTTCTGATTTGTTTGATGTTATTTAAAATTTTTAATGATAAATCAAAGTATTTAAATATATTGTTATTAATTATTTTTTTATTTGAACCTTGCTTATTATGAGTTAATGTGATATTCTTATTTTTAGAAATAATTTTGTTTTTTAGACACGTCTTATTATTTAATTGTTTTGGTTTTATTTTGATAATATTAGTGTATTTGATGTATTTATCAAACACCATTTTATTTTGATTTTTATTCGAATTATTAGAGCTATTTGTTGTAAAGCATTTATGTATTTTCAAAAATTTATTATTTTCTTGTAGAGAATCATCTTTGTTATTAGCTGTGTCGTTTTTAATGAGTTTGGATATATTATTTTTGCTGGCAAGATTTGTTTTATTTAAACATAGTTGAATCAATTCATTAAGGTCTGGTCCATCATTGAATTGTAATACAGAATTATCGCTGTAAGTAATTTGTGCTTCTTGTGCAAAATTAGTCTCTTGGATTATTTTAGAATTGTTCAGTTCTGGTAAGAAATTTTCAATTATGTTTTCGTATTCTATAAAGTCATTCATTAATGGGTCAATATTGTCGAAAATTATTGGCTCTTCTTTTGCATTTTTTAAATTATTTTCACATTCTTTATTTTTTTTGAGATCATTTGTATACGATTTTTCTTTTTCTACACAATTTATTGTTTTTGTGTCATTTCTTACGGTCAGAACATATGAATGCACTTTTTCGAAATCTTCTAAAATTGGAACTTGATTTATTATAACTTGATTACTTAACAATTTTTCAGTTTGTTCAGATTCAATTGGAATACATTCAAATTCTTTTGTTTTTATATAATTTATATGAGGTTCGTTGTATTTAACTTCTCTAGTAGTTTTCTTGGCTAATAAAATAGTATTAGCTTGAACATTTTCTTGATGTTCTATGTTTGTTTTTTCATCATTTTCTTTTTCGTTAATTTTGATATTTGTTATATCAAAAGGTGTAAATGTTTTATCGTCTATAATTAGATTGTTCATGTTATGTGTTTTAAATTCTGCAGTTTTATGAGTTGACGTTTCTGGTTCATTAACAGATGTATTATCACAGTATTCTTTATTTCTATTATACGATAGATCAAAAAGTCGTAGATCACTTATTTTCTTGCAATTTTCACGTGAATGACCTGTAGTTTCACAATATATACAATAATTTTTTTGTTCATAGTCAGTAAGTTCATCATTTGGATACAGAAAATTTAATGCTAATATAAAATCATCTATATTGTTGATTTTTGCTCGATGTATAATAGAAGAGATGCTACCTCTAAGTTTCAACTTTGCAATTAAAAACAGTTTCCTTTGATCGTTAGCTAAACTTCTTACTAATTTTATTTGATTAATATATTTTCTGGGTAGCATGTTTTTACCATCAAATATTGGTAAAACTTCAAAAAATAAAAAATTATCATCATCATTCCACTTCATTATGATTTTTATCTTTTAATTTTTCATCAGGAAAATTTAATATGTTTAATTAATGTTAGCATTTTATTAATGTAAAAGGTGATTTATTATTATGGATATTTTTAGATTGATAGATATTCATTTTATTCTGTAACAGAATATATACTATTCTTATTACCAAGATACATGTAATTAATGTTGCATGAATAATGCTTAAATGATCTTATCAATATCATGTTTTTTTCTTTCTTTTTTTTCTACACCGTTTACGATTGTGTTTGTATACAAAAAAAATACTGCAAGTGTTATTTATTAAAATTCTTTGATTGTCCTACTATTTTTGCATGAAAATTAAGAATATTGCTGATCTATGTTTTGAAATTTTATATTGACCCACTGTTGTTGAAAATATCCGCGAGTATGTCACACGGTAATTTTGCTGAGTCAAAATTTTTATGAGTTCAATACTCTTTATAGTTATTTGATTATCAGTGTCTATTTTTTTTAAATGCCGTTTTGTTCTAATTTCCAGTACTTAATGTTGAGTCAGATTTTCTTTTATTCACTGAAACGTATTTTACTTTCAAAATTATGTATTATAAAGCCAATGCAAGAAACTTTTTAATATAATTGATAAAAAATGAAAAATGTTTTACAATTATTAAGAATGTATGAACTTGTTTATTCAATTGTTTTAATTGAAAATAATGTCTAATCGCGCACTTCACGATTGTATATTTTAATTACACACTATGCGTATGATATATGTATTTAAATACAATATATATATTTTTATTAATTGACGCAATTCGCTAATTATGCACTTCGCGTATATATTTATTTATTTTAGATAACACTATTAATATTTAATGACACATTTTGTGTTTATTTTTAATGACGCTATTCGCTTTAAATATTGCACTTCGCGTATAAATAATTTATTTAATGGACGCTATCTTGCGTATAATATTTATTGTGCCCTTGGAAATATAATATTTTATTTGACGCAATTTTGCGTTTTCTTAATTCACTTTTAAACACTGTATTTATAATTGGTCCTTCATATATATTTTTATTTACTTCGTATATATATATAGAGAGAGAGAATTTTCACTAATGATCCCTCAATATATTCAATACGATTCCTCAATAAAAAAGTTTGTACCGGAACCAAAATGTTACAGTCAAACTAATTCGTACCGGAACCAAAATGTTAAGTCCTGGCTTTCACCAGGACTAAATAAAAGTGTATGATTTTATTATGTTGAATGTTTTTGTAAGATTTTAAATATGAATTTGAATTAATTTGGAATAATTAAATTAATTATTAAATTATAATTATGAAAGATAAATATATGTATAATCTAGTGGTGAATTGAACTCCACCAATATTTAATTGAGTAAACCGTTTCTCACCATTGAAGTATATGGAAGAATATTTATTTAGAGTATTTGAATAGAGTATATATAAAATGAATATTCTTACCTTGATTGATTCAAGTAGACGAAGGCTGGATACAGATAGATAAAGAATAGATATAGGCACGATTTGAAATAAGACTCGAGTCGAATATAAGAAACTTTTAAGATATTTATTGACACTTGTAAAAATAATTAAATATTGAATACAATAACTTTATTAAAATTTGAATTTGAATTTGGAATTTGAATTACAGGATTTACGACTTGGTACCAACGATGATCCTGGGGTAGTGCCCACTGTCGTTAATTTCAGTCGGCTTTTATAATTTTTTATCTTTGACATAATTTCATTAGGTAAAAAGTGGATCTTGTTCTTCTTACAAATAATTTCAAAATATGAGTTTAGTTTTGTAATTTTGAATCGAAGAATTTTGTTTGCTCAATATCAACTTTAAGTTTCTTTACTGTTTAGGTTAACACATTCTTTTATTGTTCGATGACCGTTTAATTAGTTCATCAATATCATATTAATAAAAAGATATTTTAAAAATTGTAAATTAAAAAGTAATATAAAAGATACGTTGTGACGTAACAGTACTATAAAAAGGTAGATTCTGATGATTTATTGAACATTAATTATTGTATCATCAGTGATACCAAAGATCACTATGCATACACTGTAAATGCATTTACTCAAAAAATGATGTCTGTGATCAAAGAAGAATTTAATTGGATTAAGAAAGTTATATACTTTTCGGATGGAGCACCCCAACAATATAAAAATAAGTAATTACTTGTGCTTTATCTTTTAATAAATGTATTTATATTAATTCACACTTACCTTTCGTAATAAAATATTGTTTTATACAGGAATCACTTAGCTAATATTGTTTGCCATGAAAAAGATTTTGGTATAAAAGTAACCTCTTGTAATTTTTTTGCAACAAGCCATGACAAAACAATTTGTGATGCTACTGGTGGTAATTTAAAAAGAGATGTTATGCGGCATTGCATTAGATCATCTCCTGAAGGTCAAATTACAAATGCTTATGAGATGTACAAGTATGCGCTTAAAGAAAATAAAAAAATTAGGTAAATTGAATTGTTACTTTAAACATTTTTTGAAAATATGGACATTTTTCTAACAAAATATTCTCTTTTATTGCAGACCATTGTGGGTCTCTAATTCCGATGTGCAAAAACATGCAATGAGCTTAAAAAAGAGATTTTCCTCAGTTAAAACATTTCCTGATACAAGATTAAATCACTGCTTTATTCCATGTGATGAAAAATCGATAAAAATAAAAATCACACCTTTTGACAATGTCGAAAAATGTATTCAATTGCAATTGGATTAAAATTTTATGAGAACTTAAAAAAAATTGTTTTATCTCATATAAATAATACATAATAGAAACAATAAAAAATTCAAAAAATTAAACTAAATATTATATTAAAAACAAAAAAAAATGCTTTCACAGATTTGATACTTTAAAATTTAAAAAAATCCTAAAACAGTTAAAGCTCTGCTTCTGTGATACCTAACGACTTTTACTAGGGCTCAAATTAAAGGTTTTGACATCAACTTTAAATTTTTTGTCAGATATAAAAGGTTTTTTATTACCAAATTGGATCAGCTTAAGCCAGCAGCAGCGAGTATATTAGCTTACTTAGAATCAAGAATAGTGTATTTTCGGTGATCAAGATGAGGGTGTTAAAGGTTCGGGCCAGACAATTATCCACAAGGGAGTTGTTTTACGTATGTAGAACTACTCTCAGTTAAATTTTTGTGAAAATTTAAGTGGGTAGAAAAAAATTATAGACCCTCAAAAATCGCGATTTTTACGAAAATCTTAATATTTAAATGGTTATATCTTGGCTTCCTTTGCGCCAATTTTAATTTAGCAGGGCTCATTTTAAAGGTTTCAAAAATATCTTTAAAATAAGACGTGTACAAAGTGTTTTTGTTTATTTGTTAGATTTTGGCAGCGATTTGAAGATGGTCAAATTTTTTAAAATTTCTTCTGTTGAAATTTGGTTCCCATAAATGGAGATTAATATTGAAAAATATGAAAAAATCATAAAATATACTAGACATTATAACAAAAAAAATGAAAATTGGTAAATTAAAATCGGTTAACAGGGAGTCGAGATATAAGCTCTAAAAAAAGGGGCAAAAATGGACCATTTTTTGACATTTAAAAGGTCATAGCTCTGGCCCTAAGGCAACTAGAGGGCTGAAATTTTCACTGTACCGTTTTTTTATAATACCCAAACACATACTAAATTTTAAAAAAAATCTGAAGAGCCCCCCCACAAAACTTGGCGAAAAGTATTGGAATCGCTCATATATATATATATATATATATATATATATATATATATATATATATATATATATATATTTGTTATTGTATACACAAAATACGTATACTAAATGTAGCGTTTTACCTAAGCCTGTATACTTTTACAAAAGGATTCTTCAGTATAGCGTTTTTTTTAATTTCGAAATACAGGCGCTGCTTCAGGTATGCTGAGGCAGTGCTCAAATTCATAGTTGTGACTTGAGTATTCAGTATAACTTGGAACTTGAGTATCATCACTTGAATATTAGCAGTTACTTCAATTAAGTGTCATAACTTTACCGAAGAGCATCTCATTAATAAAATATGCTACTTGGAGAAATTATCACAGTCAGTTATAAAACATAAAAACACACAGATAAGATACTCGTTGATAAAGATGTAACACTCAATTGAAGTAACAGCTGATACTCAAGTAACGATTCTTTGGTTTCAAGTTTTACTCAACGCTGAAGTCACGCCTATGAATTCTTGCCTAACGTTCTGAGCGATAAACGTAACTCAAGTAACGGTTGTATCATCTGTCTTTTTTTTATTATGACAGAGACAAAGACATAATTAGTTTTGAATAACCATCGTTACTTGAGCTACATCTATCGATTTGAGCTTAAGAATTTTTCCCCATGGGAGTTTTAAAACTTGTATATATAATCACGTCGTTGCCATTATAAATATATAGTTTGTAAACAATATCACGTCGATAGTATTATTTTAATCAAATATATGTACTTTAACGTGATCATCAAAATTTTATTCTTATTATTATTTGTTTTACTTTAATCTGAAAATTAGTTAAACATTCTGTTTAACTAATTTTCTGAACCTACTCTCAAGTAGATTATGAACAACTGTATCCTGTGTTGGATTCTAAGGATTATTCTCTGGATTTGTTATTTGCTCCAAGAGGATGTGTTGTACGTCAAATGTTCAATGACTTTTTTATGAAAACTAATAAACATCACTTGGCGCAACTGTTTAGTATTTCATCACCAAATACGTTTCAGTTTTGTAATAGATTTGATAATGTTATTTTACATTACAATTTTTCAAAAATGAATTTCAAGAATTAAAATTCCTTTTTTGATAAAATAAATTAAAAAATGGTTTTAACCTTTTAAGGACGGGACTGGTCAATATTTCGACCACTTAAGTATCATAATATTTTTGAGTGATTTTAAAGATAATATTATGTTAAAACACTCAAAAATATTATGATACTTGAGTGGTCAAAATATCGACCAGTCCCGTCCTTAAAAGGTTAACGATATTGATATAGATGTAAATGTTGATAAGTTTTATAATAAAATAAATAAAGTTTTATATACAAATGTTCCTCATTTCATAAACCGTCACAATAAGTAACTGCATTGGTATGATAAGAGATTAGAGGATGCCATTAGATTGGAAAAATACTATTATTTTTGGAAAAATATAAATGTCTTTAATTTCAATATATAGTTTTAAAAAAAGAGACAATATTGTACAGCACCGTGCAGAAAGGGCTTTGATGGTTTGCTTTTTAATTCACAAATATTCATTTCCATATTTTTACAAGTGTTGTTGATGTTTGCTTAGTATTTATTAAAAGGAGGCTGTATCATTCTGTCCTTGTCTAATCTAAATTTTCTCTATTATTAATAAATTAAATATTTTCATAGAAAAGTAAGACAACCGCTCAATAGAGCAAAAGACAAGCAATTGATTCTTTTTTATGAAAAAATATGAAATTTTGATTATTTTTCGAGTGAAGTCTGAAACTGAAAAACAGTTGAATCAACTCAATCAAGTTCGATTGTTTTTCCGTTTCAGACTTCACTCGAAAAATAATCAAAATTTCATATTTTTTCATAAAAAAGAATCGTTTGCTTGTCTTTTGCTCTATTGGGCGGTTGTCTTACTTTTTTATGAAAATATTTAATTTATTAATAATAAAGAAAATTTAGATTAGACAAGGACAGAACCATACGGCCGCCTCTTAAGTGCAATATAATCATATTTTGAAGATAAATAGGATCGCTTTTTCTTAATTTTGCATTTAAAATGGAAAAGTATGAATCAATTTAACATATTCAAATGTTATTACGGTGTTAGAAACTTTTTATATTATTTTTCAATTACATAAATCATCCATCTGTAAGTAGTTAAACACGTCTGATTTTTCTGTTATTTGTGTTTTTGTTCTGGTGCTGCATTTTTGTGCCCTCGGGCGTTTTTGTTACAGATTCTTGCTCGCTAAAATTGCAAGGCACCGTTTCAGGTATAAAACATCATTTTTGATAGCGGTCCTTGCTTTTTATTTTGAGATTTCTACCAAGGTGCTGAATTTTGAGGTTAGGACGTCTGCTTTTATAAGGTTAGTTCGAGAGGCAATTTTTATCGGCAAGCAGAGATCCTGGTGGCGCTGAACGTGATCTTTAAGTTACTCTTCGACCAATAAAGTGGAAATCTGAATTACCGTATAAGCTTTTGGAGCGTATACACAAGTGAGGTCAAAGTAATGGACAGCTGTGCGATCTGTAAACTTGCTACCAATGATAAATGGGGCATGGCAAAGCTCCATTTGTGTGTCACGAGTCGGCAGCGTTGTCATGCAAAATGCATGACACGTTCTAAAATGGATAATGGCACAAAATATGAGTGCAAGAAGTGCCTCGAAACACACAAAAACAGTGACATGTCATCTGCGTCACTGGCTGGTGGAAGCACAAAGGATAATGGAGTTACGCCGAACATGATCGCGCGCAAAGCTGTTCCAAAACAGCCCATCAGTGCCTCTACACCAACACGTACCGACTCGAAAGTAACACCGGTTATCACTTCTCAGGGGCAGCCAGCACGAGTGAAGACTACTACTATTGCGGTGCAAATTGGGACCAACAAAAATGGCGTTACGGTGGATGGAGGGAGAAATAGATTAAGTATCAATTTATCTAATAAGTATTTGGGAAGTGGCGCTGCGCACGTTGCCCCGAATAATAATAATAACAATAATAATAATAAGATGAGCAATTTTGACGGGGTGTTCAGGGTGTCCAAGGATGTTCAGATTCTTTCTCATTGAGAGCAGCTGTGTCTGCTCTAGAGGGCGCCTGTCCGGCAGGCTTGACTCAATTCAAAATAGTATTAAGGCTATTCAGAGTCACGTTACGAATACTGACAATGGCCTGCGGGACATCGTGTCCAAAATGGAAGTACAAAGTGAAATTATTAAAAAATTAGTAAATGAGCAGATGCAGTTGTTAGAGGAGAATCGAAAACTTAAAGGAATTATACTAAACTTAGAAAGAGATTTCCTGTCTACTCTAAACAACAAAATTGAAACTATAACTACAACTATTAATAATAAACTTAATAATGTGCAAACATTTCTCAATAATGAATTTAGTGAAGTGGATAGGGGCATCTTGGACCTTACGTCCGGGGTGGCTGGCGTAGCGCAGGCCGTTACCGATCTCGCGACAGAGCAAACAACTCACACATCCAGATTTATTGACATAACAGAAACATAAACACCACATGCGCACACAGTAATTGATGATAAGGCACCCTGTCAGATTGAGACGGAGTGTGGTTCCGGGGATGGTATGTTGGTGATTTCTGGCGGGTTGGATTGCTCAGCAGTCAATGTTGGACTGGAGGATTATGCGTGTGCCGTTCTTGGTGCTATACTCCCAACAATCAAATGTGCGAATATAATTTCAGTTAGGGAAATCACTAAATATGATGATAGGAACGGGGTGTCTGCAGAACGTGGGATCGGTGGCGGTCCGAGGGGTGCGTTCTCATTGCTGGTGAGACTCTCCGAGGGGGACCTGCTGCAGAAGGTATTTGAGGCTAAACGACAATTTACGGGTTTTTCATCTGCAGATCTTTATCGCTTCTTCCTCAGTGGATTGTCCACATTTAAACATCATAATTTGATATTCATAAATGAATTTATGCCTAAAGATAAATACGTAAATTTTAAAAAATTAGAAAGTATGCCAAGGAAAAAGGCTTTAAATTTGTTTGGCATAGACGTGGCCAATTTCTGGTGAGGAGGAAGAAAGGGGAGAGGGCACACAGTTTTAGCAACGAAAATGACTTAGGTAAATTGATTAACAATAATGAATCTAATGATGTAAATTTAAATGTAAATGAGAAAAACTCAAAAACTCCATCGATTAACATATGTAGCAAAGTTTTCCAGCAACAAAATGTAGAGACAAACCTAGTTTTAGTTAAAGATGGAGTAACATCGAATGTGGCCTCTTCCCAATGACTGTGCCGGGCCTTCCTTGAGGGTCGCACAAGGAGGAGGGGTGAGCTGCGAGCATGCTTTCTAAATGTGACTTCGTTAAGAGCTCACATTGGACAGGTGCGTAAGTTCCCAAGTGGTAGTCCTTCTTACGACATATTTAAGGTTGCTGAGACCTGGCTGGGTCCGTCTGTTTCAGATGACGTCATTTGGGTCAAGGGGTATAAAGTATTCAGACAGGACAGAAACCTGCGCGGTGGGGAAGTAGCCTTGTATATTAAAAACAATTTAAAATGCACTATTTTGGCTACTTCGGATACTCAAACTATTCATAGTGAGGGTAAACCGGAGGTGCCTGAATATATTTTCTGTTCTGTGCAAATGGGCAACTCTGAACCCGTGTTAGTTTCTGTTATTTATCGGCCTCTTGCTATTTCGATTATTAAAAACACAAATTTTTTAAATGTTTTAAGAAATTATGCCTCTGAATACGCTCATAAAATTTTAATGGGAGACCTGAATGCCGATCTCCTGCATGAGAGCAGTGATGCCAAACTTTTTAACAAGTTATCGGCTGAGCTCTCGTTGCAGTTGGTCCAGCACGGTGCCACGCATCACACTCCGACGTCTCACACTTAGATTGACCTGATTCTTGTTGACGATAATGACACAGTACTTGACGCACGCAACTTACCGGCGAATTTTCACAGTCAGCATAACTTAATTGATGTATGTATTTCCTGTAGTCATGTCATAACAGATGAAAAAGCAATTGAGTATAGAAATTATAAAGATATTTGTCCAACATTATTAGTACAGAGTCTAGCCAGCTGTGATTGGACGCCATTTACAGTTGGTACAGTTGACCCGGAATCTGCACTTGACTGCCTCTGTGACAATCTTACGGCAGCAATACATAATCTGGCGCCGCTAAAAACACTTAAAATTGGTAAACATAAGTTTCCGTGGATAGACAAAGGATTGTCGCAGATGCGGTCCAAGAGAGATGCCACGTATCGAAGATACAAACGGACGAAGGTTGAGAGATATCTCTCTGAATTTCTGCAACTACGTAAAACGATCGACGAGCAGACTGAACAAGCTAGGACTACTTACTATCATAACAGACTGTTCGAAGCTCTTGCCAAAGGTAATGTTTGGAAGAAGTTAAAAGACCTGGGACTCTTGTCCAGACCTCAAGGGGACTTGAATGGATTTACTCCGGATGAGCTTGGTGCGCATTTTGCGGGGGTGTCAGTCTCGCCGCACGATGATAATGAGGAATGTAAGAGAATTCTTTTCCAGTGTAGTGAAAGTGGCTTTGCCTTCAAACCAATTAATGCTACTAATGTGGTCCTTGCAATTTCGCATATTTCATCACACGCTTGTGGCGAGGATGGCATTCCGCAGAGCGTGGTACTCAAGGCTTTACCGTTTATCGGAGAACATCTTGTGACTCTGTTCAATTCCTCTCTTGCACGGGGGGTCTTTCCTTGCCTTTGGAAGCGTGCACGCATTGTGCCATTAAAAAAGTGTCCTGCACCAACAATGCCTAAAGATTTTAGGCCCATAGCAATCTTATGTTTTCTTTCAAAGGTCCTGGAGAAGATTGCTCATGACCAATTGCAAGAGTATATTACGACACATCGGATACTTGACTCTATGCAGACTGGTTTTAGAAGGCATCACTCAACGCAGACTGCCATACTTGAACTTACTGACGACATAAGATCAGGACTAGATAAGAAACTTGTCACGCTACTACTTCTGTTTGACTTTAGTAAGGCATTCGACATGATCTCGCACTCCAAATTACTTGCAAGCCTGAGATCGATGAGGTTTTCCAGGGCTGCACTCGAGTGGATTAGCTTCTATTTATCAGGTAGGAAACAAATGGTTTCCACGTATTTAAAAGAGGAATCGAATTGGCTTACAATCAATTTAGGAGTTCCGCAGGGTTCAGTGCTGGGGCCTCTGCTGTTGTGCCTCTACATTAATAACATACGTGACACCCTCGACCCCGGTTATGTCGAGCACCTATTATATGCAGATGACCTGCAAATTTATAAGTAGGTCTCTTATGGGGATGTGAATGAAGGTATTCGTATTCTACAGAGGGCGGCCAAGGCGGTGTCGGAGTGGGCTGTTGATGCTTCTCTCACACTAAATGCAAACAAAACTAAGGCGATCGTTTTTGGCAATGGTCGATTTATTAATGACTTTTATGCTGGTGAGCCAAGGACGATTGAGCTTGAGGATAGTGTCAGCATATCTTTCTCTGATACCGTTACGAGCCTTAGTGTTGTGCTTGACTCTAAGCTATCATGGGAGCCACATAATAATATGCTGACTAAGAAGTTTAATATAACTATGTATAGCTTACAGTTTTTTCGTTGGTATACCACTGAGGCTCTGCGCAAACAACTCGCAACCGCCCTGCTGTTTTTACATCTCGATTACTGCTCAGTAGTTCTGCTCGATGCCGCACAGAAGTTGAAAAGACAATTACAAAGACTACAAAATTCATGTGTGAGATATATATTAGGCGTGAGAATGGGCGATCATATCTCTCCTCATAGAGCTGCGCTGGGTTGGCTGCGTACTAATGCGAGGAGACAGTATTTTATGGCTGTACTTATGTACAAAATCGTACACATGAATACTCACGAATATCTAAAGGGTCTCTTCACTAGATATGTACCTAGGGTAGCCACAAGGGGAGAGATTAAGGATTTCGCGGTGCCCTTCATGCGTACTGAGACTGGAAGGAATTCCTTTCAAGTTCAGGATGCGCATTTTTGGAACTCTCTGCCAGCTGATATAAAGAATCTCCCATCGCTTAGCAGGTTTAAGTCAGCTCTGAGGGGGTACTTGCTCAAACTCCAATAAACTAAATTTTATTTTTTATTTATATGTTAATTTATTATAATGTGACGTCCCGTATATATACTCTTTTGCTTAAGGTGTAATTGTATTTATTGGCTGAATGGTTAGTAAGTAAATGCTTTACTTATTTTTATTATTTTGACTGCGTTTTTGTGCTACTGCATACGCTTTATTATTTTATTGCATTATTTATCATTTTTCATTTTGTATTTTAAATAAAAATTTTTATATACTATGACTGATAGATATTGTATGACTGACTTTTAATTTATAGGATTGTTGCGTGTATTTGACTATTTTTTGTATCTGTGATATCACTTCTTTTGTTGTGACTTACTTATTCAGTATTATTAGGTTTAGTAACTGACTGTGATATCAATTGCAATATTTTGTGTTTATACATTGTTTTATGTGCAATATTTTATATTTATACATTGTTTTATGTGCAATATTTATTATTATATTTATGAATTGTATTACACGCATTTTGTATAATGATATGATATACAATAAATAGGATCTATTTATCTATCATTAATAGGTATTGTTTATTATGTGATTTATAATGTCTGTAAAATGATGAGGTTCACGAATCTAAGTGAGCTTCAAAAGTTTGTGGAACTCGATACCCTGTTGAAAAAATTCATACGAATTTTTAAATGAATTTTTCATATAAATTTTTCATATGAATTTTCAATATAAATTTTTCATATAAATTATTCATATATTTAATATGCATTTTTGTTTCATTTTCATACATTAAAAAATTCATATGGAAAATTCACATAAAAATTTCAAATAGGAAATTCGTATAAAAAATTTATATGAAAAATACATATAAAAAATTTATATAAAAAATTTAAATGAATAATAATCATGGTGATCATCTCATTATTTTTATATGGGAAAAGTATGAAAAAACTTCCAAAACCAACCTGCAATTTTTCATATAAATTTTTTAATATAAAAAAAATTAAACAAAAATAAGTATTGAATACATTAGAAATTCATATAAAAAATTCAGATTAAAAATTCATATGAATTCTTTCAACAGGGTACTTTAAAACATGTATGAATGTATATCCTGACAGATTTGTTTGAAATAATGGTCGATACTTTGTAAAAACTTCTTTTTATCACAAGTTATAAATAGTGTGATTCAGGGTGAGTGAGCATTCTATTTATAACACTACAGATATATAATATAAATGTGAATAACAGATAAATGATCATATTCTTTTATAGACTCAACGGATGATAGACACTGACTTGAATGGTATTTCTCGTGACTTGTTGAAATTAAAGTACCTATTGATCTATATTCTTAAGTTCAGTTTTAGAAAATGATTGATTCTAATTCTTGCTATATTTTTTTTAGGGTAGCTTATAATATTCACATTGGTAAATAATATTTCCATTTTATGAAAATTGATTTTCATTTTAATTTGAATTCATCCAATGATGTGACAGCAATAATTGAATGTAATCATTTATAAAAACTTAGGAGCTATTTGAACAAATAATTAAAATCAGCATGTCATAGACATTGGTATATATTAATATTGAATTAATTTATTCTCATTGTCAGTGATATACGATTAAACTTATGTCAGTTTTGGATGTATTAATATACCATATTTTTTGAGGTTGTACAAGTCGAAATCCCCATAAAATATTTTTATCACTTCTACGTTCATCCATAACAATTTTCAAAATTATTTTCACTTTAATCACAATGAATGTATACTAAAGACATGGAAATGCACTTTCTTAAACAATCATAAAATTTTTTTAACTTATTGATACGATGATTTCATAGATAGACATATAAAGTTAATTTATTTATTTTCAACTTTTATCCCACTTCACAGTAACGCAGATTTTGATAATTTTGAAATTGAGTGATCAATTCTATAAAAAAAAGTGAATTAACTAATTTTAATACACCTTCCATAGTATCATTTTGCAAATTATTTTAAAATAATTTCAAGTTTAAAACTAAATTCAGCTGAAAATCACATTTTTCATTATTTTTAATTACATTTCTATTTTTTCTAAGGAATCGCCAAGGATGTTCACTCTGAAATTGTTAGGCCATATTTATACATATATTACCTGCTTCGATGAGTTTTTGGATATGAGATAATGATTCGAAATTTTGAAAAGTGGTATTTCAATGTTTTAAATGACTTTAGCTCAGCGAATGGCTACATTAGCACTTATGACTTACTTTTTTCTCAAAATTTAGAATATTTTGAATGAAATTTCCTAAGTAATATATTCTTAAAACGCAATCCAACTGAGTAATTCAAGCCTAAAATTGGTCAAAAATGTCAAAAATATGGTCTTAGCCCAACTTCAAAGCTTTGTTACTCTAAAAATATGTACTAAAGAGATCTATAAAAATTCTTAATGGTCCATAATATGAAAAAATACCATTTTACCTATTTTTAGCAAAAAAAATTTTTCGTTCTTTGATTTGACAGAGAATGGGTGATATATATATGTATATATATATATATTTATATTATTACGAATGACTTGATAATTAATTTTTAAAATAAATTTTCTCCATAAGCATTACATTATTAATATTAGACTCACGAATAGTTTGATTAGTATAAATAAAACAATTAAAACGGAGATTAGCGCGCTGCACGAGCAGGGAGTTATTCCCTCTTGTATATATATGTATATATATAATATATATATATATATACTAGGGGGGTGCCTCCCTGCTCGCGCTGCTCGCCAACCCCCATTTTGCATATACATATATATTAGTCTTACCAATTATAGAAAACTTTATATTAGCTTAAGCAATATTTTGTTCTATATATAACAAATAAAATTAATGATTTTTTTCTTAATTATTTTATTATAAATGTTTTTAATAAATACATAAGGCTTATATATTATACATTAATTAAAAATAGTATGTTACATAATACAATTTTTTTTAATATTAATGTCTCAACTGCGGATAGTTTAAGGTTACGTGAGTAATAAAATAATAAAAAAATACACAGAACGCCATTTTGAATTTCGTGAGTTGAGACAAGGCTGCTGTTTTAATATTTTTTCTTAACTTGTTTTTTTTTTGCTCAGCAATAATGCGGAAACACGCGAAAATATTTTAATTAATAAAGTGATTTCTTTCTGTATATTATAAATATTGCTTTTTTCGTAATAGAAAGAATACAGAATTATTATAGTTTGGATGCTATCTGTAGTTGGATCATTGACCTTATATTTAATTTAATTTTTAAAAATGTTATTTCATATTTAATTGTTTATCGTTATAAAAGGCAAGACATATGGTCTTGAGTAACGACTTTCCACACCACCTTACATTTCAAACTAGTTATTATGATAAATTGCATTCATGTATTTAATTTGATTGTATAAATTTTTTAATATTTAAATATCGATTTTAATTTAACTAATATATTCTAACTGTGTAAAAAATAGAGGTAACGTTAAGGCGCGTTAGATTTTTTGATTAGTGGAAACCCTCGCCAGGAGCCCTAAAAACCACTTTATTTTATAGATCATATTACAAAGATTAGTTATACATTTTTTTTTTTTTTTTTTATTATCCATTATATATTTACAATCTGTCTTTATAAACAATAGGTAAATAGTTACAACGTTTTTGATTCTTACAAATTATCATGTTAGAGTTTACTCAACAGTAAAACTCTAGAGAGAAAAATTTATTGATTATCCTAACTACACAATAAGAAGTTGGAAAGCACTTCCCTATGCTATAGTAATATTAGTTAAAAAAGTTTTTATATTTCTTGAAGCGTGAATCTCGGATGGAAGCCGTCAAGAGATTTTTTGCTAATTGATTCGGATGCTCTTCTAATCTTTTTTTATAATTTCCGATATGTTTTCTTATTTCGTCCTTAACAGAGGGCATTCGTAAATCCTTGCTAATGATTTCATTTGGCACATACCAGGGCGCATCAACTAGGTTTCTCAGGGTTTTAGATTGAAACCGTTCAATTATGGCTATGTTAGAATCTGCAGCAGATCCCCATAGTTGGATACCATAGGTCCAGATAGGTTTAATTATACATTTGTATATCAATATTTTGTTTTCAAGCGATAATTGAGATTTTTTACCAATAAGCCAATACAATTGCCTAGTTTTGAGATTAACTTGTTTACGTTTATTCCATATGTGTGATTTCCACGTCAGTCGTTTGTCCATGTGAATGCCTAGGTATTTGACTTCTTCTTTATGTGGAATTAGTTTACCATTCAAATACAGTTGAGAATTTGTATTTGTGCGTTTGGTGAATGTGATATACGAGGATTTGTCAGTGTTGATTATTACCCTGTTATTTTTAAGCCAGTTTTCAAGTTTGTGTAGTTGAATTTGAAGAGTTTTAGTAGCTGAATCTAGATTTTTATTAGATACTGCAAATGCTGTATCATCAGCAAAGGTTCCACTTATGATATAACTGGATATTGGCAGATCTGCTGTGAATAATAAGTAGAGTAGGGGTTCCAGGACACTTCCTTGTGGAACTCCAGCATTGATTGAGTGCAGCTGGCTTGTGCTACCATTGATTTTCACTTGGAACTTTCTATTGGTGAGATATGACTCTAAAAAACTAGCATATTTTATAGGGAGCACTTTCTTTAGCTTGTAAATAAGACTCTTGTGCCAAACTTTATCAAAAGCTTGAGCTACGTCGAGAAAACCCGCCTCACAGAATTCACCCCTCTCAAAGGCTTCTCTGATGGCTGTGGCGATTCTCTGCACCTGTTCTATGGTAGAGTGTTGAGATCTACATCCAAATTGGTGATCCGGGATAAGTTTGTATCTGTTAATAATGATGTTTAGTTTCTTTTGGATAATCTTTTCGCAGATTTTTGACAGTATCGGCAACAGGCTGATTGGTCTGTACGAATTGACCAGTCCAACGTCTTTACCAGGCTTAGGGATCAAAATTACTTGCGCGATCTTCCATTGATCAGGGAAGCAGCCGATACGAAAACAGGAGTTGATTAGTATTGTTATGAAGCGAACTGCCTTATTTGGCAACTCCTGAAACATCTTACCGCTCAGTTCATCATAACCAGGGGTTTTATTATTTTTTAGATTTTTAATCATAAAAGCTACCTCTTTGATTGTTGTTGCCTCGATATTTGCATCATCTTGATGATTGCAGCAATCCTTAAATATTTCATTTTCCTCTACAGAATTTGGAGTTGAAGGATTCGGGTTAAATACCTCCGAAAGATGCCTGGCAAAGGTATTTGCTTTTTCTAACTCCGTTCTTGCCCAGCTGCCGTCTAACTTTTTTATAGGAGGTATAAATTTGATCGGTCGCTTTATATTCTTGGTCGCTCTCCATAGAGAATAGTCAGTGTCCGCCTTGCCAGACAGTTTATACAGATAGTTTTGAATGTTTTTGTTTTTTTCATTGTGTAGTGCTGTTTTGAGTTGTTTAATTGCTCTGTTCAATTTAGCTTTAACTAGAGGTGATTTGGTAACTTGCCATTCTTTTCTTATTTTTCTTTTTTCAATGATTTTCATGATAATGTGATGAGGCAGTCTAATGGTATTTGATTTTTCTTCTAGGGTGGGTGTAGCAATATTAGCTGCGTTCCGGATTAGAGTGTTAAAACTGTCTAATGCATTTTCTATTTCATTAGAAGTTTTAAGCCTTAAGTTACAGTCTAGGTTTTGATTTAAATATCTTCTATATAAATTCCAGTTGGTCTTGTGATTAATAAGAAATTTATGATTACTGGTGGTTTTAACTATAGAAAGATAATCTATTATTACTGGTGAGTGGTCAGATGATAGATCAAGGCAGGTTTCCGTTTTAAAATAGGAAGTATTAATTCCCCTTATTACTGCAAAATCGATCAAGTCGGGTAGTTTGTTCAAGTCAGCTGGCCAATAGGTTGGTTCACCAGTAGAAATAGGGTAACACTTGAGGGCCTGCATAGCCTCATAAAGATTTCTGCCTTTTGGACTTGGTGTCAGAGATCTAGAACCCCACCACGGGTGCTTTGCGTTAAAGTCACCGCCCGCTTTAAAACGTCTTCCCAGATGGTTGAGAAATTTTTTAAAAGTATCAGTAGAAATACTGTACTTAGGTGGGCAGTAAATTGCTGATAATGTAATAGGACCTGTAGAATCCTCAATATTAATGCTTGTAGCTCGAATGTAAGTTTCACTAATATTTTCTAGTACACTGTGTGCTATTGTTTTTTAACGATTACAGCTGTTCCACCATGAGCCTTATTGTCCGGGTGATGAGTCGTATAAATCTGATAATTTAAGAGTTTGAAGTTATTTTTAGACGTAAAGTGAGTTTCAGAAATTAACATGACGTCAATATTGTTTAAAACTAAGAAAGATTTTAGTTCAAGAGCTCTTTGAGAAAGACCATTAGCGTTCCAAATGACTATTTTTAATTAAGGTTCAGACATTCGTTAGTTTATTCAATAAACATGTGAGCATGTTAAGCATTGTATTCATGGTCGTAGTCAGCTGAATCATCATTTCCTCGAGTCTATTATTTGTGGCTTTTTCTGTTATATGTCTAGATTCGACGTACGGACTATGGCCTGTCGTTTCTATATTATTGTTATTGTTTTGACTTGTTACTTCAGCGAACGAACGCGTTCCATTTATAAGATTTGCTTTTGTATTATACGATGAATTTTGATTAAAGTTCATCTTTTGAGAATTTAAATTAGAGGCAAGTTCTTTTTGCCTTAAGAGCAGGTCGTATATCTCTATCCTTTTCTAACCAAAAAATTCATTTTCCTGCAAAACCTAATAACTGTAGCAAAAAATAAAAAGAAAGCCCCATCTCGTATAATAAAAAGCAACATTTTCTTTAATAAGGCAAAATTATTTTTATCGCTTCGTTTTTAAGAAAACTTTGAAAAACTGAATTGTCCATCCTAACCTCTATTTTTTAAGTTTTTCAAGGTTTTCTTCAAAACGAATCGATAAAAATAATTTTTCGTCATCAAAGAAAATATTGCTTTTTATGATACAAGATGGGGCTATCTCCTTATTTTTTGCTACAATTATTAATTTTTGTAAAAAAATTAACTCTTTTATTAGAAAAGGACAGATATACTCAACCTCCTCTTAATGAAGGGAATAGCTTTCTTTGCAGTTCCTTGCGCTTTGCACAGTCTTTATAACTGGCAGTATGATTTCCTTCGCAGTTTATAAATTTTACCTCTTTTATTTTAGTTTTTATTAAGCATTCACTGGTACAATGGTTACCCGCACATTTAACACAAGCTGGGCTTTTGTTACAGTAATTTTTAGTATGCCCATACTCTTGACATTTTTTACACTGTGGTATTTCACGTTTCTTTCTTGGAGGTTCGAAGCTGATAACAGTATTCAGCAGTCTATCAATTTTGAATATATCTTTATTGTTGGCACTGCTTTTGAGTTCCACAAAAAATAGAGGTAACGGTTTATGCGTTGCATAGTGCCGAATGTTGGAGATATACACCACACTATGGTTTTTACTTTCTATCTCTGCTTTCAGATCCTGTAGGTCAGCCGATGGATGGATACCCCTTAGCACTACTTTGTATGCGTGATCTTGTTTATTTTGATACGTGTAAAATTCGGTTTTTTTCAATTTAAGTTCTTCTATAAACGGAATGTAAAGTTCTGTGGAGAAAAGTTGTATTTTTACCTCGTTGTTGTTGAGTATTTTGAGAGAAAAATTGTTGTTAGCTTTATTGACAAGTATCTTCTTTAACGGGTTGATCCGCTCTACTCCACTTACAAAAATTGGAGGAGTTTTTTTCACTTTATTGGGTATTTCATTAACTTCGCTAGTTTTTGTTGTGTCTTTTAAGTCCGGTTTTTGAGATACTTGGGGATCGGCGAGCAGGCTGAATCGGTTAGTAGTACCATTGCCAAGCCAGTAGTCTTTTATTGTTAGTTGCCTTTTATTTGATGTACATTGATCTGGACTCGATCTGTTCCTTTTCTTGTTAAAATGAACCGGAATCCATTGATTTGAGCCAGAGTCACTATTGCTGAGCTCCAGCATCTTTATGTTGTTTAGGCCCTAAGGCCTACCAGATTATTAAAGACTCTTTGAATTTAACGCTTGGAATTTTAGACTTAACACGTCTAGAATTTACGCAGTGAGTTTCGAGCGTTTGTTTACATACGCTCGAAGCCACAAGCAAAACACGTCCGAACAGCACGACTGTTCGTAAGTGACTGATACATTTATAATATAATTTATTTTATGTATTGGATATGAATGAAAAAATAGTGATATTGTACAATATATAAGTGAAAAAATAACTTATTATCAATCAAATGATATTAATGATGAAACTTACAATAAATTTAAAACCATACAAAAATTTTATTAGTATTATATTTGATATATCATAATGCTTATTTATGTCTTAAGATTTACAGGATTATTTTAATATAATTCCTTTTTGATATCTTTTTGACTTATTTTTACATTTTTTTAGATATATTAACATTTTATACTAAAATTTAAAAATTTACTTAGATATTCAAAAATAAGTGACGTAATCATTATTAATATTCATAAGATCATTAAATCATTATATTATTTTAATGATTTTGATTTGTATATATATAAAATAAAATAATTCTGAAATATTAAACTTACTTTCTACTACTTACTTTTATAAATTTTAATCTAATATTTTCTTGATAATATTAGCTAATCGTAATAAATATCTAGAATAAATTTGATAATTTTGATTAATATAATATTCTGTTATTGGTTCACATATTTGGATTTTATATTCTATAATTTTATTAACGTTATATTTATAATATTCTGGTACTTTATTCCAATTATTGTATTCAACTTTTTCTTCATTCTCGCCAACATATGAATTAATAATATTATTTGATCGAGAAATTTCTGTATCTTCTGAAATATTATCATTGAGGCTTTCTAAATAATACTCATATTTTTCTTCATAATTTAAGTGGTCTTCAATTTGATTATTTAAATAATCCATTGTTTGTTGATCGATAATATCATTTACTTCAACATGATTTCCTTCAATTGGATTCCATTCCATCATTTTCGTTTATATGATTTATTTATACATATTCAAATTTTTATTATTAATTTTTATAGTAATATTGTAATTTTAATATTTATTAATTTTATTATTAGTCTAATAATTAATATAAATGTAACCTGTAAAAAATAGAAATAAAATTATTATATAATTTGTTATAAATAATAAATGTAGAAATATAAAATTTAACATTTATAAATTTTCAAAATTTTATATTAAATTGTAATAAAATTATTTTTCTAATATTTCTTTCCACACTATATTTGGTATAGTATCATTATTTTCTGATTCATTTTGAATAAATATTTCATTTGCATTTTTACATCGCGAAAGAGCAATGTATAATTGACCATGAGAAATAGTACATTATTGACCAAGGATGCATATTGATCATTCTCGGCGAGTGCGAACTTTTGGGGCCGAGCGTAGCAAAGCCTCGAAAGTTGCACGAGCTAGGATGATCAATATGCATCCATGGTCTAATATACTATTTTTTTGTCCCGAGGCTGAAACATTTAAAGTTTTTCCGTAGGACGCAAAATGGTCATTTTACGGCCTAGGGCAAAAAATAAAGGTTTTTTAATATATATACCAACATTTTCAAAACTTTGTCCTTGAAATTTATTTATAGTTATTGCAAACGCTAGAACAATAGGAAATTGTTTTCTATATAAAATAATCGGTAATGACGATGATTCATTAGTATTCAATGTTATTCTTGGTATAAACACTTTATTTCCTTCATTTTCTCCTGTAATAATTTCAGCTTCTATATTATATTGAAATAATTTAGTTATTTTTAATCGTGTTCCATTACATAATCCATCTTTAATACTTAAATATCGAATTAGCATTATAATTGCATTTACTTTTAAATTTAATTCATGTGGAGGTAATCCTTCTTTTATATTATTTAACATTTCTATTGGATAATTTAAATGAATATTATCATCTGTTTGATCTACCCCTTTATACGTTGCATAATCAATACTATAATAAGTTATTGTTTGATTTTTAATTAATTTTAATATTTTATTATTTAAAATATTTGCTTCTTCATTATGTGTGCTTAAAATAACATTTTTAGAAAAACAAGAAATTTCATTAATGTTATCATAAATTTTATTACAAACGTTATTAGTTTTCTATTCTTTTGGAATAATGAATGGATCAACTTTTCCTTCTCCGATATTTAATAAAAATGAAGAAAAATTGTCGTCAATAGATCTTATGTTTTTTTTTAATTTAAAAATATGAAACAAAGGCCAATAATTTGAGTACTTTATAGTCTCTTCAATAATAGTAGTTCTTCTTCCATATTTTAATACTGGTAGAATTTGTCTAAAATCTCCACCTAAAATCATTATTTTTCCACCGAAACTTTTATCATTACGACAAACATCCTTTAATGTTTTGTTTACAATTTCCAAAGCTTTTTTGGGAATCATTGATGCTTCGTCCCATATAATTATATCTGTTTGTCTCAATTTTTTTTTCTAGATCAAATTTTAAAAATGCCCTTTCAATGTTATTTAAATCTAATGGTAATCTGGAAGTTCTATGACTCGTTAAATATTAAACCTTTAGGTAATAAAATGGAAGCTTTACCTGTCCAAGTCATAGATAAAAATTTTTTTTTCATACTTATGTAATAATATATTAATGTTTTGTATAACAAGGTTTTTCCAGAACCTTCCGGTCCATCTATGAAAAATATTTTATGTTTATTATTTATTATTTGTTCAAAAATATTTTTTTGATCATCATTTAATTGTTTAATCATTTCATCAAATTTTTCTTTACTAAAATCTATAGTTTCATTATTAATTTCTTCATTTTCTTCAATATATGTTTTACTTGGTTCTATATCAAGTATTATAAGTTATATTTTCATGAGTTCGTAAATCGATATAAGATGTTGCACCTTTTATTCTGTTTAATATTAATTTAAAAAAAAACGTTCACTATCTTTTGGAGATACTACATTTAATCTACCAATAGCTATGTTTTTTCTATTCTTTGATCGTTTTATCCAAGACCTTGTATTATTATTGAAAATATAATATTGTGGTATATTAACATATTTAATTTTTTTAGCAAAATCATCTTTTTTATTTAAATCGAACCATGCAGTTAATGTTGTTTGGTATTTATTTAATGCTTTATGTATATTATTTTCATCGAAAATTATTCTTTGTTGATTTTCTGTGTGAATACTTAATCTTATTACGGAATGACTTCTATGCTGCTTCCGTTGGGCTTAAATATCTACCATCTATATATTGAGTTATTTCATCATAGATATCATCTTTATTATTTTCTTCGATTTTACTTTGCTTTATTTTACAATATGCTTTATCTACTCCTTTATAAATATAATCATAAATATATTGAATACTTTGTATTGATACACAAAGTTCAGTATTAATATGAGCAGTATATTTTGCTAATAAAAAACTGTTGTAAGGAATTACCATTGAATTAATAACTTGTATAATTTTCTTTATATTTTTAAGATTAATAAATATGATTTTCACAAATATTATTTTTTCGTTTATACTGTGGATATTTATTTTCTTCAATTTTGGTACATTCAATAAATGATTTAGGAAAATTTTTTTACATATATTTTTATTTTTATTGTAACAGGGAGATTTATCAGTATGTGGTCCGTGTAGCATATGTTTAAGTACTAATTTTTGTAAATATTTTTTTTTCGATGAAGGTATTTCAGCTGAAATATATTTATCAATAGATTCTGGGGTAAATATTCTATGATCATGGTGTAATGTGATAATGATATGAGCATGAGGTAATCTTTTTTTGTGAAATTTTATGGAAAATACATAAGTTAGAACAGGACCAAAAATTTCATTTTTTACTATATCATTTAATAGCATTTTAAATTTCGTATAAAATACTCTCACTGTAATATTTGGTATATCATTGGGAGTTGTTCCTTCAGGAAAATTTTTTAGAATTTCTTTGAGTTCTTTCCATTTTGGGTTACACGTCATTGTTATAAATAAATTAGGTTTTCCTACAGTTCTCATTATTGCCATTGCATCTTGATAATATTGTTGCATATATCTTGGACCTCCAATATATGTCGACGGTAAAATGAAAATATTTCCAATTCTTTCTTTATTTTCAAAATTTGTTGAAACATTTGAAGCACTATTCGTTACATGATCTAATAAACCTTGATAACATTCTATTGGTGATTGTTTTGGATTATTACGGAATAACTTCATTCTATTACTTTCGACCATTACATAAGAATGTATTATATATTGTTGAGTTAATCGTCCACAATATAATATAGGACTAAAATTTATAACATTTTGTCTGTAATTTATTCTATATAAATAATATTGTTATATAGTAAGATAATCGTTGTTTGTATCATTAAAGTTTTTTTTATATCCAATACTCCCACCTAAATCTCCTGCTGGGAATATTAAAGGAAAAATCATAGGGACTACATGATGAGACAATTTATTTAAATAAGTATGAGTAATTTCTTCTCCTGAATTTTCATTGGGATAAATGCAAATATCATAATCATCTGGAATTCCTGAATTAGTTACAATAATAGCTCCACATTCTGATGTTAAAGGTTTATTATATCTATGTTTTTGCTTATTGTTTTTTCTTACGAAATACAATTTATAATTTGGAACATTCTGAATATTTGATATTTGGTGTAAATGTTTAAATTTTTTAGCGATTGAATTTTTATTCATTATCTCTGTTATGGTTTGGATATGTTCTTTAATTAACTTATCATTATTTTTTAATCTTTTTTCAATAGCAATTAAATCATCGTATATATATAATTGACCACATATTGGATCTTTATTGTTCATTGGAAGCAAATTATTTAGTGTTGTGTGACATATTCGGCCTTGAATTTTTAAATTATATATTGCTTTTTCTTTGTGTACAACATTTGCATTAAATGTTGCAAAACTAAACAAATTATTATAGTATCTAATTAAATTCCTAAATGTAATATCATAAAATAATAAAGATTTTAATTTTTCATTATATTTGCTTAATGGTGATAAAATAATTTTGCCTTTTTGACAACAATTAAATTTTTTTATTTCTTCCTTCCAAAACATAGCTCCGCAATATTTACATTCTAAACTCATTTTATCAAATACATTTTTTAATTTTTTGTTAACTATAATTTTATGATTATTTTTTTTAATATTTTTTCTTTAATTTGATTTTTTAATGTTTAAATTTTTTGATTGATTACTTGACTGTTTTTAAAAATTTTTTTGTTGATCAAATGATTTATTATTATAATTTTCAATTAAATTTATTTTTTCAGAATTAATGTTTTGTATTGTTTTTTTTTTATATAATTGTTTCATTTGAATCTATATTTAATTTTCTTCTATTATAATAATTTTTATTGTTTATTTCAATTATTTCTTTTTTTATATTATTATTTTTATAATTAATAATATCAAAATGTCCGTTATCATAATCTCCAGTAAATAATAAAGATAATTTTTATTCATTTTCATTATCTCCATATGAATTAATGTTGTTTGAATTTTCATTATGTATTTCTACATATATATTTAAAATTTCTACAAAACTAATGATTTCTATTACTGTTCCATATGTATTATTTGTTGACATATAGTTAAAATAATCTTCACTTGTTAATATGTTTTTGTAACGTTCATTTCCAATGATGTAAGATTTGAATCTTTTCCTATTATCAATAACATTTAAAAAAATTTTTTTTCTAATCATTAAATGTTTGTTTCCATTTTTGTACATATAAAAAGAAAAGCATCTGAATAAACAATTGCCATCTCCAACAATTTTAATGAAGTTATCCATTTTTTTTATAAATTATTTAATATAACCTTATTAATCTTTTCAATTCAAATCGAAATTTTTATTTTTATAACTTAATATTACTAATTTATTGTTATAATGATATATTTTTATTATGATTCTATTATAATTTACAAAAATTAAATTTTTAAATGATTAATGTAATAAATTATAAACATTACGACAAAATACGTTTATTTGTTTAAAATAATTACGTTAAAATCAATGAAAATAATTGTTTATGCGTACGTAAAACATGTGTCTTTTACCTATTATTTTTTTTTATTTTTACGTGCGTTTTTTATAATTATCTTAATTAAGGTAATTTACTCGGTAAAAGAGAGCAAGCTAGCTGTGGGAGAAAGAGATAACGCTTATATAATTCATTTATGCATGCGCAGCAACACGTAAAACATTTTATCTGTTTAATAAAACGGTGAATTTATACGAATCTTGATCATAATTGTTATTAATTTCTTTATATATGTTCAAAGTTTTAATCATTAGTTAAATATCATTTATGAGATATAAGTAGCTGTTAACTGCTACGAAATATATAAATTTTAATATATAAAGATATACTTCTAATGTAATTTACAAAACTCTGAACAGCGATTAATCATAAACGAAACGGTGAAATGTTCTGAAATTTTAATATGATATTTATAGTGCCTTTATTAAACTATACCTATAACTTTAAGAATATTTTGAAACAACATTGATCTGAAGTGAATTACCTTAATTATTTTATGATATAAGGGAGAGGGAAGGGAATTTCCAGATAGGGTAACTTTAAGAATGCTTAATAATTTCACATATGAAAATTTTTATCTGGGGTCGCTAAGATACTTTCAATATATATATATATATATATAAACAAACTTTTTTATACAACTTCAAATAGATTACTTGATAATTTGAATTTGTAATAACCACTTTTTTTTCACAGTGTCTTCCAAGACTTTTGGGCTGCTTAAAAATATATCTTATAATTTTATGTGAATAAAACGATTTATCACGTAATAATAACTTTATAGTGCAGTAAAAAACAAAAATTTTGACACCTAATAGAACTCTATACGTCAAGTTAAAGCTTAAAACTGATAGTTTAAAGATTTTTAATCGTTTCGGGCAACTTTCCGATACAATGTTAATTAAGAGCAGGCCGAACTATCTGTCTTTGTCTAATAGAGTTTTTTTATCATTTGTCGAAACACCATCCGTTGTATCAAGAAAAAAATAGTAGCTCCCGCTAGATATTAGTATAATAAGTAAATTTTGTGATAATAATCAAATTATTCAATCGCGTGGTTTTTGAATAATATGAGACCTACTTTCAAACTAGAATATAACCTATCTTTTTTGGTAGGTCACATATTATTCAAAAACTACGCGATAGAATAATTTGATTATTATCACAAAATTTACTTATTATACTAATATCTAGGGGGGGGGGCGGCTTATATTTTTTTCAGTAGATATAAATGAGAATTATGCAATATTGTATTATTTCTTTGTTACTTTTTATTTCAATAAACATTGGTTGTATTCTAATCAAAAAAATTAAACGATAAGAAATCCATTTTTACAAGTTAAAAAGTCGCATAGAGCAGCGACGGGACTCAGAATGTTTGGAAACAAATTCTTTTAGTCAGCGAGTGGGGGTAACGCATGAGCGAGTCAATGAAGGAGAAGGCGGCGGGACTCAGATCGTCGACTGTAGATCACTCGTAACTTATGTGGAAGAGGTTTTTGAAGAAGAAACGTATACTAACAAAAAAACGCAAAATAATTTTACAATATTTAAATTCATATTAAATAATAATGATGGCATTCGCATTCAATGTAATATATTTAAAGAAAATATAAACAAATTTAAACATTAAATTAAATTATATGAAGTATTTATAATTATATATTTTTATTACATTATTTTTAAAATAAATTTATTATAACAATAAAATCACATCATTTTATTTTAGAAAGTATTGCTTGAAAATGTTACAGTTTCTAATATAAAAAACTATACTAAAGGAAATATTCATTATGAATTAACTTTACAAAATTTTTCAACTTTATTATCTTTTGGAGAAATAGATATTTTTAATAATTTAGATCCAACTAGAATTGATTTCATTCAAATTCCTTATAAAAGAGGAATAATAAGTAAATGTATTAATTATTATTAATAATATTTAAAATATACATTATATCAAATAAATTTTAATAACGTTATATTTTAAATTTATTAAAATTTATACTCATTTTTTATCATAGAAATTGAAGGATATTTACGGAATACATTTTATAAAAAAAAAATGATTTCGAATACTTTTCTGCTATTACTGATGGTAATTATAAATTAGAAATATTAATTATAACAGCTGATAAAGAATCATTAAATATTGAAAGAGGAAAAAAATTAGAATTAATAGGAGATTTACAAGAATATGGTACATATATTTAATTATTGTTATATTTTACATTTTTATAAAAAAACTTTTATTAATATTTTATATAATTCTTAAATAGGAAATTCTTTTATATTAAAAATAAAAAATATTGATCATATTAAAATTTTAGACGATATTAAAAAAATGGATTTAGATAATTCAATCATAGGAAATGAAATTTTTTTTAATGAGGTAAATATTTTAAATAAATTGAATATTAACTTATAGTCAAGAATTTTCTCTTTTTTTCCGATGAAGGAAAATGATCAAGAAAATAACGAGTGAAAATAAGTTTGAAGAAATAATTTTATAATTTTTTTTGTATTTTATATAAATATATATATATATATATATATATATATATATATTTGAATTTATATAATAAATATAATTTTCAATTTTCAGGTAATATATAAGTTAATTATTTATAATTTTAACAAAAAATATATTTATTTGTTTTTCAGCGTAAAGTATTAAAAATATTTATATGCAATATTTTACACATAATCATATTATAGTCATTATTAAAAAAATTTTGATATAAATTTAATATTATATAATTTTTTTTCAGTAAAAAGAATATCAAAATAATTAATAATCAAAATTCAATAACATGTAAAATTTGCAATTTAACATTTGCGAATGAAAATTATTATACTATTCATATAAAGAAGAATCATTTAATAATTGATGCAACGTGTACTTTTTGTGGATTAATTATGAAAAATAAAAAACATTACAAAAGACATGTAGATAATCATGATAAAAATAATAAGGAATTTATTTGTAAACATTGTACAAAAAGTTATACAAGATTAGATCATTTAATAAGGCATTCGAAGATACATCAAGATATATATTCACATATATGTGAATATTGTGGGAGAGATTTTCATAGGTTAGATTCTTTAAAAAAAACATACAAAGATTCATGATACTGTAAGTGATGCATAAAAAAAATTATTAACAGTAATATTATTTATATTTTCATAAATACATAATGTTTAATCTTATTCATTAATAATATTTTTATAAATTTTAGTTAAAACATATGTGAATATTATATATAATTTTTTAAATGGTTAGCATTTTATTAAAAATATTTAAAAATTATAGTGAAAAAATTATGATATATCTTCTAAAATGTAAAAGCAAGTAAAAAGATATTATATAGAAATTATAACAAAATAATCCTTTGAACCTTAAAAGACTTCACAAACATTATGATATATCAATTGTTACGGATTCTATATCCTATAAAATGAATAAGAATTAATATCAGCAATATACAAAGAATGCGATGAATACACGTTCCAACAAGTAAAGACAGAAAACGCTGACCGTCATACTAACAAGTTATAACCTGCCTGGAAACAACGAAAAGCGTCGAGCGCCATAGAAAAAGAGCTGACCACCCAGCAACAGGTTAAGACCAGAACGAAAAGTCACTGACGGACTGATCAGCAAATTCCAATCAATAACGAATATTCTAGAAGGATAGGCACGTGGAAACAATGAATTTGGCGAGTATAAATACAGCCGGACATCCCACGAGGAGTCAGTCAGTAGACCATCAATAGAGAGATGTAGAGAGAGTAAGCAACCAACCTCTAGCTACGAACGACGGGAGTACGCCCGATTGGAGCAAGCAGCAAGGAACGTATTAGGCGACGCAATAATAATAGGACATATCTCTCTCGACGAAAGTATTAATAAACTTATATTTATATCATAATTACTAAGTATTTATTCAATTCTTCACGCAAACTGACTGCTTGGGTTTACCAAGATTAGTCGTGATACAAAAGATACCCACCATCTTATAATTAAATATAAATATACATATACGTAAAAACGTATCACAATTATTATATTTAAATTTTTTTCAATTAAAATTACACATTGTGATTTAAGATTTATTTAATAATTGTATAAAATGTTAAACATTTTAATAAAAATATTTACAAATTTTATTGAAAAAATAATGATATATCTTATAAAATGTAAAAATAAATAAAAAGATATAAATCAGAATTATAATAAAATAATTCTTTTGAATTTTTAAAAACGTAAATAAATATTATGATATATCAATTATTATATTAAAATTATAAAAGTTTTTTAAACACTAGTTATTTAAAACATTTTTTTAAATTTTTAATATATTACAAAATACAGTGAAACATATACAAAAACTATAACATAAAATAATATATTATATAAAAAGTGGTTTTAAGGGCTACTGGCAAAGATTTCCACTAAAAAAAAATCACAACGCGCCGTTAGCGATACCGCTACATTATAAACCTATTTTCTATGTATTCATTCAATATATTTATAGATTTATTGTTAATTTGAATATTAACTTTTAAAATAATAAAATGTGAATGTTAATTTTAAAAATAATTTATTATAAACATATAACAAAGGTTAAAGTGTAAGGTGGTGTGGAAACTCGCTTAGTTTGTAAGGTATAAGCAATCATAATTAAATTATTATTTGTTTTTTCAGATATATCATGTGAATTATAAATATGATTAATTTTTCTTCATGTAAATGTTTTAACAATAAGTTTTAATTCATTAATTAGTAATATAGAGAACGAATTTTTTTATCTATTGATAATTTAATATAATATTAATGTATAAATATTAAAGTATTGTACAATAAAATTTTAGTATTAGAAATATAATTTCGTTTTTTATTAGATATACCACATTATATTAATTAACATATAATAATGCATTAAGGTTATAAATTGTTATATCATTATACGAGTGAGGGGGCAGTGGGGGCATGCGGGATGCATGGGGGGGGGGCGTGGGGGATATAAATGGGGAGAATGGTTATAAAATATTGTAGAATTTCAAACAATTTTACGTTATTTTGTTGGGGTTCTTAAAAAACCATTGTGGGGGGGGCTGTGGGGGAACCTGGGGGGGGCGTGGGGGGTAAGGGGGCAAGGGGAAGTGAGGGGCTGAATCTTAATTTTTAATATAACCATATAATATAGGAAGATATATATATAAAATCTCATTTCAAGATTTATTGCTAATTCACAGCACTAATCCTGTAGCTTTTATTATTATCCATGACATTTTTTTATCTTTCTCCAATACTGGAATACTTATTTTTTGCTCAATAAAATAATTTATTTTGACATTCATAAATTTTTAAATAATGAATTTCATTCGAATGGATTCAGTGTAAGTGATATAGAGAGGGACCACTTAATTTTTTTGCTTGAGGTATGAAAAACGACCACTAAGTTTTAAACACGACATTATCCATTTAAAATTATATGCTCTAAGAGTAATAATTCATCATAAAGAGATATGTCACCTAAACATATTTCTACTATATTCTCGTCTATAGTAATTCTTCAGAAAATTCCTAAGAGAATTTTAAATTTTTTCTAAAATTTTATAAATTTAAAACGTTTCATAAAAAAGATATCAAGGATAATATAAGAACAAAATTATATTAGAAGTAACTTTGTCTATGCTTCATTAAATGTATCTTCAAATTTGTTTATCAAAATACATAATAGTTTATTATGCAACTAGGGAGTAAAGTTGTATATCTTTTTTGAAGGAAAAATAGACTCTCCTCCTAAATTGCATTCATTGCTATATTCCTATCTCGATTGTGGTCACTTTATTCATTTAAAAAAAGCGAGTCAATCGTAAAGAATTGAAAAAAATTTTTTATGGAAATTTTTGATAATTCATTCAATTGAATAAATCTTGAAATCAGCGAAAGCTGTAAAATTTAGTGAAAACATGAGATTTTGTAAAAGATATAAATCATAACTCCCGCTGGGTTCTAAAAGTAAGTTATGGTTCACTTTCGGCTCGTTTTCCGTCAATAAGGTGGCCATTGCTATTAACGGGAGAATAAATAATAAAATAATAATAATAATAATAATAATAATAATAATAACCATAATAAGTAAAAATTTAATGATAATACAAAGATATTTGTATTTACCCAAGCTGCAAAAATAAACCACTAAAAGTTAAAGTCAGAAAATCAAGAGGTACAGATAGAAGTGATGCCGTATCAATCGATTCGAATACTGCAGACATAAAATAACCTGAAAAAGATAAACATTAATTTATGTTATAGAATGATTACATTTTTATTAAGGGGGTCTGAAAATGATAAGGGAACATACGGAGATTTCTTCGTATAAATACTGTCCGAATGCCAAGTTTTGTCAAATGACACGAAACCCAATTAGAAAAGTAGCTTTGCGTAGAAAATTCAATTGCACACTTTTTCTCTTTAGCAAAAGTTTTTGTCTTTAACCTAATTATCATGAATAAGAAACGTTATAGATGAGCAAAAATAGTATATTACAACCCTAGGCTAGAAAGTTGGATTTTCAAGCTGACAAGGTTTGAGAGCCAAAGCGTAAGCCGAGGCTTTTGAACTTCGCCGGTGCAGGTATCCAATCTTCTGGCCGCGTGTCGTATACTATTTTCTTGTTCCCCTACCCAAAAGTGCTCTTAAAAATCAATAATTAATAACAAATTAATTAAGCGAGCAGCTGTCTGTCTGCTGGCGCTCGATTGTATATCTATATATATGATTTTTCTTTCGTGGTTTACGACAGCGCGACATCTCGGTCATTTTGTGCCGCGTGATGCGCAGTTTCAATTAATACAGAAATAAAATTTCTTTTATTAAAATTGAAAATACATTTTTGAATATTACGATTAAATTTTCGTGGGGTTTTGGAAATAATTGCCGAGTTTTCCTTTTATTATTTTTGTGTGTGATTAGTTTTTTTGTATTATTTCGAGATTGTATGTAACGTTGTGGAAGTGTCGTGTAGAGAAAGTGTTAGTAGCGTCTATAGGATTTTTCTTTGTACAAGTCACCGTGCGTCCTAAGCGTCTACGAGAGAGAAGCGAAAAGGAGAACGACAGGAAGCCACAGCGACAAATCACCTTCGCCTGGACAGAATCCACTAGGAATTTGCTTTTCTCGAATCTAAGGTAATCTCGACAAAAATAAGCCACGCGCGTACTTGCAAAGTTAGCTTCTTCGCGAAGAAAAGAAAATTTATATTTCAATAAAGTACGTTTATCTAAAACGCGTGCATAATGTGAAAGAAAGAAATAAAATTTATAAATTATTAGCAACGGTTAAAAAAAAAAAAAAGAAATTAGAATAGCATGGAAAAAAACGGTTGCATTATCGAAGCGAAGTTGGTGCCGATCGTGAGGAAGAGATTAGATTAGATTAGATTAGATTAGATTACATTTATTATATGTACATTATGTTGTACAATCAAATTACAGTAATACATTAGAATAATAAAATAAATAAGCATTATAACAATGATAAGCAGTAAAAAAAGCAAACAAAAAAAAAAAAACTCTACAGTAATAAAAAATACAATATAAACAGTGTTATAAATTAGCACGTAGCAGAGGTCCACTCTCCAAGGCAAGGTAATGTGCAAATGAGGATGTCTTAAATGTCATGAGCAAGGATGAGTTGCGTAAAGTCGCAGGAAGATCATCCCATAGCCGCAAGGAAGTGACCAAGAACGATCGTAGGCGATACTCAGTAGATGAGAAAGGAATGATCAAAGGTTTCACATCACCCCTCAAGGGCCTCACCGGCCGGCTCCACTGATACATAGAATACAAATAGGATGGAGTACAAGATAAGAACATCTTATACAGAAATGTAGAAGAAAAATAGTTTCTTCTACCCGCAGTGGATAACCACCCTAATGAGAACCTATAAGCAGAGATGTGCTCACGCCTACCTACACCGAAGATGTAACGTATACCAGAGTTGATGACTCTCTGAAGCCTAAGATCAAGCTCTGCTGGGAGGTCACAATAAACCAGACAACAGTAATCCAGGAGTGGAAACAGCAGTGCTTTTACAAGATGTACACGAAGAGCAAAGGTAGTGCTCTTTCTAAAGAAGTTTAGTCTGTAAAGCAGAGAAAATGACCCATTACACACTTGAGTAACGTGCTCTCTCCAGTTAAGCTTACTGTCTAACCAAACATGCAAGCTACGAACGGAGGACTCAAATTTAATAATAGCACCGTTCAACGGTACGCCAGTTACAGGTGATGAGGACAGCATATTAATATAGAAATAAGAGCCAATAATTATTGCCTTTGTTTTGTCAACATTCAATTTCTGATGGTTACTGGTGGCCCAATTTGAAATGAGAATAGCATGATCACTCATAAGATTTGTATAAGTGCTAAGTTCAGAAATCGGAAAATGCACATAGACTTGCAAGTCGTCGGCATATATTAAATGTTGCACACCCGATTGAAAGTTGGCAGCGACGTCATTAATATAAATGGAGAATAGAAGCGGTCCAAGTACAGAACCTTGGGGTACTCCCGTATTCAAAGTGACAAAGTCAGATGCATTACCATCAGAGTCAAAAACAGACTGCCGTCTATCAGATAAGTAAGAGGCAAACCACCTGACAACAGTGTGCGAAACATCGAGAGAAATTAATTTCCGAAGCAGAGTGACATGGCACACTGTGTCAAATGCCTTACTAAAATCAAATAATAAAAGCATAGTTACATAACGTCTGTCCATGTTGAGTCTAATATCCTCCGTCAATTTGAGCAAAGCTGTTTGGGTACTATGCCCAGTTCTAAACCCAGTCTGATGAGAATCCAACAGATGCCTGGTGGTCAAGTAGCAATAAAGTTGTTGATGGACAAGACGCTCAAGAACCTTGGACATGAATGACAACAAGGAGATAGGTCGTATATCACCCATAGTGCACGGAGAAGAGACCTTGTTGATTGTGGTAATTAATTAAGCTTAAAAAATTAATTAAATAATATGATTAAGCTCATTTATAGGGAAAGAATGTCGCGAGTTATTATCAGTGGAGCACATACCAAGGTTCCTGAGCTCTTTCTAGATCTGTCGCGAGTCCGTAATACCCGATAGTCTGTCGTAGTAATATAACAGTTTGGCTGATTCAATGCACTCATGTGCCCTGTCGCGAACAGTCCTATAGTATAGTAAGTCATTATACAGTCGAGTACGTTTGTAGCGTCTACAAAGTCGATCTCTCTCATCAATCAGGCGACGATGTTCCAAGGTGATCCACGGACGATGAGCCCTACCCTGCCTGACCTTCCTGACAGGCACGAATTGTGCAATTGCTTCATTGAGATGGTTGTAAAGACATTCAAGGCGAGCAGAAAGAGAGGAATCACCATCACATGTATCACATCTTAAAGAGCGAAAATACTGAAGGAGAGCAACATCATCAACAGACTTATAATCCAGAAAAATAAAGTCTTTAAGTATAGGTTTAGAGAGAGAGGACTTAACAGTCGCAGCTATGAAATCGTGGCCATCAATGAAAGGTATATCAGTCTTCCAGAAGTCAAGCACAATATCGTTGGCATCAACAAGACACAGATCAAGATGATGAGTTGTGCCATAAGGAACCAAGAAAAGTGCGTTCTTAGTAATAAGACCTCTAAGAAACTTAGAGTCGTCAGAATCAACGCGCATGTTAGTGTTAAAATCACCAAGTATGATCTTCGAACTATAATTGTGCATGAATGATGTTAAATCTGGTATGAAATCTGTGTTAGCCAAGAAGGGAGCATGTGGCGGCCTGTAGACTACACCAACAAAGATAGGTTAAGCCAAGTCCAGAGAATTAACCTAACAAAACCGATATTCGGGAAGACCAGGCTTACCACTCCATTTACCAGAAGAAGAACAAAGGCACCGCGAAGTAATAGAGTTGTGAATATATAAAGCAACACCACCGCCTCTAGTGTTACGATCCTGCCTGTGAAGCACGTAGTCATCAAGTTTTATCAAAGAGTCACCAACAATCTGGCCCAGCTTGGTCTCAGTCACAGCTATAACATGAAAGTAAGGGCGAGAAGCCAGAAAGAGTCTTATCATCTCAATGTGTGCTCTAATGGAGATAGCATTGAAATGACAAACTCTGAGACCATCCCTTGCAGTAAAATGATTATTAATGAGTGATGAAACAGGGTTATTAGTAGAGAGTGATGTATTAGAGAGGAGTGGAGGAGAGAGTGGATTTACCCCAACAATAGGAGCTACGGTGCTGGACTGACGCCGACCAGCATCACCTTGGCTAAAAAAGCATCTAGGTCCTCAACAGAAGCAACCTGCGTAGAAGCATCCTCATTCTTCCTTCTCACAAAAATTCTACCATTCTTCACGAATGAAAGAAAATTTAGTTTCTTGTCCTTCGCCCTTTTCAGCACTTTCAATTTCAGCTGATGCAGTGAGGGAGGAAGGAATTCATTGATGTTGATTAACGAAGGCGAAAGAGCAGTGACGCATTTAGCTCCAGGAAGAAGATTCTCATTAACCTGAGAAGTATGAAGTCTCTTAGCCTTAATCTTAGCAGCTATTACCGCTCGTGCAAGTGCAGGACTCTTCATTGTTACAAGCAGTGGTACGGTAGAAAAGCGGCGATCACGCTGCCGTGTTGATGGGGACATCACTTCAGACGACGTACCAGCATGAACAACAGTAGTAGTAGAAGAAGTTAAGGTGAAAGAGTCAGGAACCGACCGTCTTAGTGGCCGAACAGAGTCTATATCTTCAATTGAGAAACGAGCATCCAGAGTAGAAAAAATAGCAGATAAACCTGCCTTTAGATTAGAAAATTCCGATGACACAAGACCACCCAGCACCAAGTCAGAAGCCCTTTCAATACGAAGTTGCTGTGCTTTCAAAGCATCACATCGCTGTGATAGAGTTCTAAGATGATCCATATTAATAGCAGAGTCTGTTCCAGATATTGTTGTATTAGTAGTAGTAGCAAGCACACTCTCAACCCTCGCCTTCAGCTCTTCATGTTCACGACAGACCCGGTCAAGTCTGGCTTCATTCTCAGTAATTCGCTTGTCAAATGCAGTGGAAAGTGCGCCAACTCTCGACTCAAGAACAGAAAATTTATGAGATAGCACAGTAAGCAGACTGCTCACGTTGAAAACAGAGGATTCCATTGAGTCCAATTTATCCAGCTTACTCATCCTCTCAAGTATCGAAGTAAGAATATCATTAAGTTGCGTCATATCCATTTAAATAATAGAATGAATTATCAAAATTCAAGAAATCCAGGAAAAATAAAAAATTGTAGCGCTCAAAGAAACAGTAGTGATGTAGTATTTAATATGCTAGTGGAGTAGCAGCGTAACATGTATGCTATAAAGTTGTTGTCCGTCAATAACTTAGTGAATAATTTCCAATAAGTGGAGAAACAGCATAATAATACAGATCTGAATTTCACGTAGTTAATAACTTACAATAATGATAAATGGAAAAGCACCTTAAATATGAGACTCAACAATCCTTTACCAATCGAGCTACTAATCTAGTATTCAAGGCAACCAAGAGATGGAGCCACCAATATCAAAATTGTGCACGTATTGTACAAGCAAGCCGGCTCCAAGTAATTTGTAAGTTAGGATGCAATAAACGCCAACAATTGCATTTAATGCAATTGCAACACTATGACCACACAGTGACACTAACCACACTCCACAGAGCACCAAGGAGAGCAGCAAATACCAATAAAATAGATAGAACAGCAACACCAGCAAATAAAATATAGCAGTGTGACCATCTATGCTTCAGAATCAGAAAGATCGCCTGGAGTCCAAGAAATGCAGTTGCAATTTGCAAGAAAATACAGCCAAGACTTCAAAACTCCCAGGGGTCGACTTTCTAAAAAAAATTCTCACTCAGCAGAGTGAAAAAAAAGTTATTGAGAGGAAAAAAAGCAGGAGCAGAAAAAAACGTGTGTGTCGCTACTTACGCTGCAGAGAGAGACAGCGAGAGAGAGAGAGAGAGAGAGAGAGAGCATTCTAGGAAAAAAAGGAGAGTGATTTTTGTAAGGTGTCGTTTTTTTTAAGTGACTTTTCTTTTACCTTTTTTTATTATCATATAAATTCTTCTTTTTGTTTGTGTGTGTAAGAGAGAGAATTTTAGTTTTATTTAAGCGTGTGTAATCTGCTTTATGTACTTGAAGCAAAAATAAAATAATTGTTATAAAGAGAGTGGTAGAGAATCTAGCATTTTTGTGTGTGAGAGAGAAAAAAAAATTAGTTATTTAATGCAGAGAGTATGCGTCAATCTAATAAGCGTATGTGTATTAGGTTATATATAATAATAGTTTAAAGTGGGCCGTGGTCAGAGAAAATTTTAGTGAGACAGAAAAATTAGTGGCGTGCGTTAGTCGGGAGAGGCAAGGGAGAGAGAGAGAAAAAGCGTAAGAGTATTCTGCCGTCCAAAGTAAGAAAACCTTAACTCCAATGGGATTCCAATGTAGTTAACCACTTTTACACTTTGGACGGCAGTATTATAAGTGTGTGTGAGTTATAGCGAGAGACAAGTTTTTTTTTGTGTGCTGAAAAGAAGTTACTCGATTAAAAATGTTATTGTAATTAGAAAAATAAATTAGAATTGGGAATAAATTATTTTAATCTATAAAAGAGTGTGTTGAATTATTTATGTGAAAACAAATATATAGATTCCTTGGGTGTTTGCCTGGCATGACTTAGGGTTAAGTTCTAAAATAAAAATGATTTCTATTGAACGCGGTTAACGAGAGCTGGTGGGCCCCGAGCACGAGCTGATTTTCGGTCGAATCTCCTCTGAGAAAGTCTAGGCAAGTGAATAGACAGAGCAAAATTATAAATTTTTGAATTTGTACGTTTCGGGTATTTTTGCAACGTCACAAAATAAAATACAATTTTTAAGATTCCTACAGTTTAAAAATACAATTAATAATAATTTTATTTTTTGTACTTTTTTTATTAAAAAATTCTCGAAAAATATCATATATAGATACGCAATTAATATAAATTTATTGAATCTTATATAACTTCATTAAATTAGATATCATAAAACTTATAATAAATTTATTTAAATTAATAATATTTTATAATATATAATAGCAAAAATATCTTGCTTGCACGGGTTAATTAATCATTTATCACAAAAATAAAAACCGAGTTAATATATTAAGAAGAAAAGCAATAATTTAAAATAGTTCCCTCCAATTCCAATTATTAATCAATTAGTCTAGGCGCCCAGAGGGTTTCGTATGAAGTTAGAGGTCGCACCAAGCAAGTAGGTGATTAATATGTATTTTGAGCCGCTGAATCCGAATTTGCAACTTGCTTTTCGCGCAAGTAGTCAAGTAATTTGCTATAAGCCAATTAATTGTTTAAATAGCTATAATTTATGAACTACAATAAATGCAGTAATTTTCTCTACAAAAACTTGTTCTCTAATAAAAATACAAAAAAAATCGTTATTGTTGCATGTCGATTTGATAATTAGAACCAGAGATATAGCAAATATATTGCGAAAAAACATAGAGACGTAGTGCAAGCGCGGAACGCCCTGGTAAAAAACTTTATAACTCGACTACTAATTGATATTTTTTAAAGTCTAACCTGTGTTTAAAAAATGTCAGTCTCAGCTTTAATGATAAATTGTTATATGGCTGATTCCATTCAGATTCATGTAGGCCGTCACTGATCGAATTTTTTTTTCTTCTGAATAATAAAGATACCTTCTATTATGTAAATGAAGATAAAATTTACCTCGTAGAGCGCTCAAAAAAAATTTTTTTTTTTACTACAGCAATTTTAGTGTTGGATGTAAAAATGAAAATTCAAAAATGGAAAATGAACCTCTACTTTTAAATGACTATAGCTCCGTTAATTTTCAACCTTTTTGGGCGTTCTTTTAACGAAAGTGTGCGGAATTCTGTCTAGTTTCAAATGCAATCTTGATTTTTGTAATACAATTTGATATCATTAAGTTATTTACGAAAAATCAAAAAAAGCGATTTTTTCCAAACACGATTTTCTCAAAAACTATATTTTTTTTTTTAATTTTTATATGATTTTAAACATAAAAAATACTAACTTTTGGGGTAGGTGAGAATATGCGATTTTGCCTTATTTTTTTTAACAGATTTTTAAACGTTTTTTTTATATTTTCGATTTTAAAACATTGATACCATGGCGCATCGTACTATTTTCCCAACTTTACGTGTTCTTACAACTATTTTTATGCTTTTATTTATTAATATATCAAAAATATCAACAATGATCTTTAAAATAAACGCCGGATCGAATATTTTGATCAATTAGAACCAAAGTTATGACGATTTAAAGTTTTAAAAAAAATGCTGAAACTTTAAATAAATATGATATTTACATTGAGGAAACGCAATTTTTGTTAAAGATTAAAATCTGAAGATATAAATTTTTTAATTTAAAAAAAAAGTTATTTTGATAAAAGAATACATAACCATTTATCCTCTTTTTATGGTACATTATTTTAATAAAAATTTTTTTTGTTAAAGAATATAATTTTTTCATCAGTTTGAATTTCGCGCCTAGAATTTGAATTTATTTTGTAGGAAGTTGACGCATTTCACTACTAGGTGGCGATGATTCGTTCTTTGCATTCTTATTAACGACTTGACGCGCTTAAAAATATAAGAAAAGGAAGATAAAAAATAAAGATGTTTAAGAAAAATTATTTTTTTCGATCTGTCATCAAACAGAATATCAATAATGGCATCACTGATTGTTAAAATAAAGTGCAAGGATTTAAAAGAAAGGCACGAAAAAGTTGTTTATGATTGCTCCAAAAGTCCGCTTAGAGAATTAGGTGATCTAACGGAGTCTTTGAAGCGCTTGTATCAAAATACTTCTTTCTCTAAAGAAGATAAAGTATGCCCTTCGTGTTACAAAATATTATTAGATGAAGTGAAGAATACGCCTATTTCATCGACTTTAAGCAGTCAACAATCATCGGAAGATTTTATTCATAGTGAGGCTGTGGTAGAACAGCCTAACGAGACTTCAAGTAATTTGAAATTAAACATTTCACCAATTAAAATGCCTCAAAGTATCAATATCAAGATGCGAGAATCTTATGCTCTCTGAAAAAGAAAACAAATGAACGATGCATTTGATTCACAAATAGCAAGTAAAATGATGAAAGTCTACGATATAACGGATTTGCCCGCATTGAATGAAAATAATGAATGTAGAACAAATGATAAATGGCTTGAGAATATTAAAATTGCATTATATAATTGTTTAAATTTTCTTGAGAAAGTGCGATTGTTGAGTATTATTCCAAGTGATATTTCCAAAGATTATTTATTATCAGTTTTACCAAATGTAACTATTTATATGATTGATCGAGCATGATCATTGGTAAATAATAAAAAAATTTACAAGCAGTCTGAGAACTATTGTGGCCATTCTTTGGATAGTGAAATTGTAATGAAAGTAAAGGATTATTATCTGAACGATGATTTTAATTGTTCTCGTCAAAGTGCAAATAAAAGCGACATAGTATCTATCAAAGAAAATAGTATAAAAACTAAAAAAGTCAAACGCTTTCTTACGTGAAGTATAAAAGAAATATATCAATTATTTAAAGACAAAAATCCTGAAATGAAAACAAAAATTGGTAAATCAACATTTTACGCTTTAAGACCGAAGTGGTTTATACCACATCCACCCACTGATTCGTGTCTTTGCGTTTACTGCGAGAATCTCAAACTTATGTTAGATGCTTTGAATAATTATAAAAAAGAGAATAAACAAGACATTGCAGATTTGGAATTAAAAATATGTTCTTCACTTTTTTGTTCAAAAGATGATATGAAATGTATACTAAGAGAATGTAAAGAATGTCCCATTGGAGATTCTATTGATTTACAAATAATTTCTTTGACAGAAGAAGATTTATATGAAGAAATAATTTATGGTGTTTGGGAAAAATCAAATTTACTGAATAAAACTAGCACAATTGAAAATTTCTTAATAGAGTTAAGAGAGCGTGCTCTCACTATAAGAGCTCATAAATTGGTCAAAGAAATTCGACGTATAGCAATTAAAGGGGCTAAACTTTTAGCGAAAAATAATGACTTCCAATTAGTTACTTATGTCGATTTTGCAGAAAATTGGACAGTTCTGCTTCAAAATGAAATTCAAAGCTATCGTTGGAGTAAAAACCAAATATCAATATTAACGTCAGTATGCTATTTTGAAAATGATAAAACAGTCAGTTATGTCACCGTCTCTGGTGATATTAAACATGATTTGTCTCATTCCCTAATGGCTATAAATTTAATTATCGACAACTTAAAACAAAAACATATTGCGCAAGATCTTGATAAAATCATAACCATTTCCGATGGAGCTGCCAGTCATTTTAAAAATAGATATCAATTCTATGAGCTTTAAAACTCAAAAGTGAACAGAAAATGGCTTTTTTTCTGCAACAGGTCATGGTAAAGGCGCTTGTGACGGTATTGGTGGTTTAGTTAAACATTATGCTACTACGCATAATCTGTCCAAGAAGAGTGCAGATTCTATTAGAAACGCTGAAAATTTCGCCATTCACGTATCGAAATATACTCCGTCGATTAACATTCTTGTTATCCGTAAGGATGAGTTAGAAGTTTTTCGACAGACAAAAAAAATGGAATCGTTAGGAAATGCAAAAGAAATTAAAGGTATTCAAAAGATTCACTGTTGGAAAAGTGAATGAAACCAAATCTACACTGCCAAAACTTCGAGACATGAGTGGCAAGAAGTAAATTGAAAGGTTTTATTCAAATTCGGATTTTTTTATTCACATTAGTTCTCAATTCATTAGTGTTCATTTCTTAATTGTATCGCATATTATTTGTTCATTGAAAATAACCAAATAATATATTTTAGTATTTAAAAAGTTCACTTTTTCAAAATTCGAAATTTAAATTCAAAATTCCAAATTTAAATTCAAAATTCAAAATTCAAAATTCAAAGTAAATATATTTATTCAAAGTTTCAGCATTTTTTTTAAAACTTTAAATCGTCATAACTTTGGTTCTAATTGATCAAAATATTCGATCCGGCGTTTATTTTAAAGATCATTATTGATATTTTTGATATATTAATAAATAAAAGCATAAAAATAGTTGTAAGAACACGTAAAGTTGGGAAAATAGTACGATGCGCCATGGTATCAATGTTTTAAAATCGAAAATATAAAAAAAACGTTTAAAAATGTGTTTAAAAAAAAATAAGGCGAAATCGCATATTCTCACCTACCCCAAAAGTTAGTATTTTTTATGTTTAAAATCATATAAAAATTAAAAAAAAAAATATAGTTTTTGAGAAAATCGTGTTTGGAAAAAATCGCTTTTTTTGGTTTTTCGTAAATAACTTAATGAGATCAAATTGTATTACAAAAATCAAGATTGCATTTGAAACTAGACAGAATTCCGCACACTTTCGTTAAAAGAACGCCCAAAAAGGTTGAAAATTGACGGAGCTATAGTCATTTAAAAGTAGAGGTTCATTTTCCATTTTTGAATTTTCATTTTTACATCGAACACTAAAATTGCTGTAATAAAAAAAAAAATTTTTTGAGCGTTCTACGAGGTAAATTTTATCTTTATATACATAATAGAAGGTATTTTTATTACTTGTAAGAAAAAAAAAATTCGATCAGTGACGGCCTGCATGAATCTGAATGGAATCAGCCATATATATACTTTCAAATGTCGACTAATAAGCTAGAATGATTTGAAGCAGAAAAAATTTTCAATTTCTTAGAATTTTGTTTGTTTATAACGAAATAATATAGGTTAGCGAACAAAATATTTCTATATTTTTGATATAGAATGATAGGAAATTTCATCAAGTGTAAGAATCTGTCCGGTTTTGTTAAATTTAAGCAAGTAGAACCTGAGATATTGCAAATTTGAGCTGTAGCGCTAACTCCTTGTAATACGACATATGTGTGCAATATGGCAATCGCTTTCCTTATCAAAAATCCTTTTTATAAGGTAAGTAATTTCATTCTTTTGTAGAAAGTCAACTCAGGGGACTGCAGGACCTCAAAGTTAAGATTTTTCATATTTTTCGCGATTTATTACATTTTCAGTTCTATTTTATTGCTAAAAAATTAACTCATTTGTTAAAAGAGTGAATACATAAAAAAACGAAAATTTCCTGAGTTTAAGGATATTCTGGCTATACAGCCTGAGTCAAAAATTAGTATTTTTGATAATGGTTTATACTTTTGGGTAGGGAGGGTTTATTTAATTTTTCACAAAGTACGGCCTACTTCGGACATAAAATTATTTATATACTTAGGCTGTTTATTCATGTGAAACCTGAATTTCGAACAATGTTCGCCACTTGAGCAAAAGTCTACCTTGGATGCGCTTTCCATGACCCCCACAACTTCAACTCAAGCGAGAAACGTTGTTCTTGATTAATATTCTACCTGAATAAGTCCAACGTTTATATATAACTAATATACATACCAATTTAATTTTTTGTTACAGAAATATCATTAATTTGAAATTAGATTGAAAAATTTATTTTTCCCAACGCGGTGAGCAAAATACCACATTGCCTCACCAAGTGGGGAATGTAATATTTTGCTCCCTCAAAACAGATACCAAAATCGGATTTTGCTCACCTTATTGGGAAAAATTCTATACCCCACTCGTGACAAAATAGGTCATCCACTCGTCTTTTTTGTCACTCTCGCTACACTCGAGTAACAAAACGACTCGTGAAGGAATGACCTATTTTGGTCACTGGTAGAGTAATGTACTATTTTTTAATATGATATATTAAATGGTGAAAACAAAATAGACGCATGATTGATCAAGAAAAGAATTATTATGTTTCTAAGCTAACGTTTAGAAATCTATTATGAATTCTCAAATGATGTAATTTATTGTTCTAGATGATTTTCAGTAAATTTTGTACTCAACGAATAAAAAAAATAGTTTTGTTAATATTATACTTTCAATGTCTTTGTAAATTTTTATATTATTGTTAGATATAAAAAATTATTTTAAATTACTTAAGAGGCGGTCGGAACCAAATCGGTGACTTGCGGTATATATCAAGTCAGCATTTTTCGCTTTACGATAATATTTTGTATATTTTTATGGCTTAAACTATTTCAAATCATTCTTCATATACATGACTAGAGGAAATGACTATATTTTTACCATATGAATAAGTAAATAAATTATTATAAGCATTTATTACAAATATTAAACAGACTTGACATATACCGCATGCAAAAAACTGTCGTGTCGATTGTTAGGTGGCATTTTTCGCTTTATAACAATATTTTGTATATTTTTGTGGCTCTAACTATTTAAAATTATTCTTTATATACATGACTAGAGGAAATGACTATATTTTTACCATATTAATAAATGAATAAATTATTATAAGCATTTATTACAAGCACCGAACTAAGTCACCGATTTGGTTCCGACCGCCTCTTAAAAGTAATTAAAAGTTTGTACAAGTTGTTAATCAAAAATAGATATACAATATTTCATTTTCAGAACATTGTAAAATGAAGAAGTATATATATATATATATATATATATATATATATATATATATATATATATATATATATATATTTCTTTGACCTCGTAGGTCGTATTTACATCAGTATCTAGAGAACATGCTCAATCGTTATTAGCATCGCATATGTTCCAACATGCTGTTCGACTCTACACAAGATTATTATGTCCTCTTGAAACAGATCAAGTTTTCATATTTTTTAGGGAAAATCAATACAACATCATGGATACTATTATGTTTCGATCGATATTGTCGGAAAGCAGTCATATTGGACGAAGGTGAATGAAAAAAATGACTCGCGCTTCGACAGTAGTTATTACTCATTGTAAAGTGTCAATCTCAGAAACCAGAAGAAAAAAACAATAAAACTAAAATTACATTTAATAAATATTGTTAAATCATTAATACTCTATACCGCCCATTATATTTTATTTTGTAACCATTGTATTTTATTTAATATCTAACTATTGAGTTATAGTTCCTCTACTTGGGACATAAAATCATCCACGTCCTTTAGCCGTTTATTCAGGTGTGTCTGAGTTTTAAATAATGTTTGCCGCTCTAGCAAAAGTCTACCTTGAACGTGCTTCAGCTCCAGCAACAAACATTGTTTTTGATCCATATTTCACCTGAATACGGCGAAAGGACATACATAACTCTAATATATAAATGTATATTTAAACATATATACATTTATATGTATATATATGTATATGTATATATATATATATATATATATATATATATATATATATATATATATATATATATATATATATATATATATATATATATTGTAACGTTTTTCCCTTTCGGGAGGGGAAATACGTGTAACTCCTGTTGCCAGACGCTTCAGCGAGTTACCAGGGTAAGATCGGCAGGAGTTGGAGGGATCGGACGGCGGAAAGTAAAGAAAAGTAACCAGGTTTAACACGTTTGGTTATACTAGGGAGCACCGTAGCTTTATTGTACACTCAATGCTCGTATACAACAACGCTTATAAATGTGGAATGGTAATAACGTGTTAATCAAAGCTAACCCTAATATCTTTATACAATGCAAATAAACTGACCTAACCTTCAGTGTAATTTACAAAATTAATTAATGTTTATTTTTGATTAGCCTCTTGACGGCTATTTAATATCTTTGAAATAAAAATCCAATTTAAGAAATAAAGAAAAATGAATTTAATTAATGAATCATTTATTACGGCCGGGTTGATCGGTGACTCGTCGATGGCCTATTCCTATAACAATATAAACAAGAAGAAAACCAAAAGATTACTTTACTAATTTAATTTATTGCTTTAATAAAATACGCGAGGCTTAAATAATAATAACAAACTAATATATTATAACTAAGACTACGGCGGGATTGGGTGGACGACACCCTTAATCTAATTATAATTACAAAAAGAACAACGGTCGGACGGAGTGCAAATAACTAAATGCGGTGGGTGGACGACACTCTCAATTTAACTTAATGCGCGGTTATCAAAAATCTAGCAAGATTTCGGGTGGACGTCACCCTTAAACTTAACGGCGCAACGGGAGGTATGCGGCGGACAAAAGTTGCTGGTGTATGCTCTTGGATAGCATAGCCTTACGCCAGCGTGCTCACTCGGCGTAATTCTATGCTGCCAGTATATGCATTAGAGTGTAGACCAGCGTGCTCACTCGGTCTACCCTCATGTGCAAGAGAGAGAAGCTAGGTCTTCTACAAGAGAAGGGAGCCAGCTACTACTTCTCTTACTCTCTCTTAGCCTAGCGTGCTCACTCAGGTAAAGAGGGAGAAGAGATGGTAGTCTACACAGCGTGCTTAGCTTAGCTTCTCGGCCTCTTATATACTCCGGCCTCATTTTTCCTAATGCGTGTGGCGGCGTTTGGGGTTGCCACCTGGCGGCTGAGCTCAGAACTATTGTTCTATAGTAGCTTGGCCGTCAGGCGGGAAATTTGAATGCGTGAGTATGTATACTCGTCGCACCCCCCCCCCTTTCTTCGGAGAGTGAACTATACGTGAACGGTGAAGTTAATAATCAAATACTTAAGATAGCACAAGAAGTTAATTTTCAGAAAAAGAATGTGTATTATTAATTAATAAAAGAAGTAATCATACCTTGCCGCTCGCTGGGGCTTTGACTGCCTTCCGCAAATTACCTGTTGCCGGATCCAGTCGCAGGTTCCACTTTTGCCCGGCCACTCTCACCCTGTATTGTCTTGCTCCTACTGGTACGTCCACCTTTGATCCATCTGGCAGGTCGATTATTGCTCTTCTGCGGTTGTCGGTGATTGGTACCTGCCTGTTGAGTAGCAGACGGTCGTTTTTGAAGGACTGAATAGACTTTATCCTTAGGCAGCTGACTCTCGACGGTGGTGCGGGTAGTGGGAGGTGGGCAGAAGATGGTACTGTGGCTGGGTTCGGTTGTGGTTCGCGGGTATGGCGGGGTGGTCGTGGAGGAGATGGCGGTGCGTTGGCTTGTTGCCAAAGCTCCTCAAATTCCTCTATCGCTTTCTTGTACATTGTGAGAACGAGTAGCTATGATTACTTGGGGGCTATGGCATACGATAACTTATAATATGTGGTTGGTTTTTCTTGATGAGGGTGGCGTAGCCATCTGGCGGGTATATCTGGGACTATTACTGGCTATGAAATGGTTTTTATGTGTACGCGTTCTGTTATAGTGTTTTTATCATCTATAAGATCGTACACCACTGGTGACAAGACTTTATGTATTTTGTACGGGCCTTTGAATGTATGATGGAGTTTAGCTGAGAAGTTTTTATCTTTCTCAGATAAACTATGAAATTTTTCCAGGACTTGATCTCTAATATGTGGAGACCAATTGCGGTGGCGCTTATCATAATGCGCTTTTTGTTTAAGGAAGCTAGCAATTAAGTTATTTTGAGTTTTCTCAATTGCTTCTTGTAAGTTTTTAATACGGGAAAGCGGCGTTGATCTGCGGTTTGGCATGTTATTAATTACACCAGGTGGAGTTAATTCTCGGCCTGTGTTTAAAAATGCTGGTGAGAATTCAGTTGATTCGCTTTTAGCTGTATTGTAAGCGAAAGCAAGTTGGTTGATGTCCTCATCCCAGTTTTTATGGTTTTCTCCTACGTATTGCTTAATCATCATTTTTATTACTTTATTTGCCCGTTCTACGGGGTTACACTGTGGTGAGTACGTAGGGGTAAGCCTATGTTTTATGCCATTAAGCTTGAGGAATTCTTTGAAATCCGAGCTTATAAATTGACTACCATTGTCGCTTAACACTGTGGCGGGGCAACCGTGTTGCAAAATAATTTGGTTTGTTATAGCCTTGGCTATTGTTTTAGCGGTGGCTCTCCTTACGGGCTTGAGCTCGACCCATTTAGTGAAGCGATCTTGCATCACTATTAGGCTTGTGTTCTGGTTTTTGGACTTTGGGAATGGTCCCATAAGGTCTACGGATGCAACTTCCCATGGTTTGTCTACCTTTGAGAATTGCATAAATCCAGGCGGGAATTTTTGTTGCGGTTTGTGTTGTTGGCAACTCAAACAATTTTTCACATGTTTGGCGCCGTCAACCAGCATTTTTGGCCAATGGTAACGCGCCTTAAGACGTTCTAGTGTCTTAAACGTTTCTAGGTGGCCTGCTGTTACGGAATTGTGCACTTCGTCGAGTACGTCAGTGCGTTCTTCCATGGGCACGCATAATTTGTATTCTGGGTCGCCGGATGGATTTGCTGAAGCTATTTTCTTGTGGATAAATAGCTTATTATTTACAATATGGTAATCTGGAAAGGCGGACGGATCTTTTACCTTCTTTAATAAAGGGTGATACCAAGAGCATTTGCTGTTTGTTGCAGCGCATACGTGGCTTGGTTGACGAGATAAGATATCGGCGATTGTGTTTTCTGCGCATCGTCGATATTTTATTTCGAAGTCGTATTGACTAAGTTCTAAAGCCCAACGGGCGAGACGACCAGATGGATTATCAAGTTGATTGAGCCATTTTAATGACTGGTGGTCGGTTATGACTATAAAATGATAATTTTCAATATAGTCACGCATTTTCCAGATTGCCCATTTAACTGCTAGACATTCAAGCTCTGTTGCTGAATAATTTTTCTCTGCAGACGAGAGTGTTCTACTAGCATAGGCGATGACTCTTTCTTTATCATCGAGTTCTTGTGTAAGAACTGCGCCTAATCCTTCCATGCTTGCGTCTGTTTGTAGCATGAATGTTTGTGTCCAATCTGGACAGGCTAAAACTGGTGCTTCGGTTAGCAGTTTTTTAAGTGCGATGAAGCCATTTTGTTGTTCAGTGCCCCATATCCATACTGCTTTTTTCTTTAAGAGCCGGTTTAGCGGGGCGGCTACGTTAGAGGCGTCTTTTACGAATCGCCTGTACCAGGAGATGAGACCTAAAAATCTTCTTAACTCCTTGACATTAGTTGGAGGTGGAAGATTAGCTATAGGCTCTGTTTTCTCGGGGTCAGTATGTAGATCTGTTTCGTCTACTACATGCCCTAGATATTTTAATTACTTTCTAGCAAAACAGCATTTTTCCATATTCGGTTTTAGATTTGCCTGACGTAATTTACTGAAAACATCACGTAAATGTGTGATGTGTTCATCTAAGGTGGGTGAAACCACTATAATGTCGTCCAGGTAGGCAAATGCATGCGGAGACATGTCTGGTGTGATAACAGCGTCGAGGAGCCTTTGGAAGGTTGCGGTAGCCGAATTTAGGCCAAAAGGCATAACATTGAATTCAAAGAGGCCTTTGCCTGCCACTGTGAAAGCAGTGAGAGGTTTGCTATCAGCTGTTAACGGTACTTGCCAATATCCATTTTTAAGGTCGATTGTACTTAAAAATTTAGCTCCTTTAAGCTTATTTAAAATTGAATTTATTTGAGGAAGAGGATATGCGTCTTTGCGTGTTACGCTGTTAAGCTTGCGAAAGTCTATGCAAAACCTCTGTTTTCCATCTTTCTTTTTGACTAGAACCACTGGCAAGCTCCAAGGGCTCGTAGAAGGACTTATGATGCCGTTTGCAAGCATTTCGTCCACTTCTTTGTTTATAACTTCTTGCGTTATAGGGTTTCTAGGCCTGTAGCGCTGTTTTATAGGCGTTAGGTCTACTAGCTTAATTTTATTTTTCGCTAGAGGCGTTACTCCTTCTACCTCTTCGAAGAGTTTGAATTCTTCTTTTAGGAAGTTATCTAAACGGCATTTTTCTGGACCAGTAGGTTCTTGCAGTCCTAAGTTAGGTGTTACGGTTCAAGCATTATTAGTTGCTGCATTTTTGTTGGATGGTTTAATCTCTTTTCCATCTATGCTAATTTTTATGTTTAGCCTAGTGAGATTGTCCATTCCTAATAATATGTCGCTTTCTAGGTTAGGCATGATTGAGAAAGAGTGGAGCAATATAAAGTTTTTGACTTTCATATAGCCAGTTACTTTTTGTGTAATCCTTACACTTCGGTTATCTGCTAACAAGACTGTTCTTGCGTCGTCAGATAATGTCCAATCTTTGCGTACTAACCTTTTAGCGAATTTCGGGTGTATAAATGATGTTACAGCTCCTGGGTCCACCAGTGCTGACATCTTTATTTTGCATGCGGTTGCAGGCAGAAAATATCTGGGGTCAAATTCAGGAAGATCTTGGGTCAGCTCAGGTTTATGTCTCGGCCGACCCTTATTTAGTTTTCCTGACCTGTGCAGGTGCAATCTCTAGTGAGAGTACCATCTTTCCCGCAGCGAGAGCAGAAGATTTTTTTTTTGTTTTCGCAAGATGAGCGGTTGTGACCTGTTTGTTTGCAATTCCAGCAGCTGGTACTGCTATCGTAGTCAGTGACCATTGATGCTGCATTGCGTTTGTTCGGTGTAGCGGGTTTTCGTTCATTTGTTTTGCTTTGAGAGAAGAAAGGTTTAGGAGATTTTTCCTTATTGTTAATTTTTATTTCTTTTAAGGTTTCTTCGATCTCCTCGGCTTTTTGGATAAGGTCTTCTGGAGAGTTTATCTCATTTCGCTTAATGTGTAAGCGGAGAGCTGCCTTTACATTATAATAAAGGTTATCGATCTGCTCATCGAGCGAGATATTACCGCGTCGTCGCATGAGAGTCGATAGATCTGTTCCGTTGGAGCGTATAGACTCGTTGTCTTTCTGCTTCCTTTCCGCAATGAGCCGGTTTAATGTGCGGCGTTCAGCTGGCGGTAAATAATAGGCACGAAGCTTTGCTTCAAGTTGTTGCCAATTATTCATGTTACCCGCGCAGTTGCGGTACCATAGCTGGGCATCAGATCTAAGCAGTTCTGGGAATCCTTTAAGGAAGTCAGCATCTGATACGTTATACGCATCTTTTAGCTCTTGAGCCCTTTATAGAAATGCATACAGGTCTTTACCGTCAAAGTGGTAGTTCCACTTACGCATTTTCTCTATAATGCATGTTTCACTTTGGACGAAGAATGTTTCTCTAGTGGGCGAAGGACTGACAGAGTGGAAAGTTGCGTTTGCGTTTGAAGTACCAGCTCTGTCATTGTTTATGCGGCCATCGGCTTCTGCGCGTTTCAGTAATTTTTACGCGTTTTCATCGAAGTCGGGGGGATCGGCGGGTTTTGATGCATAGTCTTCTTGATGATTCTTGACGTAATCTACTAATTTGTCGCGGAGCGTTTCGCTATCACCTTTTGTTGAGCGGTGTAATTCGGTTAAATGAGCGGCTACTTCATCGTCGGATAGGTCATAGACCCATTTGATTCGCGAATTCATTGTTGAAGAAAAAAAAAATTTTATTTATTGGGAATTTCACGTAATTTAATTGTATTAATGTTATCAAAGGTGATAAAAAAAATTATTTGCGTGAATTTATTATTTATTTGAATGAAAACCGAGAAAAGAGACAGAATTAAGTCTAATTAAATCTATTCTAACCTAATATAAAAGATAAAATTAAAAATTAAAAATACTAATTATTTTTATATCTAATCCTATTTTGTTTAATCAAATTTTCTTAACTTTGCTTTGTAAGTGCAGATTAAACTTCTATGCGGCGGCGGCCTACGCTTACAATGTAATCTAAGAGCTAGTTACCCTAGTGTTTGATTCGGATGAGCAAGAGTAACTACTGGTTATTTGAGGATAGGATAGAATAATAGGATTTGATCTTTTTATAGGTTATGAAAGAAATTTTTAATCTTGGAGTCTTGGACTGCTCAAAACTATTTATTGGTAGTTTAGAACCCCCAAGGTAATTTAACAAATAGTTTGGCGGCAGTATGTTAAATTTGAATGTTTATTTGTTAAAACGCCATGTAACTCTAGGTTGCAACTGGCGAATTTAAGTCAACAAAAAAAATTAACTTTTATTTTTAACCACGCAACGTTATGTCACGCTGGCAGAAAAAGTATAAATCATAAAAATTCTTTATTTTTATTTTAGTAATTGAATTGTGTTTAATTCAGTATTATTACACCATGTGATTAATTCACAAATGGTGGTTTAAGTGTAATGAAATAACTGGTTTCTTTAATGTCACTTGCCATGTAACGTTAAGTTGCAAATGGCGAACGAATAAAAGAAATTTTTAAACGAAAATTTATTTTTGAAGGTTATGCTACTAATTTATAACAGAATTACCGTTAAATAATTACCGGAAGTCCAATTGTTCGGGCGCCATGTAACGTTTTTCCCTTTTGGGAGGGGGAAATACGTGTAACTCCTGTTGCCAGACGCTTCAGCGAGTTACCAGGGTAAGATCGGCAGGAGTTGGAGGGATCGGACGGCGGAAAGTAAAGGAAAGTAACCAGGTTTAACACTTAGTAGCTTTATTGTACTCTCAATGCTCGTATACAACGACGCTTATAAATGTGGAATGGTAATAACGTGTTAATCAAAGCTAACCCTAATATCTTTATACAATGCAAATAAACTAACCTAACCTTAAGTGTAATTTACAAAATTAATTAATGTTTATTTTTGATCAGCCTCTTGACGGCTATTAAATATCTTTGAAATAAAAATCCAATTAAAGAAATAAAGAAAAATGAATTTAAAGAATAAAGAAAAATGAATTTAATTAATTAATCATTTATTACGGCCGGGTTGATCGGTGACTCGTCGACGGCCTATTCCTGTAACAATATAAACAAGAAGGAAACCTAAAGATTACTTTACTAATTTAATTTATTGCTTTAATAAAATACGCGAGGCTTAAATAATAATAACAAACTAATATATTATAACTAAGACTACGGCGGGATTGGGTGGACGACACCTTTAATCTAATTATAATTACAAAAAGAACAACGGTCGGACGGAGTGCAAATAATTAAATGCGTAGGGTGGACGACACCCTCAATTTAACTTAATGCGCGGTTATCAAAAATCTAGCAAGATTTTGGGTGGACGTCACCCTTAAACGGGAGGTATGCGGCGGACAAAAGTTGCTAGTGTATGCTCTTGGATAGCATAGCCTTACGCCAGCGTGCTCACTTGGCGTAATTCTATGCTGCCAGTATATGCGTTAGAGTGTAGACCAGCGTGCTCACTAGGTCCACCCTCATGTGCAAGAGAGAGAAGCTAGGTCTTCTACAAGAGAAGGGAGCCAGCTACTACTTCTCTCACTCTCTCTTAGCCTAGCGTGCTCACTCAGGTAAAGAGGGAGAAGAGATGGTAGTCTACACAGCGTGCTGAGCTTAGCTTCTCGGCCTCTTATATACTCTGGCCTCATTTTTTCTAATGCGTGTGGCGGCGTTTGCGGTTGCCACCTGGCGGCTGAGCTCAGAACTATTGTTCTATAGTAGCTTGGCCGTCAGGCGGGAAATTTGAATGCGTGAGTATGTATACTCGTCGCAATATATATACATATATATATATATATATATACATATATATGTGGATGAACGAATTGATAAGAAATTAGATGGATTGATAAAAAATTTATAAAGAGAGGATGGATGATATATAAATTGATAGATGCATAGATAGATGAATCGATAAATTGATGGGTAGGTAATTGAATTGGGATGATTAATATGCAAGCTCAACCGCGACAGGGCAGTAGCATATCTGTTATGGTGGCGTATATATATATAGATATATTATTATCATTCAGAATATATCTATGTATATGTTTAGTTGTCAATGTTTTGATTACAGAACATTGCTTTCATTATAACCTTACGTCTTAGTGACTTCGAAAATTTTTCTAAATAAAAGATAAAGTGCAGTGTACCCAATTGGAAAAATAATGTGAAATTTAAATTCCCAAAAAATGTTACTGGGCGGAAAAAGGATTTAAATCGATAGGAAGGTTGCCGTTTACTCCGGAAACTAACGATGGTCTTTGCATTAATTATTATGCTTCAAAGTAGTTTTAATAATTAAAAAAATATTCTCTATAAATTTTTTGGAAATTTGAATTTCACAATATTTTTAGAATTTGGTACACTACACTTCGTCAGGTGAGAGGAAGAAGGTTACGATTCGAAATTGGCCACAAAAAAGTAACGATTCGGATAAAGCCACAAAAAGGTTCAGATTCGAAATTGGCCACAAAAAAGTTACGATTCGGATAAAGCCACAAAAAGGTTACGATTCGGCTGCTTATTTTTTCCTTCGATGTTTTGGATGAGAACCGCTGTTGAAAACATAAGAGTTTGTCTCCTATATCTTAAGTACTCATAAATATTATAATTATGTTTTCATTTTTTTCATGAAGAGGCAATTTTATAAACCTATAGTTTTCAATTTAGTGAGTATAAATCATATATTGAAATATATTATTACTTTTTATAATCTTATTAAATAAAAATTAATTGATTTATTTCATTAATTAAAAATCTCTTTACTTTAACGTTATCAATGTAAGAATAAAAAATTCACAAATTTTATAATTAAATAAAAATTCGCAAACATTAGTTAAATTGACGTGAAATTATTTATATATATATATATATATATATATATATATATATATGTGTGTATTGGAAGGCTTTATATAGTGAAAATATTCATCAACAAATACAATTTAAATTATGAGTCTCTAAGTAAAAAATCAATCATTAAATTTGACAATAAAAACATATTAACTAGATGTTACGATTGATTATTAGCTATCGATGCTGATAAAGCGAAAGATTCATGTATCCTCATGGAAAAAGATTTAATTCCTGCCAAATACCATAAATTCTATAAAAATTTATTACGTTGAAATATATATATATGATTATTAATTTAATAAATATATTTATATTTATATAAAAAATACTGTTAAGAATCGTTTATTTTGTTGGCATTGCCTCACAGTGTCAATCAATTTTAAATTAATTTTTAATAATTTTATGTCACTTTTTAATAAGTATGTTTAAATCATTTTTATATTTTCATGAAATATTTTAAAAGTAATTTTTGTTTTCTTTAACAATTATTTTTAAATTAATTCAGTAAATATTTTAAGACAATTATTACAGTATTCTTTTAAATTCATCAAAAAAGCGAAGATAACATTATTATAGAAGGAATTTTACAATTAATCGCTTTTTTATGGAAAATATGAAAAAATAATTCTAATATTTATGAGTGCTTAGATATCGGAGATTAATTCTTATGTTTTCAACAGCGGTTCTCATCCAAAACATCGGAGGAAAAAATAAGCAGCCGAATCGTAACCTTTTTGTGGCTAAACCCGAATCTGAACCTTTTTGTGGCTTTATCCGAATCGTAACTTTTTTGTGGCCAATTCCGAATCTGAACCTTTTTGTGGCTTTATCCGAATCGTTACTTTTTTGTGGCCAATCTCGAATCGTAACCTTCTTCCTCCCACCTGACGACTTCATCTTCTATTTAAGGATATAGTTTTCGTAGCCACCAAGTTGTAAGGTTATAATGAAAGCTATATGTTCTGTAATCAAAGCATTGACAACTAAACATATATATATATATATATATATTCTGAATGATAATATATTTATGTATATATACGCCGCCATGACAGATATTGCTCGTAATGCTACCCTCTCGTGGTTGAGCTTGCTCATTAATCTTCCTAATAGGTCAAAATTTTGCTGAATGAATGAATAGACAAAAAGATAAAAATATAAATATATGAATCGATAAATAAAATCATAGATCAATTAATATATGAACAGATACATAAATAGATGGATAGATGAATTATTGACAAAACAAACTTATGGATAAAAGGATACATAGAGAGAATAATTTATAAATAAACGTATGCATGAATCGAAGAATAAATAAATAAACTACCGGTCAATTGCTTTTGCCCACCCTAGAGTAAAATTTAATAAAATGAAAAGTTTCATATCTTCGAAACGAATGATCGCATCTTCGAAATCCAAACGGCGTTTGAATAATTGGTCAAAAATCTTTGAAAGAAAGTGAGTTTGGTATAAAAATAGTAGATTTTCTTACAAGAAGATAAAATGAAACTTCCGCACGTACGTGTTATGACGGTCGAGGCGTCAGCCTCGACCGTCATAAACACGTACGTGCGGGCGTTTCATTTAATCTCCGTGTAAGAAATAATGCTTTTCTCTATCCCTAGGCGAAACCACGTAAATATAATTGTTATATAAATTAACAATTATATTTGCTTTTTTTGTTTTAGCGCGTGTATGTGTTGTTCTTTGCTGCCGCCCAGCATTTGTCACGCGAGTGACAACGAGCGTGACGGGGCTGGCGGCGGCAGCAAAGAAAAACACATTCACAAGCCTAAATCACGAGATAAAGAAAGACACATTAAAAACACGCGCACAAGAATCCTCTTTTATGAACGAGAAAGAGAGAGAGAGAAACACATAAAAACACACGCACAAGCCTCTTTTATTTTTTTATATGATTTAAAATGAGAAAAAAGAGTTTGTACATTTTTTATAACACGACACTACTTATCGACGCCCCGTACGAAAAAAAGCACGGTTCACAGGGTTTGACGAAAACTAGCACCATTCGCAGTATCAAACGAAGACTAACACCACTCATTGCATTAGACGGAAACTAGCACGACTCACTTAATTAAGACGAAAACTAGCACTATTCGCTGAACTCCGACGAAAAGAAGCACGGTTCGACGAGTTTTAACGAAAACTAGCATAGTTCATGGAGCTCCGACGAAAAAAAGCACGGTTCGCTAAGTTCCAACGAAAAGTAGCACGACTCATGGAGCTCCAACGAAAAAAAGCACGACACATTAGACTCGGACGAAAAGTAACACGATTCGCGAAACACTAACGAATATTAGCACAACTTGATATGCAATATTACAATTTGTACCTTATTAAAAACTTGATTATTTTAATATCTTAACAAATAGTTAATTAATAAAATATAATGAAAAGGTGTTTATTAGTTATTTTTCTTATGAATTGTTTCAATATTTTCAATATGTTTTAATGAAATTATTTGCTCAGTGGTTTTCGATTCGTCTGATTACTCCCATGACAATTTTACCATTATTTTTTTAACAAAAAGTTATTTATTTAAATGAATAAATGCGCGATTGTAAGAGTTGAACATTCATTTTCTATTACTCCGTTCAAAGAATCTTGGCATCACATTTTTCACAAATAAAGAACAAGAGTTTAAAATTTACCTGGCATACAAATCTTAAACTCAATTACTGTAGGTGTAAGATTTAAACTTAGTTATTGAAATCAAAACCACTTTTTAGCATAAATCATGAAGTATATGATATTATATTTTATAAAATTAATTTTAGTTTGATTATTCATGGTAATATGTCATACTACACATTGTTTTGCTACGGCGAAAATGGACGGTTTTAATGTTTGTGACTTAATCTTGATAACATGTAATTGAACTTTGCGCTTATATTAAATTCATTTTACATACATGTTAAACCACAGCAATTTCGAAACTCAATTGTTTCATTGTTTTTATATAAATACAATTGCTTACCGAAAATTCAATTCCAAATTATTTCCTTTAAGTCTACCCTGTTGAAAAAAACCATATGGTTTTACCATGTGGTCATCATGACCATGTAGTCATTTATGAAAAATTACTTTAGTCTCGCAAAATCAGAGGGTGAAAAATTCTTTACTTTCGCCCAATTTAATTTCTCTAAAATTAAGGGGGTGAAAAGTACTTTACTCCCGCAAGTCAAATTTCTCTTAAATGAAGGGGGAGCTGTTTACTTTTCTCCCGCTAATTCAGAGGGCGAAAAGTTCTTTACTCTTGCCAAATTTCATTTCTCTAACAATAAGCGGGCGTAAAGTAATTACTCCCGCAAGTCAAATTACTCTTAAATGAAGGGAGAGCTATGTACTTTTCTCCCGCAAATTCAGAAGGCGAAAAGTTCTTTACTCCCGCCAAATTTAATTTCTCTAAAAATAAGTGGGCGAAAAGTATTTTACTCCCGCAAGTCAAATTACTCTTAAATAAAGGGGAAGCTGTGTACTTTTCTCCCGCAAATTCAGAGGGCGAAAAGTTCTTTATTCCCGCCAAATCTAATTTCTCTAAAAATAAGAGGGCGAAAAGTACTCTACTCCCGCAAGTCGGATTACTCTAGAATGAAGGGGGAGCTGTGTACTTTTCACCCGCAAATTCAGAGGGCAAAAAGTTCTTTACTCCCGCTACATTTAATTTTTTAAAAATAAGAGGGAAAAAAGTATGTTACTCCCGCAAGTCAAATTACTCTGAAATGAAGGGGGAGCTGTGTACTTTTCATTTTTTGAATTTCATTTCTCTAAAAATAAGCGGGTGTAAAGTAATTACTCCCGCAAGTCAAATTAGTCTTAAATAAAGGGGGAGCTGTGTACTTTTCTCCGTGTCGCAAATTCAGCGGGCGAAAAGTTCTTTACTCCCGCCAAATTTAATTTCTTCGAAAATAAGCGGGCGAAAAATACTTTTATTACGTAAATTAAATTTTTCTTGAATTGAGCGGAAAAAAAAATTTTTTTCTCGTAAATAAAAGGGCGAAAAGTTCTTTATTCCCGCCAAATTTGGTTTCTCTAAAAATAAGAGGGCGAAAAGTACTTTACTCCCGCAAGTCAAATTACTCTGGAATGAAGGCGGAGCTGTGTACTTTTCTCCTGCAAATTCAGAGGGCAAAAAGATCTTTACTCTCGCTACATTTAATTTTTTAAAAATAAGCGGGCAAAAAGTACGTTACTCCCGCAAGTCAAATTACTCTGAAATGAAGGAAGAGCTGTGTACTTTTCTCCCGCAAATTTAGAGGGCGAAAAGTTCTTTACTCCCGCCAAATTTAATTTCTCTAGAAATAAGAGGGCGAAAAGTACTTTACTCCCTCAAGCCAAATTACTCTGAAATAAAGAGGGAGCTGTGTACTTTTCTCCCGCGAATTCAGAGGGCAGAAAGTTCTTTACTCCCGCCACGTTTAATTTTTCTAAAAATAAACGGGCGAAAAGTAGGTTACTGCCGCAAGTCAAATTACTCTCAAGTAAAGGGGAAGCTGTGTACTTTTCTCTCGTAAATTCAGAGAGCGAAAAGTTTTTACTTCCGCTAAATTTAATTTCTTTAAAAATAAGCGGGCGTAAAGTACTTTTATTCCGTGAATTAAATTTTTCTTAAATTTAGCAAAAAGAAAAAATTTTTTTCTCGTAAATAAGAGGGCGAAAAGTTCTGTATTCCCGCCAAATTTAATTTCTCTAAAAATAAGAGGGCGAAAAGTACTTTACTCCCGCAAGTCAAAGTACTCTGGAATGAAGGGGGAGCTGTGTACTTTTCTCCTGCAAATTCAGAGAGCAAAAAGTTCTTTACTTCCCCTACATTTAATTTTTTAGAAATAAGCGGGCAAAAAGTACGTTACTCCCGCAAGTCAAATTACTCTGAAATGAAAGGGGAGCTGTGTACTTTTCTCCCGCAAATTCAGAGGGCGAAAAGTTCTTCACTCCCGCTAAATTTCATTTCTCTAAAAATAATCGGGCGTAAAGTAATTACTCCCGGAAGTCAAAGTACTCTGAAATGAAGGGGGAGCTGTGTACTTTTCTTCTGCAAATTCAGAGGGCGAAAAGTTCTTTACTCCCGCAAAATTTCATTTCTCTAAAAATAAGCGGGCGTAAAGTAATTACTCCCGCAATTCAAATTACTCTGAAATGAAGGGGGAGCTGTGTACTTATCTCCCGCAAATTCAGAGGGCGTAATGGTCATTACTCTCGCCAAATTTAATTTTTCTAAAAATTAGCGGGCGAAAAGTACTTTTCTCTTGCAAATTAAATTTCTCTTAAATTGAGCCAGAGCAAAGTATTTTTCTCCTGCAAATTCAGAGGGCGAAAAGTTCTTTACTTTCGCCAATTTTAATTTCTCTAAAATTAAGGGGGCAAAAAGTACTTTACTCCCGCAAGTCCAATTACTCTTAAATGAAGAGGGAGCTGTGTACTTTTCACCCGCAAATTCAGAGGGCGAAAAGTTCTATACTCACGCCAAGTTTAATTTCTTTAAAAATAAGCGGGAGAAAAGTACGCCTCTCTTCATTTAAGAAAAATTTGACTTACGGGAGTAACGTACTTTTCGCCCGCTTATTTTTAGAAAAATTAAATGTGGCGGGAGTTTACTTAAACTTTTTGCCTTCTTATTTACGAGAAATAAATTTTTTTTCCTCGCTCAATATAAGAAAAATTTAATTAACGGAATAAAAGTACTTTACGCCCGCCTATTTTTATAGAAATTGAATTTAACGGGAGTAAAGAACTTTTTGCCCACTGAATTTGCGGGAGAAAAGTACACAGCTCCCTTTTCATTTCAGAGTTATTTGACTTGCGGGAGTAAAGTATTTTTCGCCCTCTTATTTTTAAAGAAATAAAATTTGGCGGGAATGAAGAACTTCTCGCCCTCTTATTTACGAGAAAAAAATTTTTTCTTCTCGCTAAATTTAAGAAAAATTTCATTTGCGGAATAAAAGTACTTTACGCCCGTTTATTTTTAAAGAAATTAAATTTGGCCGGAGTGAAGAACTTTTCGCCCTCTGAATTTGCGGGAAAAAAGTACACAGCTCCCACTTTATTTAAAAGTAATTTGACTTGTGGGAGTAAAGTACTTTTCGCCTTCTTATTTTTAAAGAAATAAAATTTGGCGGGAATAAAGAACTTTTTGCCTTCTTGTTTGCGAGAAGAAAATTTTTTTTTCTCGCTAAATTTAAGAAAAATTTAATTTACGGAATAAAAGTACTTTACGCCCGCTTATTTTTAAAGAAATAAAATTTGGCGGGAGTAAAGAACTTTTCGCCCTCTGAATTTGCGGGAAGAAAGTACACAGCTTCCCTTCATTTCAGAGTAATTTGACTTGCAGGAGTAAAGTACTTTTCGCCCTCTTATTTCAAGAAAAATTAAATGACGCGGGAATAAAGAACTTTTCGCCCTCTTATTTACGAGAAGAAAATTTTTTTATTCTCGCTAAATTTGAGAAAAATTTAATTTACGGAATAAAAGTACTTTACGCCCGTTTATTTTTAAAGAAATTAAATTTGGCGGGAATGAAGAACTTTTCGCCCTCTGAATTTGTGGGAGAAAAGTACACAGCTTCCCCTCCATTTCAGAGTAATTTGACTTGCAGGAGTAAAAGACTTTTCGCCCTCTTATTTTTTGAAAAATTAAATGACGCGGGAATAAAGAACTTTTCGCCCTCTTATTTACTAGAAAAAATTTTTTTTTCCTCTCTTAATGTAGGAAAAATTTAATTAACGGAATAAAAGTACTTTACGCCCGCTTATTTTTAGAGAAATTAAATTTGATGGGAGTAAAGAACTTTTTGCCCTCTGAATTTGCGGGAGAAAAGTACACAGCTCCCCCTCCATTTCAGAGTGATTTGACTTGCAGGAGTAAAGTACTTTTCGCCCTCGTATTTTTAGAAAAATTAAATGACGCAGGAATAAAGAACTTTTCGCCCTCTTATTTACGAGAAGAAAATTTTTTTTTCTCGCTAAATTTAAGAAAAATTTAATTTACGGAATAAAAGTACTTTACGCCCGTTTATTTTTGAAGAAATTAAATTTGGCGGGAATGAAGAACTTTTCGCCCTCTAAATTTGAGGGAAAAAAGTACACAGCTCCCCCTTTATTTAAAAGTAATTTGACTTGCGGGAGTAACGTACTTTTCGCCCGTTTAATTCTAGAAAAATTAAATGTGGCGGGAATAAAGAACGTTTTGCCCTCTGAATTCGCGGGAGAAAAGTACACAGCTCCTCCTCTATTTCAGAGTAATTTGACTTGCGGGAGTAAAGTACTTTTCGCCCTCTTATTTTTAGAGAAATTCAATTTGGCGGGAATAAAGAACTTTTCGCCCTCTTATTTACGAGAAAAAAATTTTTTTTTCGCTAAATTTGAGAAAAATTTAATTTACTGAATAAAAGTACTTTACGTCCGCTTATTTTTAAAAAAATACAATTTGACGGGAGTAAATAACTTTTTGCCCTCTGAATTTGCGGGAGAAAAGTACACAGCTCCCCCTTCATTTTAGAGTAATTCGACTTGCGGGAGTAAAGTACTTTACGCCCGCTTATTTTTAGAAAAATTAAATGACGCGGGAATAAAGAACTTTTCGCCCTCTTATTTACGAGAAGAAAATTTTTTTTTCTCGCTAAATTTAAGAAAAATTTAATTTACGGAATAAAAGTACTTTACGCCCGTTTATTTTTAAAGAAATTCAATTTGGCGGGAATGAAGAACTTTTCGCCCTCTGAATTTGCGGGAAAAAAGTACACAGCTCCCCCTTCATTTAAAAGTAATTTGACTTGCGGTAGTAACGTACTTTTCGCCCGTTTAATTCTAGAAAAATTAAATGTGGCGGGAGTAAAGAACGTTTTGCCCTCTGAATTCGCGGGAGAAAAGTACACAGCTCCCCCTCCATTTCAGAGTAATTTGACTTGCGGGAGTAAAGTACTTTTCGCCCTCTTATTTTTAGAGAAATTCAATTTGGCGGGAATAAAGAACTTTTTGCCCTCTTGTTTACGAGAAGAAAATTTTTTTTTCTCGCTAAATTTAAGAAGAATTTAATTTACGGAATAAAAGTACTTCGCGCCCGTTTATTTTTAAAGAAATAAAATTTGGCGGGAGTGAAGAACTTTTCGCCCTTTGAATTTGCGGGAAGAAAGTACACAGTTCCCCTTCTTTTAAAAGTAATTTGACTTGCGGGAGTAACGTACTTTTTGCCCGTTTATTTCTAGAAAAATTAAATGTGGCGGGAGTAAAGAACGTTTTGCCCTCTGAATTTTCGGGAGAAAAGTACACAGCTCCCCCTCCATTTCAGAGTAATTTGACTTGCAGGAGTAAAGTACTTTTCACCCTCTTATTTTTATAAAAATTAAATGACGCGGGAATAAAGAACTTTTTGCCCTCTTATTTACGAGAAGAAAATTTTTTTTTCTCGCTAAATTTAAGAAAAATTTAATTTACGGAATAAAAGTACTTTACGCCCGTTTATTTTTAAAGAAATTAAATTTGATGGGAGTAAAGAACTTTTTGCCCTCTGAATTTGCGGGAGAAAAGTACACAGCTCCCTCTCCATTTCAGAGTAATTTGACTTGCAGGAGTAAAGTACTTTTTGCCCTCTTATTTTTAGAAAAATTAAATGACGCGGGAATAAAGAACTTTTCGCCCTCTTATTTACTAGAAAAAATTTTTTTTTTCTCGCTTAATGTAGGAAAAATTTAATTAACGGAATAAAAGTACTTTACGCCCGCTTATTTTTAGAGAAATTAAATTTGACGGGAGTAAAGAACTTTTTGCCCTCTGAATTTGCGGGAGAAAAGTACACAGCTCCCCCTCTATTTCAGAGTAATTTGACTTGCAGGAGTAAAGTACTTTTCGCCCTCTTATTTTTAGAAAAATTAAATGACGCGGGAATAAAGAACTTTTCGCCCTCTTATTTACGAGAAGAACATTTTTTTTTTTCGCTAAATTTAAGAAAAATTTAATTTACGGAATAAAAGTACTTTACGCCCGTTTATTTTTAAAGAAATTAAATTTGGCGGGAATGAAGAACTTTTCGCCCTCTGAATTTGCGGGAAAAAAGTACACAGCTCCCCCTTCATTTAAAAGTAATTTGACTTGCGGGAGTAACGTACTTTTCGCCCGTTTAATTCAAGAAAAATTAAATGTGGCGGGAGTAAAGAACGTTTTGCCCTCTGAATTCGCGGGAGAAAAGTACACAGCTCCCCCTCCATTTTAGAGTAATTTGACTTGCGGGAGTAAAGTACTTTCCGACCTCTTATTTTTAGAGAAATTCAATTTGGCGGGAATAAAGAACTTTTCGCCCTCTTATTTACGAGAAAAAAATTTTTTTTTTCGCTAAATTTGAGAAAAATTTAATTTACTGAATAAAAGTACTTTACGCCCGCTTATTTTTAAAGAAATACAATTTGACGGGAGTAAATAACTTTTTGCCCTCTGAATTTGCGGGAGAAAAGTACACAGCTCCCCCTTCATTTCAGAGTAATTCGACTTGCAGGAGTAAAGTACTTTACGCCCGCTTATTTTTAAAGGAATTAAATTTGGCCGGAATAAAGAACTTTTCGCCCTCTGAATTTGCGGGAGAAAAGTACACTGCTCCCCCTTCATTTAGGAGTAATTTGACTTGCGGGAGTAACGTACTTTTCGCCCGCTTATTTCTAGAAAAATTAAATGTGGCGGGAGTAACGAGCTTTTTGCCCTCTGAATTTGAGGGAGAAAAGTACACAGCTCCCCCTTTATTTCAGAGTAATTTGACTTGCGGGAGTAAAGTACTTTTTGCCCTCTAATTTTTAGAGAAATTAAATTTGGCGGGAATAAAGAACTTTTCGCCCTTTGAATTTGCGGGAGAAAAGTACACAGCTCTCCTTTTATTTAAGAGTAATTTGACTTTCGGGAGTAAAGTACTTTTCGCCCTGAAAAATTTAATTTACGGAATAATAGTACTTTACGCCCGCTTATTTTTAAAGAAATACAATTTGACGGGAGTAAATAACTTTTTGCCCTCTGAATTTGCGGGAAAAAAGTACACAGCTCCCACTTTATTTAAAAGTAATTTGACTTGCGGGAGTAACGTACTTTTCGCCCGCTTATTTTTAGAAAAATTAAATGTGGCGGGAGTAAAGAACTTTTTGCCCTCTGATTTTGCGGGAGAAAAGTACACAGCTCCCCCTTCATTTCAGAGTAATTTAACTTGCGGGAGTAAAGTACTTTTCGCCTTCTTATTTTTAAAGAAATAAAATTTGGCGGGAATAAAGAACTTTTTGCCCTCTTGTTTACGAGAAGAAAATTTTTTTCTCCGCTAAATTTAAGAAAAATTTAATTTACGGAATAAAAGTACTTTACGCCCGTTTATTTTTAAAGAAATAAAATTTGGCGGGAGTGAAGAACTTTTCGCCCTCTGAATTTGCGGGAAGAAAGTACACAGCTCCCCTTCATTTAAAAGTAATTTGACTTGCGGGAGTAACGTACTTTTCGCTCGTTTATTTCTAGAAAAATTAAATGTGGCGGGAGTAAAGAACGTTTTGCCCTCTGAATTTGCGGGAGAAAAGTACACAGCTCCCCCTCCATTTCAGAGTAATTTGACTTGCAGGAGTAAAGTACTTTTCGCCCTCTTATTTTTAGAAAAATTAAATGACGCGGGAATAAAGAACTTTTCGCCCTCTTATTTACGAGAAGAAAATTTTTTTTTCTCGCTAAATTTAAGAAAAATTTAATTTACGGAATAAAAGTACTTTACGCCCGTTTATTTCTAAAGAAATTAAATTTTGCGGGAATGAAGAACTTTTCGCTCTCTGAATTTGCGGGAGAAAAGTACACAGCTCCCCCTTCATTTAAGAGAAATTTGACTCTTGGGAGTAAAGTACTTTTCGCCCCCTTAATTTTAGAGAATTTAAATTTGGCGAAAGTAAAGAACTTTTCGCCCTCTGAATTTGCGAGGCAAAAGTAATTTTTCATAAATGACCACATGGACATGATGACCACATGTTTAAACCATATGGTTTTTTTTCAACAGGGTAAAGCTGTAATACGTTCCATCACATAAAAAAAAAAAATTGTTGTGATATAAAATAATATTATATTTTTTAAACCTTCGTTGTTTTAAAAAATACTTTTTAACAAATAATTCGGTATTTATTAAAAAATATGGATGAATTCATTCGTATCATAGTTATCAATGCGAAAACATTTTATTCAGAAAGAGCTTTTGGACAAAAATTAAAAAACACGTTTAGTTGTAAAATAACAGAAAGCGGAAAAAATATTAAAAGTATTTTATTCCAAGTTCATTTTACTTTTCGAAACGGGTGTGGAAGGTAAAAATCACGTTACACACCAGTTTCAAATAATACTTTATACCACGAGAGCCGAATAATCATATTGAAGTTCTGATTTTGAGGTTAGAGTGGTATAAAAAGAAGTTTTGTAATCTGTGAATTTAATAAGCTAAAACTTTGATTATTGTTGCGAATATATATAAATATTTTTCACTAAATTTTCGTGAATTTTTTGTTGCTAATTCGAACGAAATTTCTGTACTTAACTTTTACTACTCACTTTTGATGAGAATTTTATGTTTTTATATTTACCTTAACTCAACTCAAAACTGAATATTGAGAATTTTTTTCAAATTAAAAACTAAATTTTGGTACAAATCAGACTTTATAATGACCTTTTTTTAGAAAGCTAACTGAGGCGATGTATTGTTTTTAAAAATTAAAAACAATACTCATATTTTGCATTGTAATTAATATTTTGGTAAGTTTGGCTTATATTTTTTATTAAAATTTGTCTTGACTCTAATCAGGACTGCGCGAGCTTTTATAATATTTTATTAGGAGATTTTTTGACGCTACTAATAAGGAGAGCATTGGGAAATAGATTTGGCTAAAACTGCAGGATATGATTCTTTGATAACAAAAATGAGCCCGTGTTTTTTCTTTTATGCTAATAGGTCCTAGAGACAAAGATATAAACAGTTTTTTAAAAAAAAGCGGTTATAAAAATCTTAATGATTAAGCAACTATAAAACCCTTACCGAATAATTTTATATGGCTTACATTAAAGTATTTAATCAGTACTTTCTTTTATATTTTAGGCATTTTTCTGTAAAAGTTTTAGATTAGCTATTTAAGTTCTTACAAATGCTTCTTTTTATTATATTTTTTAAAAAGTAGGGTACCCCTCCTAGTATGTGTGATTATTTAGTTTTCAAAAATTAAAAAATATTTATGTTTTACATATTTATCATTATTTTGGTAGCAATATGAAAAGCAATAAGAGTTTGCGATTTTAGGCTAGTAAGTTTCTCTGTGAAAACTGAAAGTATATGGATATTCTAAGTTTAATGGACAGATGAAAAATTCATTTTTGAAATAATTGAACTTGACAAATGTATTGAATACTTTATGAATGTAAATCTAGACCTTGAAGCTATTAATCCCGCGAAACGTAACTCAACAAATTTTTAAGTTTATTGATTAATTTAAATTAAAAACCTCGAAAAATCAAGTCCAAAAAAGCCAACCAATAACCAAATTTATCGATTTTATTAATAAATAAAAGATGAAGTCCCATAGCAATTTGCCCCACAAAACGCAGTAAGTCAAAGATAAGTAACTAGATCTTATAAATAAAAAAATAAAAAATCAAAAAATTTATCTTACTATCTAACATAATTTTACTTTGTTTCAGTTTTCAAAATTATATAATTGATAAGAAATTTTCAAATTACAAATATAGTATTTATTATTGGGATCTGACATGGGGGCGTGGTCTAAGCTAAGATGGAGTACCATAGCATACAATTTACATTGTCATATATGGAGCAAGTACCTGTTTTTGTTAATTATTAATATTTCTGTGCTATTGGGCAAACACTAATCCTACCAAACGTAATTTTATAGAAGGTGAACAAGTTTTCAGAACAGGACATAATAGAGTACTTTAAAAATAGCAAAAATATCGGTGATATAATAACCTTTTCACGCAAGACACACAAGAACATACAAGACGCATCAACGAACGCTTTCTGCTTGTATGCTAACATTGGTTTCGATTTAATCCACCAGAGAGCGTCTGGTCTATGTCAGATCCCAATACAGGTGGTATTATATGAAATTGAATATGAAAACTAGTATTATTTTCATTTTGAAAGATGTTTTGTTTGCTATATACCTGTTATCGACGAAAAGATATAGTTTTTATTATTTTGATCGTAAGTATTATTCAATAAGTTAATGAATTTATCTAGTAACTTAAATATTTTATATAGAAAAAATAGAGTATCATTAAATAGTATATTATTCACTTAGGGAGTAAAAACGAAAAATGACTTAAACCGTATGTTAAATGTCACCCGAGCCGAAGGCGAGGGTGACAAACATACGATTTAAGGGATTTTTCATTTACTCCCGTGGAGAATATACGATTTTTTTACACAGGCAGCGTACAGTGGGTACCTTACTTTTCGCTGAGAGGGAGTAAAGTACCTACTGTACGCGCCCTGTGTAAAAAATACAATTTTTCATGCTAACGAATTACGAAGATTTCAACGTAATCTACATTGGCTGTAACTCATGGTCGCATTTTCAAAGCAAATGAGGTATGTCTTCAGATATTTATGATACTATTTCACTATGTATATTGTAAACAATTCTTCGTCATTTTAACACATCAGAGTGTTTCAGCTGAAACAAGAGTTTTTTGAGTTACAATTTACACATAATATTTGTGTAATATAAAAATAGTTTCATAATATAAAGCGTTCGTCATAGATTTAGCCACTATAGTGATTTTCCTGGGTTAAACGAACCCACAACCTCTAAGCAATTCATAAACTCAAATTGATTTTATGGAGATCAAATTTTTCAAATAACTCTTGTTAATTTATTTATACAATATAAACATATAAGAATGCTTAATTAGATTATATGAGAGTCTTGTTAAAAATGTGGTTTTTGAAATTTATTAATATTAATTAAAATTTTATGGAATTGAATATCACTCAAATACGCTTTGTGTAAGCCTATTTCCTTGTTAGATAAAAAGTTGGCAACTGCTTTGGCATTATGCTTTTCCGTAGAGCTCATTGAGTTAAAAAAAATTTAATATGTTAAAAATTTTATTTTATTTCTAATATGATACAAAGTAATTGTGAATTAAAAAAATTCATGAATACAGTTGAATTTTGTACTGATTTCTTCAAATATCTGGTAAAATCATAAAAATTAAAAATAACATTATATATTCTTAATTAATGTAACGCAAATTTTATGCAAATGTTCATAAAATCCATTCTGCTCTAAATTAGTTAATAACCTCATGCAAGCAAAAAATTACATTTATTCCTGCCTCATCAATAATGGTCATTTTATTAACTTTAAAAGCGGTCCAAAAGAAAGATATATCTGACTTCTAAAATTTGGCGGGAGGAACGTACTTTTCTCCTGCTAAATTAGAAACTTATAAATGATTAATATTTTATTAATAAATTATTGATTTTTATTAGGATTAAAGTATTCATTAAATAAACTAATAAAAATAATTTGAAAAATATCAAATTTCAATACAAATCGATTTATTATAAAATTGTAAACATTTTAATACTAAATTTTTAATTTCAATTATTTTAGATTGTACCCTCTTTTTCAAGTTAGTAAAATAGCCACTGTTTATGTAAGAATATAGTACATTATGCAACTTGAAAGTAAAATCGCATATTTCTTCCAAGGAGAAAATATACTTTATTCTCGTGTTGCATATTTTTCTTTATTCCTACCCATGGCCACTTTATTAACTGCAAAAAGCGGGTTCAATTGAGGTAGATTTATTTTTATAGATGAAATCTTTAAAACATAAAGTTAAAAGTAACTGTGATTAATTTAAATTTGTATTTTTAAAGTTTCGTATATTTTATTATGTATTTTAATCAATATTGTCAATAATTGAATAAACAAATATTAGTAATTGTTAAATCAAAATGTCAAATAAATACATACATACATTCATACATACACACTTTCCGCAAACCAATTTTTTAGACTCTCTGAGTTTATGCACAAATTAATCAAAATATACAAAAAATTTTTTTGATAAATACAATGCTTTTTCTATGAGAAAGCAAAATTACAATATATTGAATATTTAATTATATTAAACTACATTGAATTGATACATGATTTAATTAAGTAAATAGGCTTCAATGATTATTTATATCATCAAAATCTATGATTTCTATTGTTTTTTATAATTAATTCGTAATAAATAAAAATAAATAATAACAAATGACATTAAAAAGCACGACAGTTAGAGATTCAATATATTTTAATTCTTTCTAATAAGGTTAGGCTTACAGAATGCGTTTTTAAAATTAATTTAATTTCATGAATTTTTAAATAAATTTTAATTTATTTCAAATAGTTAATTATGATACAAGAGTCATATGAGGCATTTTAAAGCATAGCCAGTTCAGCGCTTGAGCAAAGGTGCTAACGTTGTGCTGTAAAATGACTCATATGATTCGCGTATCATATACTTATTTATAACATGTGTGTCTTATTCGCTCAAACTATCTGTACTCTTAAAAATCAATTAAAAACAAATACTAGGCGTCCCACGAATGATAATTTCGAAAAAGAAAGCAAATTTTATAGATTAACAATCGGTATTACGTTTACATACAATGACATTCTCTGTCACGACATAGGTTGATGAAGTATAGACGTATAAATATATATTGCGCAAGATTATCGATACACACTATTCGTAAAAAATTGTTAACTTTATAATTAAAGTATAGTTGTTCTTTAAGCTTTAATAAATAGCAATCATAATAATTTGAAAGATATTTTCAATACGATCCAATAAAGATTCAATTTTAAATGTACAGCATTTATGACTTGAAAAAGAAATAAAACTCAAAGTCAAAACTGAAAGTATTATGTTCTTGTCTTAATATGCACCTTAAGGTGGCTCAAGCAATTTTTTCTAAAATTGTGAAACCATCCAAAATTTGTATTAAAATATTCTTTATATCGTAATATTTCGATATTTATTTTGAAAAATAGAGGTTGACGAACTATTCTTAAAGAAAAAGATGTTTTAATAATTGTAATTAATACATGTGCTTTTATGGGACTGAATCATAAATTAGGTTTTACGTTAATATAAAAAAGTACAAGTTAAAATAAAAATTATACACTTATAGTTTGTTTCACAAAGATCATTTTTCAAGAAGAAAAAAAGGACTTGACGAAGAAATACAAGAGAAAATAAATCTAAAAGAATGCGAAATAGAATTTGCTACACATTATGGCAGCTTCTGCGCATGCGCGTCAGATACAGACGCCATACGTAAAGCTAACGTGCGTTCAGAGTGCTTGTAACCAACAAAGCAGCAGGGACGTACCAAAGTAAAACTTGTAATGAGAAACAAAACAAAAAATTTTTTTTTTTTTCTTTTTTATTACTTTTGATTACTTAAAATTGTTTTCTTATCATAAGAAATAATCAATAATACTATTTAATTAGTTATAATAGCTCTATCAATAAAAACATTTTGATGTCGCAGACAGGGCCCCGCTTGATACGGTACCAAGCGCTTGAGCCACCTTAACTTAATAAAATGATTCTAAACTTAAATCTACGCTAAGAAATCTAAGAAAAAATTTTATGCGAAATTCGCAGCAAATCCATTTAGTAGTTCTTGAGATCTGTTAACTAAATGACTACATTCACACACACGCACGCACGAACGCACGCAAGCACACTAATATACGCACACACACAAACTTTTTGCAAACCACTTTTATCGACTCTCTGGATCTAAATATATACAAATTTATATAAAAATATTAAAAAATCTTTTTTATCATTTCTCTGCTTTTTTTATGAGAAAGCAAAAAAAAAAAGTAAAAATTTTTATTTAAGTAAGCAACGTCTGCGACATTAACCACTATGCCTTAAAAATTTCTATTGGGTCTACTACAAACAAATTTGAGGAGCGCGGTGGCGTAACGGATAGAGCTCTTGCCTTCAACACGGTGGGCACGGGTTCGAATCCTGGCCAGGCACCTCTGACTTTTTTTCGAAAGAAAATTAGTGTATGTGCTACCCATATCGCGACTCTTACAAAATCCGACCTCATTGAGTATCGGTTGATTGTTGGTCACATGGCTGACCATCCATCGGTAGTCAAAGTTTTCGGTATGGTGGGTCTGACAGTCTAGCCTGATGTAATGTGTTAAACGGGTACCGGGCTGGACTCCCTCGACTTCACCATATAAAAAAGGTTAATCATATAGAGGACAAAATCCTTTATATATTAATCTTTTTTAAAAAAAAAAAAAAAAAAAAAAAAAAAAAAACTACAAACAAATTTGACACATTTTTTAATTAATGATCAAAATAATAAATCGATTTGAATACTTTTTCAAATGAATGAACTTGAAATATGTTTTTCCTTTCTTCCACTTTTTCTAATCTAGCAAATGACTGTATTTAAAATTTTTTTTTTATGTTTATCTTTTCTTCCGAATCGAACTTATCGAAAAATCTAATAAAATATCATTAATATAAAAACTCACGCAGTCTTGATTTGAGTCAAGACAAATTTTTTATAAAAAATATAAGCCAAACTTGTTTTTTATTTTTAAAAGCAATACATGACCTCAGTTAGGTTTCTAAAAAAAGGTCATTATAAAGTCTGATTAGTACCAAAATTTAGTTTTTAATTTAAAAAAATTCTCAATATTCAGTTTTGAGTTGAGTTGAGGTAAATATAAAAACATAAAATTCTCATCAGAAGTGAGTACTGAGAGAAAAGTACATAAATTTCGTTCAAATTAGCAACAAAAAATTCACGAAAATTCTGTGAAAAATATTAATATGTATTCGATACAATAATCAAAGTTATAGCTCATAAAATTCACAGATTACAAACCTTGCTTTTTAATAAATGAACTTGGAATAAAATACTTTTAATATTTTTTCCGCTTTCTGTTATTTTAAAACTACACGTGTTTCTTAATTTTTGTCCAAAAGCTCTTCCTTAAATAAATGTTTTTGCATTGATAATTATGATACGAATGAATCCATCCATATTTTTTAGTAAATACCAAATTATTTGTTAAAAAGAATTTTTTAAAACAACGAAGGTTTAAAAATATAATATTATTTAATATATCACAACAATTTTTTTATTTTATGTGATGAAACGTATTATAGCTTTAAACTTTTAAGGAAATTATTTGTAATTGAATTTTCGGTAAGCAATTGTATTTATATAAAAACAATGAAACAACTGAGTTTCGAAATTGCTGTGCTTTAACATGTGTATAAAATGAATTTTTTGCACTCCGGCCGGAAAGCGGCAACTTTCTAATCAAACGAATCGAAAACCACTGAGCAAATAATTTAATTAAAACATATTGAAAATATTGAAACAATTCATAAGAAAAATAAAAATAAACCCCTTCTCATTATATTTTATTAATTAACTATTTGTTAAGAGTTAATATAATCAAGTTTTTAATAAGGTACAAATTGTAATATTGCATATCGAGTTGTGCTAGTATTCGTCAGTGTTTCGCGAATCGTGTTACTTTTCGTCCGAGTCTAACGTGTCGTGCTTTTTTTCGTTGGAGCTCCATGAGTCGTGCTACTTTTCGTTGAAACTTAGCGAACCGTGCTTTTTTTCGTCGGAGCTCCATGAACTGTGCTAGTTTTCGTTGAAACTCAGCGAACCGTGCTTTTTTTCGTTAAATTTTCACCATTCGTGCTAATCTTCGTCAAACCCTGTGAACCGTGCTTTTTTTCGTAAGGGAAACACGAACGGTGCTACTTTTCGTTAAAACTCTTTGAACTGTGCTTATTTTCGTAAAAGCCTGAGTCGTGCTTTTTTTCGTACGGGACGTCGTTATGATATAAGATTTTAAAGTTTAGAATCATATTTCATTAGAATACAATTCGTTTTAATTTATAAGCGCAACGTATATATCGTCTGTCTTTTTTTTTGTTATGAGAGAGACAAAGACAGAATACAATCATAAACACGAGCCTACGGCTTTTACCAACAGTTTTGGTTAGGTCGAGTCTATGTTTCTCTTCGAGAGATATTTTAACGTGAGGCACGGAAGGCGCCGACAGGAGGCGTGTTAGTCGTTTCAACTGTAGCTGAAAGTGCTATTTCTTCTAGTGTAAAGGCTCGGCGGAACCGCGTGGTTTCGCCTAAGGGATAGAGAAAAAGTCATTTTTCGATTGCTTATAACATTGTAAAAAAAAATTTTTTAACTAATTCCCTTCGCCTACATAAAAAGAATGCCATTTTTATGGAAATTATGATATCGAAAAAAAACCAAATGGGTGTTCAAACTCTAATATTCCTCTTTAAAATTAGCTAAGTAGAATATTTCTATGACTTTTTTAACCACAGTCATGATGATTTTTCGAAAAAAAGACCTATTTTTTAAATCATGATTATCTTATAAGCTAAGAAAGATAGGAAATTTTATATGAAAGAAAAAATGTTTCATTTTTAGTCTAAAATATATATATTTAGTGACCAATAAGTTTCGGAACAAAAATTGATTTTTTACTAATTTCTTTAGGGAAAATTCATGAAAAATTAGTAAAAATTTTTAATTAAACGAGTAAAATAAAAATTCTTTTCCCGAAATTTATTAGTCACTAAATATATATATATTTTGGACTAAAAATGAAATATTTTTTCATTAGTATAAAATTTTCTACCCTTCTTAATTTATAGGTGTTAAATAATTAATAAATGCAGAGCACAATTTATATTAAATAAAAAGTCTTTATTCAATCTACACAAAAATAATTAAATTAAATGATCTCTCTATAATAATAATGAAATACAAATTCTGGCTTTAACAGACGGACTTGAACAGAACTGAACGACGACGAGACGCAACTTGATTCTCTTCAACTGTCTACTAAAATATTCTCAATAGGTGGCGACACCTAGTATGAGTGTGTATATTTTCAACACTCCCTCCCACACTCATACATATTTTAATTAAAAGAGTTGTAACATCTCTCTCGTTCTTATTGTTTCTGTTCTGATCGTTCATTTAGTTCCTGTAATATAGAGAAAAAGTTTGTTAATAACTTAACTAAAATACATATCAGAAATATAATCAGTCAATGTTATCAGTCGTTAAATATTTGTTTGGTCAGTCGTTCATGTAATTTAAATGACAAAGGTTTTGTGAATACATCAGTTATCTGACTTTTAGAGGAAATTCAACTGACATTAATTAAACCTCTAGTTACACATTCCTTTACATAATGTTCTTTTATTTCGGTCATATGTCTTAATTTGTTTTCACCTCCAGTCTTAACGCTTGCTTCTGCTGCCTTGTTATCACACCATAATAGAATTGGAGCTAATTCTTGTTTTAACAATCTTTTTTAAAATTTGATATAAGGATATCAATTCTTGAGCGCATTCGTTTATAGAAACATATTTCTGTCTGTGAGTTCTTCAGGATGTTGTGTCTTCGAAAAACTTGATCACAAAGCTACTGGTCGTAAGAGAATTTTTGCAGTCGTCAAAACTTGCATCTGAAAATCCTTGTAAACAGTCGTTCTGTCCTTTATATCTAAGTTCAAAGTCTTTTGTTCTTCTTAATTATTCAAATACTCTTTCAATCTTCTACCAGTCATTTTTCAGTAAAGTTGATTTGGTGTCTGCATAGAGTATTTACCTCATATGCAATTTCTGGCCTGCTTGCATTGGTTTCTTCTTTTCTTCACGCTGTCTTCTCTTCCTATTGGCTACCTGATTGATTACCATAGGTGTTCGTTGGGTGGGTGATTGATCCAAAATAAACTTCTTTAGCATTTTTTTTATTTATTGTTCTTGCTTAATGCTCAGTATCCTTTTTTTTTTTTTTTTTTTTTTTTTCTGTCTTATTTTATTTCTGAGCCTAAAGAACTTTTAGTCTCACCAGTTTCTGCCATTTTAAATTCTTTCTTTACATTTGTCTTCATTCTTTCAAGCGTCTTTACATTGTTGCAAACTAGCAGGATGTCATCTGCATACTATATCAAGATAAGAAATCCGTCTTTTTCTTGCTGAGTAAATAGACAAGGCTCATTGTTGAATGATGTAAGTCCATATTTCTTCACTGTCTCTTTAAATCTTTCATTCCAACATTTTAGACTGACTTTCAAATCGTATAAAGAATTTTCCAATATACACATCTTGTTTTGTTTGATCCTTTCATAAGCAGTCATCCCTTCAGGTATTTTCATATATATCTCACTGTTTCAATATTCGTTTAGAAAAGCTGTCTTCACATCCATCTGACATATTTCTAAATCCAATTTGTTTGCCATTGCCAGTATAGATCTGATTAAATGTAATCGTGAAACCGGTACATATGTTTCTTGTATATCATACTCATTTCTGTCTTTAAAACTATGAATTACTAGTCTGGTTTTATATCTTATTTTACTGACTTCTGTCTTTTAAATACCCATCTTGAATGTATAATGTTTGATCTTTTTCTGTCATTCATTACAATTGATCTGTCAACTTATTTTCATACATTATTCTTATACATACATTTTAATTCTTCAATAATAGTTTTGGTCCATTTTTTTTTATTTTTATATCTTTTGACTTCATGGCTTCCAAGTGTGTACTCAGGTCATTATTTATTTCTGCTAATAAAACATAAGTTTCTTCATTTATCTTATTTTCTGTACTTGTTTGTGTTTCCATTTATAATTAAATCTGTCGTTTTGTTTTCTCTCCTTCCGATTCTTGCACTCCATATTCAGTATTTTTCTTAACTTTTGTCGGTCTTCCTACTAATTTTTTTATTTTCTCTCCCACCAATCCTTGTTACTTTTTATCAGTCTTATTATTTTCGTTTCTTGGTCGTCTAACTGATCTTTTGAATTTCTCTCCCTCCGGTTTTTGTATTCGTGTTTCATTTTCTCTGTCTTCTAATACAAAATTCACAAACAATGTATCTTTATCTTTTCATCAATTTGTTTCCAGTCTTGTATATCAGTTGTTGCATATCTGTCCTTGTAGACTAATTTTTCGTTGAATCGTACATCTCTGCTTTCTTATAGTTTACATAAAACCCATTGTGTCTAAATTCATTATTTGCAAAGGTTCAATTGTTCAATGCTTGACTGTCTTAAATGGCAATTTGTTAAACTTTGCAATCATACACACTTCACAGTCTTTCAACGTATCATCAAATACAGCTTGTTTTAAAGTTTTGATATTAGGAAATTTTAATTGTAATTTTCTTAAATAATCAACTGATGAATGGCCCATTCGAAAATGCCACAACATAGCGTAGTTGTTTGTATTAATTTTCTCCGTCGTTTTTGTATTTTCAATCTCACATTAAGATTCTTCACTGACTTTGAAATCATGCGATTTACAATTATTTCTGTCTGCAATCTAAATATTTTTCTTCTTTGACTGTCTGATTTTCTTGCTTTTCATTAAATTGATTATTTTCTTCAATATTCTGTTCTTCATTCATTCTACTTGTCGTTACATATACTAGAACCTGTCTTTGTTTTTAATTATTTTCTGTCGCTTCTGATTCAAATTCAGTCAAACAATATGGCTGATTATATATTGGTAAGGATGAAAAATTTTCATTTAAGTTTTCCATGCAGATTACTCTGTTTAAAATAATAAATTTTCCATCAGTCGTATTTGTTTGCACGCTTCCTTCTTCCTTAGATTTAAGATTTACGCTGCAGTCTTTATTTGCGCATTGGATTCCGTCTAGTTGTTCAATAAATGTCCTGAAAATCAATTTTGAATTTGTCAAACGTTCTGTCGCACCACTGTCAGCACTCGGTTCATTAGTCTTCTTGTTTCTAGATTCTAATTGGTTAAAACTGCCTCATTTTTTATATTTTCCTCTGTTATATTTTACATAATTTTCTTGTCTCCTTTTATTGACAGATTTTGCTCGTTTTTGATTGACATTATTAATTAGATTAGCTATCTTATTTGTGAATGCTGTCCGACCTGTACTTTCTTTACTTTTATTATTATAATATTTTGATTTATACCTTTTTCTGTCTTTCTGTCTCGAGTGTCCCTGACGCTTTGGACATGTTGAGATCACATGGTCACGAGTAAATCTCTGACAAAAGAAACACTTCTTTATGATATTTCCCTGTCGTGGGCAGTCACTGGCACAGTTTCCATAGCTGTCGCATTCAAAACATCTCACTTTCTGTATCGCCTTTTATATGGCCGTCATAACTGTCGTTTGATGTCTTTCAACCTGTATAATAAGTAACTTTAGTTTATCATAAGATAACCCTTTCTCCATTACAATTTCTGTCATAAAATATATTCTTTCTACTTGATGTACTTTGCTTATGATAGCATTATAAAAGAGATCTCTTTCGTTTTCTTCAGGCAACGATTTAACTTTTGGCATATTATTATAACTTCTTACTATTTCTTCAAATCTGTCTATAAAATTAACTGCCTTTTCTTTCGCTGAATTATACTGTATGTTGTATAATTTTCTTTGTACTAGATGGAGTTACATTTAACTCACTTAATTTAATTTCTTTAAATTCTATTCAACAATTCAACTGGATCTTTAATTTCCATAAGTCTAACATGATAGTCTTTATCTATTCTATTTATTAAAATATCACGAACTTTCATTTGCTACAATAGTACTATCTACAACATACAATAAGTCCAGCGAACTTAATTCAGACAAAATAATCCAAAGTTCTCAAATTTAATTTGAGTCGTTAAAATTAAATAAATATAACTATAAATATAATAGCGTTTTACTGGTTTGTCTTTTCCAGTCAGTCAAGTTTTGATAATTTCTGTCAACTGTTTAAAAACGCCTAAAATACTGTCGTTTTCTTTATTAAGTCTTTTATCAACTTTTATTTGGATTAAACACAATATTTTCAGTTTATTTACCGGTCCTAAGTGTTCTGTCAAGTTCCCGAAACCTTTTGCATTAAGTGTATAATTTTTAAAATCATTGTTTACCTTATATGTCGTTTTGCTGTCTTTGGATTTATCTGTCCTTTCTGCCTCGTTACCTGTAGTGATCCTCCTTTACCTGTTCAAATTCCTCCCTCATCGAATCCAAAGTCTGGCTGCCAAAGACCCGCGTGGCGCTTCCCTCCTTTATCATCAAAGTCATTAAAGCGTCATTTTTTTTTTCTTTATTCTTCTTCTCTTTTCTTCGTCTCTCTTGTTCTTTGCCATTTCTGTCTTAACTGAATTAAGCTTATCCATTACCTTTTCCAAATTGTCAGATAGGTCTAAATCAAAATTTTCATTATAATATTCATGCTTAAAAATCTTACTCTCATCGTCAAATTTTCTGTCATAATTTTTCTATTTTATTGACAAAACAACGAAATATTTATTTATAAATTTTTTATTTTTTAACTTTTTATTTGACTTTACCTGCCAATTTTGATTTAATCATTTCATTCATTCTGTTTTCTGTCTCTATCTTTATTTCTGTCGTTTCAATCGTAATGTAATCCCATACGCTCTTCTCTGTCTTTAGCTCCGTCTTCGTTCTTATTTTCATCTATATTTTCCGTCGTATACATATTTTTCCAATACATCATTCAATTTTGCTGTCAAACCTTTGATTTGTTTTTGTCTTTCCTTATCTGTCACTATTTGACCTCCTGCAGTTACTTTGACTACAGTTTTCACAGAGCCGTCTTCAAAACCGTCACTTTATTCTACTTTCTGTTCTGTCTCGTTATATAGCCCCTCCGTCTTCTCAGTCTCATTGCTGTCGTTAATTCTGTCTTTTTTCTCTTTCTTATCAGTCATAGTGTGGCCACCTGTCGTACAATAGGGCATATAATCTGTCTTCACTCTGTCTTCATCTCTGTGACTGTCCTTATCACCAGGTCAAATTCTTTACTCGTAACGTACTTGTCAACTATAAAGGAATAGTAAACCAATATAAATCAAATTCATATAATTTTGCCGAACACAAGCAAAACTAGAAAATTTACGTTAGAGTTAATTATATATATATATATATTATGAGCTTAGTAGACCGAACACAAGCCCTTCAAGCTCAATATATCTATCAAAATAAAGTGAATCTACCTAGTATGCCGAACACAAGCAATATTAGGTCATTCATATTTATGACAATTTAAGAGAATCAATCTAACATGCCGAACACAAGCAATGTTAAATCAATCAAATTTGCCAGTTATTTATGTATATTTTTATATTTATAATTATACATATGTGCTATTATTCCCATACACAATATACTGAACACAAGTATTATTATGTATGTGAAAGCAGCAACTATGGTCGATCAATATTATTTTTAAAACCATGGATCTATTTATTAAAAAATATTTTTATATACGTACGTTCAAGCTTGATAAAATAAAATTTTTAATTTTAAATAGTCATTATTCATTATCTAATTTGTATTCAATCTGTCATAATTTTGAATACAATGCTGCCTTCAACAACTGTCATATACATATTCTCATGAGGATGTTTTGTGAAGTTGCAATAAACTTCTTTCCTCTGTATAATGATAATTTCAATTAATTAAACATTCTTAAATATATTTTTCTTAAAGTCGTTCTTTTCTGTCTTTTTTTTTAATCGGTCTTTTGTATACATTTACGTAAACTTTATTTTTGTCCGCTTTGATTTAGTTCGTTTCGCTTCACTAATTCTGTCTCTTTCTTAATCTGTCATTTTTCTCGCGACGACGCGCACATTCCTATACATATACGATCACACTTATATGCTGTCTCTTTTCTTTATGCTATAACCATGTTATACGTACATATGTATATTTATATACCTGCGAGTTTATTCTCGCCTTTTAGCAGTCACCGTCTTTCTGTCTTTTTCTAATTGCGCGCGCACGTCTTCACGGTCTTTTTATTGTACACGGCGTCGATGTCTTTTCATCAACTCGACTTGGGCCTATGGCCGCCATGTTTGTGTGCATTATTCTCTTTCAGTTTGCAGAAGTCAGGCCAATGCCTTTCTTCCTTCAAGCAATCATACTTAGTATTTCAACATAAAAACGCGTCCGTTTTTACATTTATTTTTAATTATAGCGAAATCTAACCAAATCTAAGCGGCACTTTTTGCAAATATTAGTTTTTAACCGGTTCTCATTTATTTCTGTCTATACCGTCATAAATATGTTCAGATCCCTGGCGTGCATTCACTATACATTCATATATATACACACATATATATATATATATATATATATATATATATATATATATACACATAATACGTTCATACGTAAAAAACCTTTTTCACTATGTGTTATCGTTTATTTAGTCTATCAATTTTATTTTGTGCGTGCATGGTCTCTTCTCTCATTCTATATACATACACACACACAAAACATACAAAATTTTCTCATGCACGCATAAATCTGTCATACTGATACACATTATGTCATTTCACCCAACATGGCGACTTATTTTATTTCTCTCTCACTCTCTCTCTCTATAGACTAGCGCACGACGCTATCTATTCTCTGTCCTTTTCTTTCTTTCTATAAGCGTGCATGCGACGCCATTACTGTCTTATAGAATTGAGAGAGAATAAAGACAAATTCTTACCCGGAGTCAACTCCTTTTTCTCCCTCTGCTGTCCTTCGCTCTGTCTTTTTTTTTTTCATTTGTTCCTTGACTCGCCATCTCTGACGCTTCCACCAGGAGATAAAGAACAATAAAACAATTCACCAAACAGACTGACGCACGCTCCAAACCACACAAACCTCTTTCTCAATTTTATTAAATAAAACGCGCAGTTAAAAGCACTCTGGGCTCATAACCTGTTAAATAATTAATAAATGCAGAGCACAATTTATATTAAATAAAAAGTCTTTATTCAATCTACACAAAAATAATTAAATTAAATGATCTCTCTATAATAATAATGAAATACAAATTCTGGCTTTAACAGACGGACTTGAACAGAACTGAACGACGACGAGACGCAACTTGATTCTCTTCAACTGTCTACTAAAATATTCTCAATAGGTGGCGACACCTAGTATGAGTGTGTATATTTTCATAGGATAATCATGATTAAAAAAATTCGTCTTCTTTCGAAAAATCATCATAACTGTGGTTAAAAAAGTCATAGAAACATTTTACCTCGCTCATTGTAAAGAGAACTATTAGAGTTTTAAAACCCATTTGGTTTTTTTCGATATCATAATTTCCATCAAAATGGCATTTACTTTTATGTGGGCAAAAATAATTAGTAAAAAAATTTTTTTTACATTGCTATAAACAATTGAAAAATGACTTTTTTTCATACCGCACCTACTTTATTTCAAAGATTTTTGACCACTCTTTCAAGCACCGTTTGGATTTTGAAGATGCGATCATTAGTGTCGGAACTATAAAATTTTTTATTTTAATAAATTTTATTCTAGGGTGGGCAAAAGCAATTGACCGGTAGTGTGAATAATCATGATCTTTATCATCATCATCATAATTATCATCACATTTATCATAATCATCATAATCATCGTAATCATCGTAATCATCATAATCATCATAATCATCATAATCATCATAATCGTCATAATCATGATCATTATAATCATTATAATCACTATAATCATCATAATCATCATAATCATTATAATCACTATAATCATCATAATCATCATAATCATCATAATAATTATTATCATAATTTTCATAATCATTATAATCATGATCGTCATAGTCATTGTAATCATGATCATTATAATCATAATCATCATAATCATTATCATTATTACTGTCATCGTTATAATCATGGTTATCATAGGTCTAATCATAATTATTATCAGAATCATCATCATAATCATTATTATTATTAACATAATCATCATCGTAATCATTATCATACTTATCAACATAATCATAATCATCAGCTTCGCCAGTGGACTTTTTCTCATGTAAAAAATATGTCATACTGTAAATATAAGAAGGACGACGACGATGACGACAACAATTAATGAAGCACTTGAATAGGAGATTGGATCTAATATAACTTTAAGTATACGATAACTGCATATTAAATGTATGATCCGATGCTAGCTATTTGTTTGCGCTTGATTATATATCTATTTATATGATTTTTCTTTTGTGGCCCACGCCAGCACACTCTTTCGGCAGTCCCCAAAAGCTGGACTTTTGGGATCGTAAACAAGCCACAAAATGCGTACTTTTGGGGAGAAGAACAAAAAAAAATGTTTTTTGCCCTAGGCCGCAAATGACCATTTTGCGTCCAACGAAAAAACTTTAAATGTCTCGGCCTCGGGACAAAAAAATAGTATATTAGACCATGGATGCATATTGATCATCCTAGCTCGTGCAACTTACGAGGCCTCGCTACGCTCAGCCCCAAAAGTTCGCACTTGCCGAGAATGATCAATATGCATCCTTGGTCAATAATGTACTATTTTTAATTTTGTCTTTACATTGTTATATCTTCGGCATATCTTTACATTTTACTTTCAAATTTATTGCACAATTAATTTGAAAGTATTCCGTGAGTTTTAAGCCTGATTAAAATTCTTAATCTCAATAGAAAACAGAATAGCGATTTTTTGAGAAAAATTCGTAAACAATTTTTTTTTTTAAACGAAAAAGTTGTGTGACAAAAGAAAGAAATTTTCTTTTTAGTTTTTATTGTTTATAAGATACAGTATATTTTTTTTAAAGTAAGCACTTAGCTCTCCCAGTTTAGACTGACCCGAAACAACTTCATTTGAAACACTAAGCGCTTGCTCATATGAAAGTTACTCTATCTTTTAAACAAAAAAAAAATTAAAAGCTTTAAATTTTCTAAAAACATGGTTGCACTATTCCAAATACAATAATATAATTGAATTAAAATAAAAAAAAAAGTAAACAAGTTGTTCACAATTTTTTCTCCGAAAATCGCCATTTCATTTTTTATTGAGATTAAGACTTCTTATAAGGCATAAAACTCGCAAAATACTTTTAAATTGTGTAAAAATTCTTTTCCACGAAAACATTTTTTGCTAATAACATTTAGAATAATAAAAACAAGAATAATAGCTGAAACAAAAAAAGATACTCAATTGAATGATCTATACAAAGCTTCTTTCCCAATCGGATTCTGAGCTATTTAATAAAATTTGTCACTTGAACAATACTTATATGGCGGAATCTCTGTGCGCTCCTTGTCGTTTCCAAAGTTTCAAATCTGAACGTACCTACGGCAGACGCTGATAATGCACTGAGTATTATAGGTATAGTAAATAATAAGAAATGGTAGTAATTTTCATTCAAGCCTACAACAATATTAATAAAACTTGCATAAATAAAAGGTTGCATGATAGCGCCAGGAATCTGAAAATTGAAGATAAAAACACTTACTGTACTTGCAATATTTGTTAATATAGGGGAAAGTTAGACAAAACGACATAGTAGGGTAAAGCAGAATAGATCAATTATTTGGCCACAAGTACACTGAAAAAAAAGTCCTCTTTTAAATTGAACATGTGATCTTAGCTTGGGACTACTAATACCTTTACGGCGGTAGAGATCTGCAGTTTTTACGTTACTATTTAATAGGAGTAGGTGTGTCACTAAAGCAACTTGTATTGTATAATTTTGTATTATTATAAATTATTTTGTTGACAAGTAAAACTGCAATATGGATAACTATTTACAAGAAAACTGCATATTTTGAAATAAGAGCGCTTAATTGAGAAATTTTAAGGCAAGCATAAATATTATTTTCTCTAAATCATCCCAAATAAAACTAATCTCAATTTTTTTATGCGTGTTCTGTTTTCAAAGTATTATAAAGATATTATTTCACAAATTCCCCGTAGAATTGTCTCGCTTAAATCTCAGTGCTTTCGTCAGTTATGCTAGAACTATCCAACTTTTACACTATCACAAGCTTACTTTTTTTTCAGTGTAGTGCCATCTATATAGTAGTCATAAAATTTTTTTCAAATATTTCTATCATAATTTTATATATGATTAGTAAGTCAAAAATTTTTTGATGTTTAAGATCGATGTTATCGTTTCAGTCCTAATGTGTGTAATCTTTCCGTAAGCAACGTATATAATCAGTAAATACATAATCTTATGAATTTATATCATAATTAATAGTCTTACATACTTCTGTTGATAAATTGCACTTATTATTATAAAAAATTATTAAATGGGTTTTTTCTTAGCCTTGGGAAAAAACAGTATTGTTTTTACATTTTGATTTTGTTAATGTCATGATAAAATCTGGGTCCATCAAATGAGTTATGAATGAAAAATTTGAATTAAAAAGGTTTTTTGATCAGTATAATTTACTAAGGGCAAAGAGACAAGACTAAAAGAGACAAAATTATTACCTTCTTCTAGATGGAGGGGTTAAAAAATATGTAAAATTTATTGATTTTTGTCATAAAATCGTTTGTTCAGGATTGCAAAAATAAAAGTTTTATTATTAAAAAACAATTTGACATCTTTTTATAATCTTCAGAGTTTTAAAAACTGCATACATAATATTGAAATAATAAAGGGTGTTCAAAGAGTGCCAAAACTATAAAATTTATACAAAAGTTATTGGATTTCAAAATATAAATGCAATTAAAAACTTGATTTTTACTTCAACCATGACCTTAAAGGTAGAAGAAAGTCAACTTGAATTTTTCAAATGGTAACAATGGCAAATTTCAAGTTTAAATATGTATTCATGTTCTAGGTCATCATGACCTCTGAAGATTATTATTAGATTAAATCATTTTTTAGAGTGAAACCATATCTAACAAGGGAACATTAACAAGTGTCTGTGACCGATCTGAAAAAATTTATGAGTATACTTCAAGGGTGAAATTAGATGGAGCGGAAAATAGACGACAGAACGTCACAAAACATTCATTCCGTCGCCTTGTTTTCCGTCAAATTTTTTCCCTATGTTCACATGGCGCGGAATGTAGCTGAAAAATTGTTAAAAATAGCATAAAAATGTACCCGCGAATTTTAAATTAACAACAAAAATGTTAAAAAAGTTGGAAATAACCACCTATTGTTATTGTAATGAGATTCTTTTTTTATAAAAATAAAATATAGTTTGTTATTATAACCAAATATTTCAATTAACATCATTATTTTTTAATTACAAAATTGCTAATCAACGTCACAGAACTTCTATTCCGCTCCATGTGAATATAGGGAAACAAATTTGACGGGATAATAGAAGCGTCACAGACTTTTTGAAATTGTTTAAACAAATAGTTAACCAAAATAGAATTTAAAAGTTTGATTGAAATTAAAAGTACAGCTATGGAAAGCAAATTAAAAATATTACGTGAGGTTATTGAAGCACTAATAATTTTTTTAAAACAAGATAAAAATTGATGTCGTCTATTACGTCGTCTTTACTCCGTTGGCGGAATACAAAGATGCGGAATTGAGGTTCTGTGACGTTCCGTCGCCTATTTTCCGCTCCATCTGATTTCACCGTAAGTGGCTTCTTGAAAAAAAATTCTTTTTGTATAATTTAAGAGGATATCGTAGTTACCCCCTCCTAATAATATTTTTATTCAAAGTTCATGAGTAAACGGTGCATCAAATCATATTCTTTCACTACAGAAAGAAAATTTATAAGATTAATCTTGAGTGCGGACAACTCAAGAAATTTATTAAAATATTACACATAAAAAGTTATGAACAAACTTTCAATGTATAGTATTTTGAGGTTAGGTTTATCGAGCTTGATATCTAATTTTCATTCAAAGTTCATGAAAAAATAACAAGTCCAAAAGATTTTTTTTTTAACAGGAATGATAGAATTAATGTAGCTTTAGCGCGGACAAGTCATTATATTTGTCTAAATAGTCAATTTAAAGAGATCCTCTTAAGAGCAGGCCGGATTCGCTGTCCTCGTCTAATTGGCATTTTTGTTATTTACTCAAGTATTAATCGGTGTATCTGCAAATTGAAGGTTAAGCGCAATAGTTATTATTATTACAAATATTTATGCACAAGAAAAAAAAATCTATCGCTTTGTTTTTGAGAAAAGTAAGGAACGCGAAAATATTATAAACATAATCTTTTACTTCGGCGTTCCTTACTTTTCTCAAAAACAAATCGGTAGATTTTTTTTTTCTTGTGCATAGATATTCATAATAATAATATCTATTGCGATCAACCTTTATTTTGAAGATACACCGATTAATACTTGAGTAAATAACAAACAACTCAATTGTTACTCGGTCGGTATCAGGTTCTACTCCGGCCTGCTGTTAAATAACATTTTTACTTCTCGGTCGGTAACCACATTTGCTCCAGCTTACTCTTGAAGATGAGGTTTAGACCTTTTTTACCTTTCGAATGTAGCTAAATAAGTAATTTCGTTTATTTTTGATAAAAATATATATTTAAATTTTTTTATTTGTAAACATCTATTTATTTTAACAAATGAGAAACGAAAGCGTGTAAATTCGTCCAAATTCAAAGAATAAGCCGAAAAAAATAAATAAAAACAAGATATCTTTTTTAGCTGTTTTCGATCGGTAAAGTTAGTCGAAAGCTGATCCGCAGTGGAAAGTGACGCCATGAAATACAATGCAAATTAAATGAAGTGGCTAAAATAAGGAATACTAACCCCGGGCAAGATGCATTGTATCTTCTGGCTCCACTAAATTTATCGATTATGATGATGTTCTGTATTTGAATACGTATTTATAATATTAATGTAATTAAATACATTGAGAACATAATGAAGCTCCCCCTTCTGATAATATTTGTTATCCAACTTTATGAGTAAATGGAGAATTCATTCGGGTTTTTTCACTTCAAGAAAAAAAGCAGTAGGATTCAACTTAAGTGCGGACAACTAAAGAAATCTACCGAAATCTTATATTTGAAAAGTTATATACAAGTTTTCAATTTATAGTATTTTGAGGTTAGGTTTGTCAACTTTGATGTCTAATTTGCGATCTAAGTTTATAAAAAAATAAGAGCTCCAAGGGATTTTTATTTCAACTAAAATAATGGTATTAATATAACTAATGTCAAAATTTGTCAAAATTTAAAGAACAAGACGAAAAAAAAAAAAAAAGTAATAAATATCTTTTTTAAATTTTTTAAATTGAATAAAATATATAAGAGATCTCATGTGAGATCACATATAAGATCACACACGAGAAGTCACATGAAATCGCCTATGAGATCGCATATGAAATCGAATGTATATTCGTTAAATTTTTAAAATAAAATAAATATATGTGCGATCCGATATGAAATCTCACATATATTTATTTTATTTTCAAAATTCAACGAATATATATGAGATTTCATAGGCAATTTCATATGAGATCTGACATGAGAGTTCATACAATATTTTCAGTAGGGATGATTTTTCACGGATTGTTCTTCAAATTTATACATATTTACACTCTTCCGATTCTCATTTATTTAAAATAAGTTCATACCTATAAGTAGAATCGGTGGTAGCGCAGGGGCTAACACTCTTGGCTCATGTTGTAATAGACCAGAGTTTAATCCCCGGGAAAATTTTGGAAAAATTTTTCTGAATTTTTCTCTGTGAAATAGAACTAGGAGACCAGGAAAAACCAATTAAAAATTCCCCCTTGCCAGTATTTAGTACGAAGAAATTAATTAATTTGAAATATTTTTTAGATGCATGAAAATATTTTATTGGAGGAAAAAAATTTTATTTTTATTACGAAATATTAATTTAAAATAAAATTAATAATTTCTAGTATGAGATATTTTTAAGTTCTAGAAATATCTTATGTATGTTGAGCAATATTTTTTTGAAATTTAAAAATGTTATTTTCACTGACGGAATAAGTGATATTAAGAGCAGGTCGTATATCTCTGTCCTTTTCTAATCAAAGAATTAATTTTTTTGCAAAAACTAATAATTGTAGCAAAACATAAGGAGATAGCCCCATCTCGTATAATAAAAAGCAAGATTTTCTTTGATGAGGAAAAATTATTTTTATCGATTCGTTTTGAAGAAAACCTTGAAAAACTTAAAAAATAGAGGTTAGGATGGACAATTCAGTTTTTCAAGGTTTTCTTAAAAACGAAGCAATAAAAATAATTTTTCCTCATAAAAGAGAATCTTGGTTTTTATTATACGAGATGGGGATTTCTTCTTATTTTTTGCTACAATTATTAATTTTTGTGAAAAAATCAATTCTTTAATTAGAAAAGGACAGATATACTCGACCTCCTCTTAATACAAAAAGTATTCCACCTATTGCCCGAAAGAATCTATTAGATACAATAAAATTTTTTTCGTTACAAAGAAATTTTTTTTCCAGTGTAGCAATTAGATCTCATGAAACGGTTTTATCATCTATCATTTATTCTCATCATGGAGCGACAAAGACAAAATTAGGTTCAAGTAACAACCGCTACTTGAGTTAAGTATATGAATAGAAGTCTAAGATCGTCTATGATAATGAAAATTTATATGGTTGGAATATATATTCAAAATAGATTAAATAACAAATACTATTTTCTTCATTAAGAAATAATAAGTTGATTGAAAATAATTTTCTCTTATTTATTTTTTAGTCTATTTACAATCATAATAAATTTTATTAAAAACGGAGCAATTTATTCTAACATATTTTAACAATGAAAATAATACTTTTTAATTATTTAGAAATAATACTTTTAATCTTATTCAAATAATAAAAGTAACTAGCTTTAATTACCTCGCTCCTAACGTCGCTCGGTTTGATTCTGACTTTTATAAGAAATATTTTTCAATTTAAAATATTTTAAATTTCAAAGTATCCATTTTGAAATGTATTTATGTATGTAATTATATATATGTATATATAAAACCTTTTAAAAACGAATTTCATGAAATAAAAAATGTTACGTGTTAAGAAAATATAGAAACAGGAATAATTAGAAGAACAGATATAATGAACAACCTCGCTATCATTAATATACGTATGTTAAAAATTTATCATGAATAAATATGAAAAAAAAGAAAAAAAAATTTTAAATAATTACTATTAAAACAAATTTTACAACATAACAAAATAATTATTAAAATTTGTTATACTAAAAATTTCTTTAATTTGTTTTCATTTATTTTCTATGAATCATGTTTTATAATCTTACATAAATTGGTATGCGCTACTTACAGTGCAAATGAAATTTTCATAAAAACTGAAAAATGAGAAAATACTAAAATTACTACTATGAATGAATTTTATCCGTTATTACCACATTGCTAACCTTTTCATCCTATAAAATACCATAATTTCTATCAATAACATATTTCTCTTTATGCTAAACCTCATAATTAAAAAAATTTACACGGTTTTTGTTCATTCACCATCACTATTGCTGAACATTAAACAATTAATATCCCTAAACATGTAAACACAGTTTGCAAATAACTCAAATATTTTGATTTTCTCTCTTAGTACATGTATATATATATATATGTACATTTCTCTCATGTATTATAGAATTCATATACAATAATGTATATATCCGAAAAATTTTCGAATGCTCTCGATTGAATCGAGCCTGGGATTGCAAGCTTGTTTAGATTCAAGCTATACCAAGCTTTAAACCAACTTATGTACATCTCTCTTTTCTCCAACTTTTAACTCCTCATTCTCCTCCCTTTCCCCAAAAAAAAAGAATCTATTCGAAACGAATTCAATACGCAGTACTATTCAGGCCAGTTTTCTTGTATATAGAAATGTCAAATTTAAGTTAATTTTTTTTCGTGACTCAAACGTTCTGTTATTAATAAATTGCTATTAATAGATTGCATGTTTATTAAGTTAAATAATGATTAGAAAATTATATTTGAATGTATAATGAAAAACATGAATATAAATAAAATTCATTTTATTGATGGTCCAGGTGGATCAGGTAAAACTTTCTTATATAAAACAATAATATATTATTTTATATCAATTGGTAAAAAAATTTTATCTATGGCTTGGACAGGAATTGCATCTATTTTATTACCAAGAGGTATGACAAGTCACAAAACTTTTAAATTACCTTTGGATTTAAATATCGTAGAATCAATATTTTTTAAGTTAGATGCAAGCAAAAAAAAATTACATGAAGTTGAATTAATAATTTGAGATGAAGCTTCAATGGTTCCAAAAAAAGTATTAGAAATTGTTGACAAAACTTTACAAGATATATGTAATAACACAAAACTTTTTGGTGATAAATTAATAATTTTAGGTGGTGATTTTAGACAAATTTTACCAGTTATAAAAAATGGTTATAGAAATACGATAATAGACGAAACAATAAAATATTCTTATCTTTGGCCATTATTTAATATATGGAAATTAAATAAAAATATACGTTGTAAAGAAGAAAAATTCTCATCGTTAATATTACAAATTGTAGAAGGAAAAATTAATCCTTTTGTTATACCTAATTCTTGAAAAACCAATGATGTCTGTTCAATAATTTAGAAAAATGTAGATTAAAAAAATATAATAAATAACTTCGAGCATATACTACTGCAGGAAGCCTCCCAGCTATTAACTGCGTTACAAGGCGAAGAGAGAAAAAGCCTCTATTTTGATACGTGCTATCTCTCTCTCACTTTCTTAGTGGGGAATAGAAGCAGCCAATCAAATACAGGCTTTTTCTCTCTCTTCGCCTTGTAACGCTTGCTGCCATTCGGTGGCTTCCTCCAGTAGTATATGCTCGAAGATAAATAATGTTATATTAACTAGTCATAACGAAGATAATCAAAATTTAAATAATAAAATATTAAAATTATTAAAAGGAGACTTGATAACATACTATAGTATAGATTATGCAACTCATAAAGAAGTAGACTAAACAGATAGTAATATTCATTTAAATTATCCAATTGAGATATTAAATAATATTAGAGAAGGTCTACCTCCACATGAATTAAATTTAAAAGTAAATGCTATCAATATGTTAATATGAAATTTAAGTATTTCTGATAGTTTATGTAATGGAACCAGATTGAAAATCATTAAATTATATAAATATAATATCGAGGCCGAAATTATTACCGGTAATAAAATCGGAAATAATGTTTTTATACCTAAAATAACTCTGCATTCAGGTGAAACATCATCATTGCCTTTTATATTACATAGGAAACAATTTCCTATTGTATTGGTTTTTTCAATAACAATCAATAAATGGCAAGGGCAAAGTCTCGAAAAAGTCGGTTTATTTATTCGAAGAAATTTATTCTCTCATGGACAATTATATGTAGCCTTGTCTCGATGCAAGGATTCGATAAATATATATATATATATATATATATATATATATATATATATATTCAAAATGAATGTGAAAACAAAGACAGTATTGATAACATTGTTTGGACAGAAGTATTTGAATAAATTATATTATTAAATTAAATCATCTTTGTATAACTAATCAACAATTAATAATAAATACTTTTGATATATTTTTGTATGAAATATTTATTAGAAATATCAAGATCAAAGTGATCTAGGCATCTCACAGAGGCTGAAAAAAAACCTATATTTACGTTTAAAAAATCTAAAAATCTGAGGAGGGGGAGGAGGGGGGAGGCTGGGGGAGGAGTGGGGAGGACGCAAGAATTCTATTTTTTGAGGCTTACGTCTATATAATATAGGAAGATATATATATATATATATATATATATATATACATAAATTTTGCGAATACGGCGTGCGCAATCCCGAGAAGCATCTGGAACAAAGCCGATGCATTAGAAAAGTACAAAAAAAAATACTCTTGTGTCTTTTGTGCCAGACGATTGTGAGGACTTTAATAATAACGGATTTCACTTCGGTTAACATCAACACTGTCAACTTTACTGTAATCGTTAGAGTCACAAAAGCGAATATTCGAGAGCCAACATTTTAATTCTGGCAGGTAAGATGAAAATATTTAATCCTTTACTATGAATTTTATGGATTGAAATTATTTTCATAATACTTTTGAATATGATCAAAAATATTATTTCTAAATAAATTAAAAGTATTATTTTCATTGTTAAAATATGTTAAAACAAATTGCTTCGTTTTTAATAAAATTTATTATAATTAAAAATAAACTGAAAATAAATGCGGAAAAAATTTTTTTTAAATCAACTTATTGTTTTTTAATGAAGAGAATACTATTTGTAATTTAATCTATTCTGAATATTTATTCCAACCATATAAATTTTTATTATCATAGACGATCTTAGGCTCCTATTCATAGACCTAACTCAAGTAGCGGTTGTTACTTGAACCTAATTCTGTCTTTGTCTCTCCATGATAGGAATAAAAACAAGATGATACAACTGTTACTCGATCTAATGGCTACACTGGAGAAAAAATTTATTAGTAACGAAAAAAATTTTATTGTATCGAATATATTCTTTCGGGCAATCGGTGAAATATTTTTTTTATCAATATCATTTATTCCGTCAGTGAAAATAAAATTTTTAAATATCAATAAAATATTTCTCAACTCAAGATATTTCTTGAACTTAAGAAAATGTCATACTGGAAATTATTAATTTTATTTGAGATTTATATCTCGTAATGTCAAAATAAAAATTAAGTTAAATAATTAAAATAAAATTTTTTTCCTTCGATAAAATATTTTTATGCATATAAAAAATATTGCGTATTAATTAATTTCTGCGTATTAAATAGAAGTAACTATTCATTGAATAAATATTATCTTTCTTTAAAAATATATCTGAATTTTTCAAGCCTGAAAAATATTTTTTTGTAGAAGAATATATTATTTTGAAAACATGAAACATATAATTTTTCAAAGGTAAATTTAAAAGATTAATTCAAATAAATGTTTCAACGAATTTAAGTTCTTTTTCTGCAATATAAACTTCAATTTTTTTAATTACTGAAACTCTTTTGATTCAAAGAATTATTTTTTTATTCAAAGAAATATTTCTTTAAAAGAGTTAAATAATGATTTTAATTAAAATCTATTTTTTGTAATTATTTTTATAAATAATTGTTGTGAATTTTTCTTTTCCTGAAATGTACGTTATTAATCAAAATAATAATTACTTGATTAAACTGAGAAAATTTTCAAAGTTTTTCAGTTATATTTTCTTCATTCTGACAATTATTTTTTTTCAATTCAAAATCCTCTTTGTAATGTAAAGAAATGTAATCAATTACACTGCTTTTTTGCACCAACAAACATTCTAATGTTGAAAAGAGATAGGTTTATCGAAGTCATGAACTAATTTGTTTAATTCAAAAATGATGTCTTTGAATTGAAAAATTATTTGATGTAAGATATTTTTTTCATTTTTATATAAAAATTATTTTAAATAAATATTACATTTTTTCAATAAAAAAATATAGCATAGTTTTTAAGAAAGTTTTACTGACTTTCAACACTATTTTGGAAGTAACTAATTTCTTAAAGTTAATAAGATATTTTTCTAAATTCGAACATTTTTTTTCGAATGTAATATTTTACCAAAGAATATTTAAAGGTTTTGTTTATTATAAAAATTATTTCATGAATTTTAAAATGATTTTTCTTTGACTCAAAGAAATTCATTTCTTTGCACCGTATTTCTTCTATTGAAAAACACCTTCTTTAAATTAACCGTTTCGTGCATATAAGGAACTGACAATCATAACGTTGCTAAAACTAGAAAATTTCGATGTCTGGCATCGAGCTGAATCCAAATCTGGAGTCAGATTTTCGAAATTATAATAATTGGGCCCAATACCGAGGGGGCCCAATCTTAAAATTGAATATTTTGAAAAACAAAAAATACCAACGTATTCTGCGTAAAATTTCAAGAAGAAATTGTTTCTATCATTTTTCTGATTAGACACACCAATTTCGAGTAAAAAATTATTGAACGTGTAGGATATTGGATCTGCTTTTACTCAGGGGTCCGATATCCTAGAAATTCAATAATTTTTTACTCGAAATTGGTGTGTCTTATCAAAAAAATGACAAGAATGATTTCTTCTTAAAATTTCGTGTAGAATACGATGGTATTTTTTATTTTTCAAAACTTTGCATTTTAAGAGTGTGCGCTCCCTCGGTATTGGGCCCAATTATTATAATTTCGAAAATCTGACTCCAGATTTGGATTCAGCTCGATGCCGGACATCGAAATTTTCTAGTTTCAGAAACGTTATGATTGTCAGTTCCTTATATGCACGAAAGGGTTAAAAAAAACTTTTGACGCTGTGTAGTTACAAATTTTGCGTGAAATACCGTGATAATAGGAACATTTTCACATACGAATTTAATATCATTTTAAAACAATGTCTAATAACTATTTTCATGGTGAAAAATACGGCTTCCTTTTTTTTTAACATTCTGCAGTTAAAAATAAAATTTCATTTCGTTAATATGAAAGGACAAAGATGAGCCACCTGCTCTAGGATAAATTTAGAACAAACGTACCTGTTTTTTTTAATATCTTACAAACAATACATGTTTTTGATTACTAATAAAAAACATGTCGAATTATTTTTTTCTTTTATGCTATATTATTGAAAAAATCAATAATTTATAAAAAAAATTATATCTTTTTATTACTATTTCGTTTTTGAATAACACTAATTTAAAAATTCATTTTATGACACAATATATAATGAAGTTAAGATTTAGATTGGAAAAGGACAAAAATAAATGACCTATTATAAAACAAAATTTTTAAGGGTTTGCTTTGTCGATCAAATATAGTTTAAAAATAAATTTCGTTTTTCTTTCATATGAATAAATATCAGAATTGTTTGTAATCCCTAGCGGAAATATAAAATGTTTAAAAATGTTTAAAACTGTTCAAAACTGTTTGAAACTGTTTATAAGTGCGAAATTTAGAACATTTAAAACAGTGAACAGTTCTAAACATTTTTAAACACTTTCAAAAAGTTTTAAAATATTCGAAATGATTTCAAACGATGTTTAATAGTTTTGAATTTTTTATGTTGAAAAGTTATAGCTTATTTTAAATATTCAAAATATTTCAAAACAATTTTAAATCAATATGAACTATTTTTTATTAACTTGAACAGTTTTAAACGGTTTTAAACAGTTATAAAAAGTTTTAAAAAGTTCAAAATGATTTCAAACAGTGTTTCATAATTTTGTGTTTGTAAAAATTTTCTTATATATTAAAAGAGTATAGCTGGATAAGTACGTTAAAATGGCCTGTACTTCGATTTTTTTAGAATTTGGCCTATTTATTCATTATGTCAAAAAACTCCGATCCTGAAAGTTACAGCTCGCTAGACTCAAAATTGGCTTCCTAACCTCAAAAAATGTGATTTTCAGTTTTTTAAGCATATCTCTGCGAATTTTTAACCGATTTGGGTGATTTGAAATCGAGATTAAAGGAAATCATAATGCGCACATAAGCTTATTATTTTCAGAGGTTTCTAAAACCAAAACATAACCTAAAAATGGGTTAGAAAATTTCTTAGTTGCGTAGAAAAAAAACTATTGTTTGGATTTTTTTTTAGTTCACCTCAAAGTCTTCTTTTTATTTGAATTTGGTACCATAGATATTTTCAAATTTTTTAAAAGGGTGGAAAGTAGCTAAAATGATGAAAAACTCAAATTTCCACTCATTTTTGGGATTTTTAGAGTATTTAAAGAATTACAAAGTACAATTTATGATAAAAAATGAGTTAAGCGACCGCACACACACACACACACGCGCACACACACGCACACGCACGCACGCACGCACGCACACGCACACACACACACACACACACACACACACACACACACACGAGTTATAACGTTTATTTATAATTACTACTTTTTTGAGCGCTAAGTTGATTTAGAACCTTTTCGTGAACAAAACCAAGTTGTTGAAAATCACATTTTTTGAGGTTAGGAAGCCAATTTTTAGTCTAGCGAGCTGTAACTTTCAGGATCGGAGTTTTTTGACATGATAAATAAATAGGCCAAATTCTAAAAAAATCAAAGGACAGGCCATTTTAACGTACTTATCCAGCTTTTATATAATATATACGAGAAAATGTTCACTTTAGTTTTAAATTATTCTGTATTGTTCAATACTGTTTAAAAATGTTCAAAACTCTTTATAACTGTTTGCACATCTTGACTATTGTTCAGTAGTTCTGCTCGATGCTTCTCAGGAGTTGAGAAGACGAATACAGGGATTACAAAATTCATGTGTGAGATATGTAATGGGCTTGAGAATGGGTGATCATGTCTCTCCTTATAGAACCGCGTTGGGTTAGCTGCGCACTGATTCAAGGAGACATTTTTTGGCTGTGCTTATGTACAAAATCATGCGCATGAATACTTTGGAGCATCTAGTGAGTCTCTTCACTAGATGTGTACCTAGGGCGGCTACTAGGGGAGAGGCGAAGGACCTTGCGGTGCCCTTTATGCGCACTGAGACTGGAAGGAATTCCTTCCAAGTTCAAGGTGTGCATTTTTGGGATTTTCTACCTGCTAAAATAAAGTATCTTCCATCTATCAGCAGATTTAAGACGGCAGTGAGGGGGTACTTGCTTGACCTTGAATAACGGATACTCTCTTTATGTTATATTTATAGTCCCTTTATGTTAATTTATTATCATGTGTAGTGCCATATATGGATTTAAGGTATGCTTGTATTTATAGTATGGATGATGAGCGCATGGTTTAGAGTGAATGCATTACTTTTTATTTTTTTTTGACTTTTTGACTCGTTTGATTTAATTATATTTTATTTTCAGATTGTTTTTACTAGTTTGACTGATAGATATTAATTCGACAGATTTGTTTATTGTTATTTTATTGATAATTGTGTGTGTATTTTATTATTGTAATGATCTGTGATATCACTCTGAAAAGTGACTTACTTTTGTAGTATTATTAGTTTTAGGAAATCGACTATGATATCACGAGTGCAATAATTACATTATCTCATTTCTGTATCTTATTATGAATTAAATATTATATTTTCGTTTGTTACACACCTTTTGTAAACTATTACAAATAAATATCTATCTAATCTAAAACTGTTTTAAATGTCCCAAATTTCACATTTGTAAACTATTTTGAACAGTTTTAAACATTTTTAAACACTTTTGAATAATTTTAAACTATTTCAAACAGTAATGCACATTTTATATTTTTACTAGGGATTGGAGATATCATCTTCTTCTCTATTTTATTGCCAGTGGGTCTCTTGATCGCTGTGGACTGAAACCCGTGATTTTACCTTACTTGTGTAATTATTATTAGCCAGGAAGAATTGGTAATTGGTTTTTCCTGGTCTCCTAGTTCTATTTCACAGAGAAAAATTCAGAAAAAGTTTTCCAAAATTTTCTCGGGGATTAAACCCCGGTCTACTACAGCATGAATCAAGAGCCTTAGTCCTCGCGCTACAACCGCTTCTACTTATAGGTATGAACTTATTTTGAATAAATGAGAATCAGAAGAGTGTAAATATGTATAACTTTTAAGTACAAGCCAAAAAAATCATCCCTACTGTAAATATTGTATGAACTCTCACGTGAGATCTCATATGAAATCGGCTATGAAATCTCATATATATTCGTTGAATTTTGAAAATAAAATAAATATATGTGAGATCTTGTATCGGATCGCACATATATTTATTTTATTTCAAAAATTTAACGAATATACGTTCGATTTCATATGCGATCTCATAGGCGATTTCATGTGACATCTCATATCCAATCTCGTGTGCGATCTCATATGTGATCTCAGATGGGATCTCTTATATATTCTATTCCTTCTTAAAAAAATGATGAGCCGCCATGTTGAAGCATCTAAAGATCGAATCCTGATTGGTCGATATAGAATAGGCGCCAAAAATTAAATTTTAAAGGGTTTAGATTTTTTAAATAAATAAAAATTAATTTCTAAACATTGTTTTTTAAATATAATAGAAGTAACTCAATTAAAATAGAATAAGAATATTTTATTTTAAACCAAGCAATATTATTTATGTATATAACCAATGTATAGTTTAATGATAAAATATATAACTATGAGCACAAGCAAGGTGACTACCTTTTATTTAAAAATTCCAGTAAAATTGTAAAGACATCAAATAATATAACAATTCAGATAAGTAATTTATTCCTTTATTGCATAAGTATTGCTTAATGCAGGTACAATATGTATATATTTTTAATTGTTTTTCATTTAAAAATAAGTATAGTAACAGCAATTAATGAAGGTTTGAGGTTATGAAGGTTTGAGGTTATGAAAGTTTTATTATTCTATATTTCTATTACTCAGATTAAAAATCATCAAAGTACCAAAAAAAAGTAATATATTTAACTAATGTTTTAAAGATAAATTTATGCACATTTTAATAAAAAAATAAGGTTAGAATGAATCAAGATCAAAATTTACTGATAACAATGGATGATACAATTGACGAACAAACTGTATGTCTATTTTTAATGAAAATTTAAAGAATCTACTTATACGAGTGTGCTATTTCATAATATACAATACTATTTAGTTAAACTTATTATATTAAATATTAATACATAAATAAATAGAAGTATAAAATGTGTGTTTTCAGTAAATGTAGTTTGAAAATAATTTGCACACTGATAAAAGTATGACTACGATAGGCAGCTTTGTTATAGATTAACATATAAAATTTGTATTACAGTTGACGAACAAGCTATATGTCTATTTTTAATGAAAATTTGAATAATTTACTTATTCATTTTATATAAGTGTGCTATTTTATGATATACGATGAATTAATATTTAATATAATGTATTTAACTGAATAGTTTGCTTATACGAGTGAGTTATTTTATTATATACATTACTATTTAACTAAATATTAATACATGAAATTAAAAAATGGAAAAACAATTTATGTTTTAATGAATAAAGCTTAAAAATAATTAACATGCTGATAAAATTATAACTATAGTAAGCATCCTTTTTATATATTTGTATATATAAAATTTGCATTACAGTTGACAAACAAGCCATATGACTATATTTTCAATAAAAATTTGAATATTTACTAATATAGGTGTGTTATATTTTATAATATAAAATGAATTAATATTTAATATAATATATTTAACTGATTAGTTTACTTATACATATGGGTTATTTTATAATATACAGACATAAGCTGAAATAACTTGGGCGCCTATGCACTTTCTACTCAACTGTAGTTATTTGAGCTATCAGACCTGAGTTTCAGTCTGAAAAAAAATCAGATTTAAATGTAATTGATAATTTTTTGTTATTATAATATTAACTAATAAAACTTCTTTTTAGCTTAAATATACATTAAATAAAAAAGTTTGATCCATGAATAGTTTTAAAAACCCTTATCTGATGCTTAAAATCCTTTTGATTAGTTAAAAACTTGATTTTGTTTATTTAATAACACTATTTAAAATGAAATAATGTTGTATGTGTATCATGTCTTAAGATTTATGAGTCATAAATATATTTTAATACACTTCTACTTTCTCATAAAGAAAACATTGTATCAATAAAAAAATTTGTTCTATTTTTTTATTAATTTTTACATATTCAGACTCGTGGAAAAAAGTGGTTTCCACCCTGTTAAAAAAATCAGGCGAGAAATCACCTGATTTCTTAGGTGATTTATCATGCCAAAATCTCATGTGATGATCTCTCACCTGATTTTTTTTTGTAGGGCAGAAAATGTCTGTATGTATGTGTGTGTGTATGTACTCATTACGTCAATTAGATCTCGAAAAGTACTCGATAGATTTCCTTCAAATTTTGCATACAATTTATTTTTTTGTCTAACTGGTACGGAAGCTATTGAAAACTGGTTTTCTTGGCATAGTTTTAATTTTAGAACAATTTAAAACATTTTTTTTCAATTCTAATTTTTAATTTTTTTTTGTATTTTACTTTAAGTACTCGATGGATTTGCTCTAAAATTTGCTTGGAAATTATTTGCGACTACCAAAAGAAAAACTTCTGAAAATTGATTTTCTTAGCGTGGTTTTAATTTTAGATAATTTTGTAAAATTTGAAAAAAAAAATTCATTTTTCTTTTATTTTACGTAAATTACTCTATAGATTTGCCCCAAAATTCGCATGCAAGTTATCCGCTACTGTTAGAAGAAAAAAATTTTTAAAAACTAATTTTCTTAGCGCAGTTTTAATTTTAGAACATTTTGAAAATTTTGAAAAAATTTTTATTTGAAACCACTTTTTTTGACTCCCGGAGTCTAAATATGTACAAATTAACGAAAAAATAGAAAAAATTTTTTCACCGATACAATAATTTTTCTTTGAGAAAGCAAAACGAAATCAAAATACTCTAACATAATGAGCTCTATGAGAAAGCATTACACCAAAGCACTTGGCAGCGTTTTTGTAAATGCTGAAGTTCAAATAAATGTAATAGATATATTTATTATTACCTATAATAATGCGGTTATGAAGTAGCTAAGTAAAGTCATTTATTTAATAGTCATTAAATATATAAAGATGAAAAAGATGCGTTTGTAATTTTAAATAATGAGGGATTTTTAAACTCTTATTACCAATAATAGTATTTAAAAATTTAATTTACTGCAATATTTAATTTAATTTAATGCTATCCAAACTAAAGATGTAACGCATATAATAATTAGTGAAAACAATTTTATATGAATGAGTTGAAACAAAATTTAATGCAAGTAAAAAATAAAATGTTTTTTTGTGAAAAACTTTTTGATTCTTTATTGCAAAATTTATATTATTTTCATACATTATTTTAAAACTCGGAAATTGATAGTGATGAAAATCAATAATGAATCAGATGAAATGTTTCTTCTAGAATATTTAAATTCTTTTAATCCTTCCAGTAAATTACATTTGAGAGAAAAATTTATTGTAATGCTTATAAGAAATATAAGTATTAATAAAGGTTCATGCAATAGTGCGAGATTGCAAATTTTAGAATTTTCTAATCATTTATTAAAATGTAAAATTTTGACGGGTGGTATAAGATAATATTTTTCCAAACCGTAGTAGATTATATTGTGAAAATGAATATTCCTTTTACATTTAAAAGAACGTAATTTTCATGTGAATTATCTTTTGCTATGACGATTAGTAAATTACGTGGACAAACGTTTGATAATATAATTATTGTTTTAAGGAACTGAACACGGTTAAAAACAATTGTGTAGTCTGTTAACTTTTATTTTCTGTTACTAAATTGTCTGTTGAAGTAACAAACAAGGATGTGACGATTTAACAGACTTTATGTTAGTTGATTCTGAAAATGTCCGTAACAAACGACTAAAATAGATAGTCCAGGGGCAAACTACATAAGTCTTGGTCGATCGAGGTCCTCAATTCTACCCAGGTTTTTTATGTATTTTTGACCTGCTGAATCCGAATTTTTTGGGTAGAATGTCTGAAAATGGCGCATTTAATAATTATTAACAATTTTCATAAACAAATTATAAAATGCACTTAAAAAAAATTTTATCATATTTTTTAGTTTATTTTGAGTAAAAAGGTTCTCATAAACATATTGCTAAAATGCACTGAATCGGCAGAAAACAAATTGCAAAGTTTGAAAAACGCGATTTTTTATAAATACGGTCGCTAACTACTGTAATCTTTAAGTTTATATTTTAACCAACAATTTAAGCTATTGTGAGTTAAAATGAAATCAGTAGAAGCTGAGCTATAGGCTGTCAAAGTTTTGAAAAATCGCGTTTTTTCAAACTGCGATTTTTTTTTGCCGATTCAGTTCATTTTAGCAATATGTTCATGAGAACCTTTTTACTCAAAATGACTTAAAAAATATCATAATTTTTTTTTTTTCGAAAAAACGTATTATTATAATTTGTTTATAAAAATTGTTAATAATTATTAAAATTATATCATTGTAAATGTCACGAAAGCTATTCATTAGACAACGAATATCATATTATAAACGAATATAATATTGTATAAGATATAATAAAAAACGTTCTTTCTAATATTTCTTGAGTTCTTGTACATTTATTAATTTAAGGAGTCTCATATGTCAGCTATAGTTTGTTGTTCATGAAAATTAAAAGTTTAAAGAACTCTTCAAAATTTTGATAAAAATTAATTTATACCTAGAAAAAAATTTCTGCAAATTTTCAAGTAGTCTTATCAACTAATTTATTTAAATGTGCTCACTCGAAGTCCGCGTGTTTTGTATCTCATAGTAGTAAAAAGATAAACTTTAAGTGAGCATAAATAATAAAATCAGTCGATAAGTCTAACTAAAAATTTGCAGAGATTTTTTTCCAGGTATAAATTAATGTTTTTCAAAATATTGAAGAATTTTTTAAACTTTTGATTATTATGAACAACAAACTATAGCAAACTATAGCTAGCACATGAGACTCCTTAAACGTGAATTTAAAAAAATAAAAATATATATAAAACGTGTATGTATGTGTACGGAAAACAAGACCAAAAAAGTTTTAGTACATTGACAGACAATGTCTGTAATTTATAAGTAAAATTTTAACAGACATTTGTTTGTTAAATCCTTTAAAGACATTTTGTTTGTTAAAGTAACACACATTTTTGTCTATTAACTGGTTTTAACAGACTTTGTCTTTGATATTTCTAACTGTGAATAAACTAATAGCAGCAGTTGTTTCAATTTTTCTTTATTTCTATAAGAGAAAAAACGACTTTTCTCCTCTATTTTTTAGAGAGGCCACTTCAGGTGCTAAAACATAAAATTTAATAACAACTGATAACAGTTTCTTAATGATTAAAAATTTCTAAATTCATCAACAATACATTAAAAAAACATCACCTAAAACAATACATTTTAGGCGTAACAATAAAAATAAAATATGAAACTTACAAGTATTAAACATGTGGTATTACATAACTATTTTTGTTTTGTAAAAATGTATAATAATAGATATTTCTATTAATAATAAAAATTTACGCAATCTAATATGTGTCGTCATGATCTACGTGACATTATGAAGTATAAGTTATTTCAACGAATATAGACGCTGATAGAAGCGTACATGGGAAATTTCTGCCAAAAATGAGTTGGTTCTGTTACCCAGCTACTTGGGGACGCCATCAAATCCCATGTATTTTTATATCTATATAAATCATATATATAGCACATTTTTCATATGTATAGATATACAAACAATGTTGAAGTGTTACCCAGGCTTTCGGACGAAAAATGTAACCCAGAAGAATCCTTCTATAAGCGTCTATTTTCTTTGGTTATACAAATCTTTAACATAGGTAATTTAGGTGAGTTACGTATGTACAAAGTGACTAGCAAGTGTTTTCTTTTATGTACTTGGTATTTGATTCAAGATTTTGACTCACATGAATGAATTTGATTTAATTATATTTAATCTAATTTAACAATTATTGCGTTTTATTGTAAATAATTTATTCTTAAAACCGTTTTATCAAAAAAATTAATTTCTTTTTAATAATTCAACTATGTATTTATTATATACGTTGTTTAATTTTTGAGTGTCGTGTATTATTGCAATTTTCATATTTTTTAATATGTATCATTTCTGATAGCAATCTTTTTTGATAGTTGCATTCAATGTCTAATATGTTTGAGGTTCCTATGTTTGTATCAAAGCTATGGCTAGAATTTTTACAGTGTGTAACCAACGCAGATTTGTCTCTATTATGTTTCAAATCACTTATATGTTGTAAATAAAGAAAAATTGAAACAGATACTGCTATTAGTTTATTCAGTTGCTTAAAAAAAATTTTAGCTGTTGTTAGCTGTTTAAAAGAATAATATAATTATTGATTGATGAAGAGAAGTTTTTGATCATGGTCAGTTGTATGCTGCGGTATCTAGAGTTTGATCTTATATCCTACATGCCAAAAAACTAATATAAATATTGAAAATTATGTATGTAAAAAATTATATTAAAAATTTCTTTTAATTTAATTTTTTTATTTTTTGATGACATATTAAAGGCACTTCGTACTGTTTGATTTTAAGGTTCATAATTTTAGTTTTGATTTAAAATTAATATTTGATAGATGACCACTCATCATTTTTTTAAAAACAATAAAATTGCTACTAAAATAATTGCGTTTATTAAAATTACTTATCATGTTTATAGATGTTATTATATCCATAGTTGACCCTGGAGTATAAATTTGTTGCGCGCTTTGCGCGCATGAATGTAGCTAGTCAATTTAAAAAATTTAAAAAAGATATTTATTACTTTTTTATTTTTTCCAGCCTGTTCTTTGAATTTTGACAAATTTTGACATTAGCTATATTATTACTATTATTTTAGTTAAAATAAAATTATCCTTTAGAGCTGTAATTTTATAATGAACTTGATTGGCAAATCATATATCAAAGTTGCCAAACCTAACCCCGAAATACTATAAATTGCTAATTCGTATATAACTTTTTAAGTATTTGGTAGATTTCTTTAGTTGTTCGCACTCAAGTTGAATCCTACTAATTTTTTTATTGAAGTGAAACATAAACTTGGATCAGTAACATTATCAGAAGGGGGAAGCATCACCATGCCCTTAATTTATATAATTAACCTAATATTATAAATACGTATTCGCACACTAGAACATCATTATATTCAATAAATTTAGTAGAGCCATAAGACCCAATGTATCTTGCCCGGAGTTAGTAGTTCTAATTTGGGCACTTCGTTTTTGCATGGTATTTCATGGCGTCATTTTCCAATGAAAGATCAGCTTTCGACTAACTTTACCGATCGAAAATAGCTAAAAAAGAATTTTGACAAATGTACACGCTTTCGGTGCTCATATGTTAAAATGAATAGATATTTACAAGTGAAAGCAATTCTGATATGTATTTTTATTAAAAATAAATTAAATTACTTTTTTAGTTACTTCCGATCAGTAACAAATGCCTTAAACCTCGTCTAAAACTGACCTTTAACATGTCAAATAGTATAATACTAAAATATGTGTATTATCTTACGTTTAACGTTTAGACTTACATTGCATACAAATATAATTCTCATTATGAAAATTATGTGAATAGTCTGTATAAATATGGTTATATATCCTGGTTTGAAATTATATTCGAGCAAGATTTAAAAAATTTTTCAGATTACGGTAGATTCACGACTGAATCAGAAAAACAAGCAATAAGATTGCGATAATACTCTAAAATAAAAGTAAAATCAAAAATTCTTGAGTCAGAAAAACCTATATTATTAAAATCTGTAAGACGCTATATTGTAAATGATATGTAAAAGTAATTTATCAGTATGATAAAAAAAAGATATTAAGTACGAAGTCACTGTCAGTTCATTGAAGGTATTTTGTCATAATGTTCTAAGACATAAATTAAGTTGCAACTGTTTTTACGGTGACATGCAAATTGTGTAACAATTGGTAAGACGTGTAATGCCGTAAATCTAAACCAGATGCAGCGTGCGTCATAAAACGACACTAACTATTGATTAGAAAAATTGTCATTAATCAGTGAACTGACCCCGAGCCTCGTATACATGATTTCGTCTGCGATATGAAATAAGTATCTCAATTTGTGAATACACAAATTCTGAACAAACCTTTGTATACGAACGGCATCGCTCCGGACCTCACTGAAAAATGATGGACTTCTCGAGTGTAAAAGGCGATATGCATAATTGTAGTAACTAGTATCTTAACTATTACTTGTAAATAACGTCTAAATCTTCGTAAAAAATTTGTTTGTTTCCATTATTATTCAATTGCCAAGTATAATTGAGGGCCTGGAAACGAAAAGGACTTATAGCCCATATGAATAACATTGTCTATAAGCCCTTTTCGTTTCCTTGCCCTCAATTATGCTCAAATATAGTTTAAAACCATAATCCATAATAGCATGCTTTAGATAACGATTGTTTTGTAGATGTAGTGTAGAATCATTTAATCGTAATTTTATTAACCTTTTAAGGACGGGGATTTTGACGTTGAAATTCGACTTTTTTTTTTAACAATATTTGTGCATAAAATGAAAAAATATATCACGTGGAGTGCCTGATAAAATTGGTGGTCGATATATCGACCAGTCCCGTCCTTAAAAGGTTAATATATATAAATAAATTGAATTACAGACCAAAATTTAGATTTTAGATTTGTTGATATTAATTACAACTATAAGTGTAGAAAAAAATCAAATTTTTTTGCACATGAAATCTCACGTGAGATCTCATGTGAGATCTCATGTGACATCGGGTATCGGGAAAAAAAAATTTTTTTCACGCTAGATCTCACATGAGATCTCACATGAGATCTTATGTGAGATTGGGTAACGGGAAAATTAATTTTTTTGCACATGAGATCTCATGTGGGATCTCATGTAAGATCGGGTATCAAGAAAAATTAATTTTTTTGCACATTAGATCTCACATGAGATCTCACGTGAGATTGGGCATCAGGAAAAATAAAATTTTGCGGCACATGAGATCTCATGTCATTTTTTTTCAGTAGGGTTATGCGATTATTATTACAATTTTCAACTGTAAACTGCAAACCATAATTAAAACCATTAAAAACAGAAAGAACATAATCAATCTTATCGTTAGGAACGCTTAAAATAATGCCATCAACATATCTAAAATAAATAGGAACTGCAAAAGGGAGCTTTTTTAAGCAATCAGTTTCTAGTAATTATAAGGCCAAATCACATAAACCAGGGCTAAAGGGACTGCCCATGGTCGATCCAAAAACCTGCTTGTAAAATACATTATTAAGAGCAGGCTGGATTCACTGTCCTTGTCCAATTGAGTTTTTTGTTGTTCCCTTAAGTATTAATCGATGTATCTGCAAATTGAAGATATTATTATCATGAATATTAATGCACAAGAACTAAAAATTCTATCGATTTACTTTTGAAAAAAGTAAAGAACGCTGAAGTAAAAGGTTATGTTTATAATATTTTTGCGTCCCTTACTTTTCTAAAAAACAAATTGGTAGAATTTTTTGTTCTTGTGCATAAATATTCATAATAATAATATCTATTGCACTCAACCTTCAATTTGCAGATACACCGATTAGAACTCGAGTAGAAAAAAAAAATAAAAAAAAAATAAAAAATAATAATAAACTCAATTAGACAAGAACAGCGAATCCAGCCTGCTCTTAGATTAAAAATACGTAGAATTTAATAACAGACTAACAATTTTATCAAACTCATCCAAAGACAAATTATTTTGTTGGCTTAATATTTCCAAAAATACTTGACAGACAAAATAATCAAACTTTCCTGTGTATTAGTATACATGCTTAGAACATCTAAACTCATAAGAGTATAATCTAAAGGAAAATTAATTAATTTTATTTTTTGTTTAAGTTTTAAGCTATTTTTTATAAAAGGACTAGCTACAGGAATATTAGACTTTAAAAACTTAAATATTAATTTAAAGAACCAATAAGTATGTGAATCAGCTGATACTATAATTCTAATAGGGAAACCGTCTTTTTGAACTTTAATTACACCATATGCTTTGGAAAGATTTAATTTGTCAATAAGCCTTTAAATATAATCACTATTTTCAATCATTCCATATCTAGAAAATTTACTGACAAGAAAGGTCCCTCAACCCGACCTCACCGATTTCAACCATTCTGCGATATGTTGTAGTACTCGAAAAAATAAAGAACACGTATTTTTTTGTGCTGACATCCACTTTAAAGGGGTGAAAAACAATCCTAAATATCACCCCAAAAATTTTTATTCTGTCATATCTCGGCTTCTAATTAATATTGCTTTCTCATAGAGAAAGCTTTGTATCAGCAAAAAAAAATTATTTACTATTTTTTTTATTAATTTGTACATATTTGGTCTCAGGAAGTCGAAAAAAGTGATTTTTAGCAAATTTCTGTGTGTGTGTGTGTGTGTGTGTGTGTGTGTGTGTGTGTGTGTGTGTGTGTGTGTGTGTGTGTGTATTCAGTAAGCCAACTGGATCTTGAAAACTACTCGATGGATTTGCTTAAAATTTGTATATAATTTATTTTTTTGTCTAACTTGGGGGGGAAGCTATTGAGGATTGAGGCCGTTACACTAAAAAAGATACAAGTTACAGATGCAGTGACAGATACAAAATTATATTGGCTAGTATATCTATATATAAAAAAATACAAGAGATAACGCATTTGTCTTTCACGTATATAGATATACCAACCAATATAATTTTGCATCTGTAACCTGTATCTTTTTGAGTGTAACGGCCTTTAGTTTTCTTAGCGTAGTTTTTATTTCGGGTATTTATTAGAAAAAAATTTTGATTTTTCAATTTTTTGTAATCTACCTGATGAATGAGCTTAAAAATTTGCATGGAAATAATTTTCGATCCCCAAAATAGAATAAATTACTGAAAATTGATTTTTTCAGCGTATTTTTAATTTTAGAGCATTTCGAAATTTTGGAAATAAATGTTTGTAATTATTTAGTCAATTAGATTTCGAAAAATAATCGATGGATTTGCTTCAAATTTTCCATACAATTTATTTTTTTGACCAACTAGTGCGGAAGCTATTGAAAATTGGTCCGCTTGAAGTAGTTTCAATGAAATAGTCATTTAAAAAATTTTTTTTAATTTATATTTTTCATTTTTTTGATATTTTATGTAAACTACTCTATGAATTTTCTTAAAAATTTTTATAGAAATTATTTTTGATCGCCAAATTTAAAGAAACTTTTGAAAACTGATTTTCTAAGAGCAATTTTAATTTTACAATATTTTCAATTTTTGAAAAAAATGTTTGTATTTATTTTGTTACTTAGATCTCGAAAAGTACTCAATGATTTTGGATTCAATTTTCCATATCATTTATTTTTTCAATTGACTAGTACGAAGGCTATTGAAAATTGTTTTATTAGTAATAAAAACTACTATTATTAATATTAAGATCTCTTTATTTATGAATTATAATGCTCAATGGCAAGGGATTAACAACGTCGACTCTGTCTGTCTAACGCGTACTGGCATGTCTTTGTCTTTGGACATGCGTAATACAAATTTACAAGTCATATAACATTTTTCCCTGTTTGAAATTAAAAAAAAAAATAAAGGAAATCAAGATAAAGAAACCTAATGAAATAAGAAAACTAATTAATGTAACACATTTTAAAAATTTAGTTATAATAAAAGAAAGTCGTATTAACATAAATTATTTAACGAAAACGTTTTATAAAACTGAGATTATTCAACATATAAAAATTAGAATTAATATGAACTTTAAATATTAAATTATTTAAAAAATTATTTGTATAAAATAAAATCTTTAAATCTTGTTGGTAGTGTACTACTTCTCATTGTTCTTTTAGTTAAACTGCATTCTCCCGGTTTTTCTTTTGTGTGTTGATTAGTTATTAACTGTTTAGATTAATTTTTTTGTTCTAATGTAGTCGATGCGTTCGATTTTTCCATACTAGAAGTTGATGCTACTGGATAGTTGGTACTATTTGTCTCAATTGATGATGTCCTAATTTTGTTTTTTAACGTCTCAATCGTATCTAATGGTACCCCGGTGACTTCGTTTTTTTTAGTTGATAAAAGGTTTTAAATTGACTACATTCCTACGATATAATTTGTCATTACCTTTAACTAGATAATCTCTTTCTTTGATCTTCTTCTCAACTGTTCCAGGGATTCATTCCTTATTTTTTTCGGGTTCAAGTTGTACTGCTACGCCTTCTCCTATTTGTAGTTCTGGTAAAACTTTTGTTTTCTTGTCGTAGTAATATTTAGCATATTTTTTATTATTTGTGATCTTGATTTGTACGTCTTCGACAACTTTTGGTTTTAAAGATGTAGTAGGTAATCGTAGACCTGATCTTGTTTGTCGAGAAAATAGACTGGATCCGATTTTGTTTGGAGTATTTCTCCAATGGAGGAGTACATACCAGAGATCTTGATTGGTTTTGTTAGCTTTTTTATTAAGCGTTTAGCTATTTTAACAGCTGCTTCTGCTTTTCCATTGCTTCTTTCGTGTTTTGGAGCTGAAGTTACGAACTCGAAATCCCATGATTTTGCGAGTTCCTTAAGAGGAGGTCACGTATCTCTGTCCTTTTCTAATAAAAAAAATGATTTTCTTACAAAAACTAATAACTTTAGCAAAAAATGAAGAGAAAGCCGCATCTCGTATCAAAAAAGCAATATTTTCTTTGATAAGAAAGAATTAATTTTATTGCTTCGTTTTCAAGAAAACCTTGAAAAACTGAAATCATAGAGGTTAGGGTGGACAATTTGGTTCTTCAAGGTTTTCTTGAGAATGAAGCAATAAAATTAATTTTTTCTTATCAAAGAAAATATTGCTTTTTTTTATACAAGAAGCGACTTTCTCTTCATTTTTTGCTAAAGTCATTAGTTTTTGTAAAAAAATCATTTCTTTGATTAGAAAAGGACAGAGATACGTGACCTCCTCTTAATCTCTTTGCTATCAAAATTCATACCATTGTCAGTATATACATGTACTAGTATTACATGTCGGCTAAAATTTTTTTTACAAACTTGTGTAAGTGTTCTGGCTGACATGTCTTTTAAGATATCTAATTCAAAATAATCAGAATAATGGTCTACTGTAACTAAGAAGTTTCTTTGTTTACCTTCATATTCTGTAAAAAAGACATCCATTGAGACTACCCCACATAGCATGAAATATTTATGAATTATTTATGAAATATTTGCAAGCAAGATTTGAAATATTTCATAAATGTTTCATTGAAATGTTATTGAAAGTTCGCTATGTCCGCGTGCAATGACCAATAAATATTTCTCTGAAAGATTTATGAAAGATTTTAACAAGATTTTCGTAAATATTTTAAAGAAATATTTAAGAAATATTGATATAATAATTCATTGCAATATTTAGTAAACAACACAAATCTTTCATGAAATGTTTATGAAAGATTTCAACCATATACTTGAAAATATTTCAAAGAAATATTTCTTAATTATTTATTATATATTTCAAAGCAACAATTAATCAAACATATAAATCTTTCATGAAATATTTATGAAATATTTATGAAATATTTTCAAGCAAAATTTGAAATATTTCACAAATTTTTCAATGAAACGTTGTTGAAAGTTCGTTATGTCCGCCAGTGCAATGGCAAATAAATATTTCTCTGAAAGATTTATGAAAGATTTCATCAAGATTTTCGGTAAATATTTTTAATGAATATTAAAGAAATATTGATATAATATTGCATTGCAACGTTTGGGAAACAACGTAAATCTTTCATGAAATGTTTATGAAAAATTTAAAGTTTATTTCAGGAAATATTATTTAATAATATAACGCATGGCACTTCTACATTAATTGCGTACCCGCATTACTTATAAAGTCGCATTTACATAAATTGTAATTATGAAACATATTTTTATTGCATGATACTATATTATATTATAATTCATTATACATATACATTGATACATATCCGCACACATGTTTTCCATTTATTTATTAGTCGCATTTACATTGTTACAAGATAAGCGCTGCGTGTCTTTGCATGAAGCAGCTGGCTTTTGCCTTATATACTAACTGAGGTCTCCTCCAACCGTTTGGGGACAAAACGCGCATTCAACATGCGTCCTCCTATCGGCGGAACTGGAAATAAAAAATCTTGCAAATAAATATTGTCGAAATATTTCAAGAAAATATTTCTAAAAGTTGCAATTAAAGATTTCTACAATCTTTCATTGCAACATTATCGCCATCAAACAAATCTATCATGAAAGATTATTGAAATATTTTAGTAATATTTGCACAAATATTTCAAGGAAACCTTTACGAAACGTTAATTAAATATTACATTATCATTCGAACATTGATAAAAATATTTCATGAAAGATTCAAGTGAGATTTCAACTTTATTTCAGAAAATCAAGATTATATTATAATTCTACTTATAATTAATCTATTATTTCACAGAAATATTTCTTAAAAGTTTGATAGAATGTTTTACAAATATTCCGCTATTTTATTCGGAAATCGCTGATGTAGAATCTTTGGTAAAGTTTTCAAAAATATTTTGTCAAAGATGTTAGTGAAATGTCTTAACGAAATTTTTTCGTATTTTTTTAGAAGTCGAGAAGCTTGCAAAGTAATATTGTCAAAAGGTTTATAAAATATTTTGTGAAGTTTTATTTAAAAACCTGCAACAATATTTCGTTGAAAGATTTCTTGAAAGTTTGATAAAATGGTTTATAAATATTTCTCTTTTAGATTTAGAAGTCGCCGATGTGAAATCTTTAGTAAAGCTTCAAAAACATTTCGTGAAATATTTCTATGAAATGTTTTAACAATATTTTTTTGTAGCTTTTTTTAATTGAGAATCAGGAACGTTAATATTGTTAAAAATTTACGGAATATTTCGGGATTTTTTATTTAAAACTTTGAAGCAATATTTCAGTAAAAAGTTTCTTGAAAGCTTGATAAAATATTTTATAAATATTTCAGTATTCGATTTAAAAGTAACTGATGTGAAATTTTTAGAAACATTTCATGAAAAATTTTTATGAAATGTTTTAACGAATTTCGATAAATATTTCATGAAATGTTTCTTAAAGGATTTATCGAAAGATTAAAAAATTGCACTAAATATCTTGCTTTTAAATATTTCAGAAATATTTATCAAACTATTTTTCAAAACAGTTCACTGAAATGTTTTGAAATATTTCATTGAAATTTTCTTGCTATGTGGAATGTGAAATATTCTGCAAAGCTTTACAGAATCTTTCATAAAAGATTTTAGTAAAAAGTTTCAACAATATTTTGAGTGGGCTTTAGGAGATAAATATAATAAAATATTGTTGAAAAATTTATGAAATATTTCAGTAAGCCTTATTTCAAATTTCTCGACAGTATTTTATTGAAATATTTCAGTAAGACTTATTTCAAATTTCTCGACAGTTTTTCATTGAAATATTTCTGAAAAGTTTAATAAAAAGTTTCATAAATATTTCAGATGCAGATCCACTCATGGTCGATGTGAAATATTACAAAAAGCTTCACAAAATCTTTCATAAAAGAATCCAGTGAAATATTAAAATAATATTTCAAGTCGGCTTTGGGAGATTAAAAATCTTGCTGAGTAATATTGCCAAAATATTTATGAAATATTTTAGGAAGCTGTATTTGAAAGTTTCCAAAAATATTTCATTGAAACATTTCTAAAAGGTTTGATAAAATGATTTATAAATATTTCAGATTATGATCTACTTATGGCCGATGTGAAATATTACATAAAACGTTACAAAATCTCACATGAAAGATTTTATAGAAATATTTAAACAATATTTCAAGTCGGCTTCGAGAAATAAAAAATCTTGCAGAGTAATATAATTGATCGGCGCTTTACGCAATGCTGAAGGATACATGCGGTGCCTAATGTCTTTGGGTGCAGGTATACACAGAAAACCCTCGGTCTCGTCATTGTTTACCACTGCATGTTTTTTCTTTTTCATTTCTATGACAGTTTCTTCAACCCACATGCTTCTGATCGATAGATATTTTCCCTTTGGTCACTTTCACATTACTTTACTATTCAAAGTCACTTTCTGCTTGTTCCGATAATCTTAATGCAATCGGCGCTTTACGCAATGCTGACGGATACATGCGGCGCCTAATGTCTTTGAGTGCAGGTATACACAGAAAACCCTCGGTCTCGTCATTGTTTTACCACTGCATGTTTTTTTTCTTTTTCATCTTTATGACAGTTTCTTTAACCCACATGCTTCTGATCGATAGATATTTTCGCTTTGGTCACTTTCACATTACTTTACTATTTAAAGTCACTTGTTTTCATATTGTTGGAAAGAGGCCTTTTTTTTCCTTTTCGTAAAATATGTTTTCTTTTACTGAGAAAAGAAACTTTTTTTTGGTTTTCATGTTTATAATCTTACAATCTTTTTTCTTTCAAAATTGAAACTCTTATTGTGCCCATTCTATATCCATGTATTAAGTTAAAAAAAATAAGGTTATTGGTGAATTTTTTTCTTTTCAGAAAAAGTTTTCTTGACAGGTTTATATTTTTGAAAGTCACCTGTTATCTTATTTTATCTTTTCTTGAGAAAAAAAGTCTTTTACTCTTTTCCTAAAACGATATATCGGTCATTTAATTTTGAAAACGAAGCCCTTTGCGAATGCATTCTTTTTAGATAGAAAAGAGGGCGTGGAAAATACTTGGAGGATTGTCAAAAAATTTTTTCCGCAGGTAGGTAATTTTTGTAAATTTTTTTGTATAAATACTGTGCTGCATGCAATGTTCAGTATTCAGTCTCTCAAGCTTCCTAAAGCAAGATTGAAAAATTTAAGTTTCGATTTTAATCATATTTAAAAAAATAAAAAATCGCAAACGGAAAAAAAAACCAAGAAAACAAAACTAGTGCGAGCCTCAAAATAATGAGGGATAGAATCCAATGGATAATGAGGAACGGGTCGTTGATCTTGTTGATGCTTGATCACATAACATGAGCGATGGATGCAATAACATCGTGTAAGTAATATTTGATAATTTTTTTTTTTTTCATAATTAATAGTTTTTTTTATATATTTTTTCAATAATTAATTATTTTTGTATTCTTTTTTTAGTGCCACCGATGCCGCAGTCTGCTTCAATGCAGCAATTATATCAAGGCTTCGAAAATATGGAAACTCCGAGGGCAAACCCGAAGCGCTCGAGAAAAAGATCATCGAGCTCGAGTTCGAGTTCAAGTTCGAGTTCCAGTGGAACTTCATCGAGTTGCTCTTCGTGCAGAGCAACGCCCAAGAAAATTTCCAGAGTCAACAACGAGGATGTAAGAGCTCCTCTTCGAGAGAACTCGCCGCAACCAGGGCCCTCGGGCACAAGTAAGTTAAAAAAAACAAAAAATATTTCATTAAAATATAAAAAGAAAAAAGATTAAAATATTTATTTTTTCTGTTTCAGGATCACAACTTCGGGAGAAGTCTCCGCAACCAGGACCCTCGGGTACAAGTTAGTTAAAAAAACAAAAAATATTTCATTAAAAAAAAAGAAGGTTAAAATATTTATTTTTTTCTGTTTCAGGATCACAACTTCGGGAGAAGTCTCCGCAACCAGGACCCTCGGGTACAAGTTAGTTAAAAAAACAAAAAATATTTCATTAAAAAAAAAGTAAAAAAAGAAAAAAGTTTAAAATTTTAATTTTTTTTGAAAATAATAATGTTATCTAAATAACTAATTAATTTTTTTTTCCTTTTTTCAGAGGTGAATGGTAGCGCTACTATCCAGGAGAATAGACCTCCTCCTGCAAGACGAATCTTGCAGCTTAAAAATTCAGGAAAAAAAATTGTGATGAATACAAGGCTTCCTAAGTCTAACCAGGAGGATGAGAATGCCAGATTCCCTAAATCAACGCAGGAGGATGAGGGAACAGTTTCGTCGTGCAGTGGTCCCGTGATAACAGAAGATATCACATGGCTTGATTAAAAAATTGTATTGAGAAATAAATTTTATGTATATGTATTTTTTATGTAAATGTAAAAAAGAATTTTTGTAACTGGCGGAAAAATATGTAATAAAAATTTTAATTCAATAAAAAAAAAAATAATCATAGTTTATAAAATCTTAATCTCGCTTATTTCATGAACCTTCCTGTACAATAATCTATTTTATAAAAAAATTTTTTTTCCACTTAAATGAATTATTATAATTAAAAATAGTAGTTGGTTCGGGAATATTAAATTAAATTATAATAATCATTGATAGAATTTTAATTTTTTTAAAATCACATAATTATTTTTTTCATTTTAGAAATACAATTATTTTTTTCATTTTAGAAATACAATTATTTTTTCATTTTAGAAATACAATTATTATAGTATTTTAATAAGATAATAATAAAAAAATTAAAAAAATTTTATTCATTTGCAAAATATAAACTTGTACATTTCATTTTTGTGTTTTGTTTAGAATAATTATCAACCTCATCTTGATTATTAATATTTAAGTAATTTCGTAACCATGCTCGTATAGCAATCGCATTATTGACTACACACACGGTTTTTTTTCTTCCTATACAGAAAACGGGGTTCAAGCAGAAGTGGCGCTTATCGCCTATTATTTCTTCTAATGCTGGACAGCCGAAATCTTCAACATTTGAAATTGACCTGCGAATGAAATAAACAGAATAATTAAACTATAATATAAAAGTATGAAAAAAGTATTAAAAAGTATGAAAAAAGTATTAAAAAGTATGAAAAAATATTAAAAAGTATGAGAAAAGTAAAAAAAAATTATGAAAAAAGTATGAAAAAGTATAAAAAGTATAAAAAAAGTATAAAAAAGTATAAAAAAGTATGAAAAAAAGTATAAAATGTATAAAAAAAAGTATAAAAAAGTATAAAAAAGTATGAAAAGTGTTAAGAAAATGATTAATTTGAATATAAAAAATTTAAATATATTTTTAATTACACACTTGGTAGAAGATTTTTCAACCATTGCACTTTCTGCTCTCCTTTGACAAATAATTTTTTGATTCCTTGCGAGCAGATTTGGAAAACACATTGTAGACGATGATATGGAATATCTCCGGAATTCCATGCTATACCGTGATGGAACCTTTCCACCAAATGAACCATGCATTTTTCTTCTGTATTTAGTTCCTCCCATGTAATTGGAGATTTGAAAACATAGACTGTAGGTAAAGCTATTTTTCTAAAATTGAGGAAACTAACTTCTTTGAAAAAGAATCCTCTGATATTCTTTGAAATCCTTGAATATCACATATATAAATGCTTTCTTCTTCCGCAGACTGCATGATATAATTTTTGAACAGCATATCGTAATCACGAGTTCTAGCCATCTCGTAGCGTTGGATGTTTCAGTATGAATTAATATCGGGAAATGAGAATAGAAAATTTTCAAATCGTAAGTTTATGTCAAGCAATTCCCCTCTTACTTTTTTACGATTGTACGATGGAAAATAGCTCAGTTTTTACTGGTTAAACTAAAAGATGATAGTAACTCCGCCTCTAACTTTTTTGAGATTGGACGATGGAAAATCGCTCAATCCTCATTGGTTAAAACTATGAAATGATCCTGATAGGTTAAAAAAGATAAAAAATTCATCCCTACCCGTGAAAACCTTTCTTTTTTCTGAAAAACTTGCACTCCGTTTTACTATTGGTTAGTTCATTGAATTTTCCATTCATCCTTATGTTAACTTCACCTTTAAAAAGGACTGAAGTTTTCTGGATGAGCATACTTCGTCAGAGGAGTCGTGAGTGTCCATAGTCATTGGGACTAAACTTCACTAATCGTGAAAGTTTGTGTTTGTGAAAGGTTATTTTAAATATAAGAAAAAAAATGTCTTCTATTAATTTCTTTGAACCTCTTGTGCAACTACTCCGTGATACTTTACAAAATGTAAATGAACTGAACGATACCGATCTCCATTATTGGATAGATATGTGCAATGGTAGTTTAGAGAAATTAAATGGAAAAATTGTCAATTCTGATCTTACAAGAGGAGAAAAGCAGAGATGTCAAACTTGTGTATTACATCTTTCGGGTATTCAAGTTCAATTTGAACATCATCTTCAACAAGGAGGTGGTCTGCAATCTGAAGAAACAGAAGCTTCTGTTGAATGGCGAGATGTGCAGTCAGCTTTCTAAAACAGAATTAGAACTGGCGTAGTGGTAAATATGAATCATGTGGATATTTTATGTTTTTTAAACGACGCCCGAGAACACTTTAAAGTACATGTACAGTCATGCTTAGAAGAATATAGTGCTCTGAAAGTGAATTCGGATTTCACCGCTGAATTTTCCATACAGAAAAGTAGTAAAGAATTGACAGATATTAAATATTTTACAACCACAAGTACTTCAATTTTCATGTCAACAAATCTAGAATAATGGTTCAAAATAAATATCAAAGATTCTATTTTAACACAAATAGAAGAATTTCAGGAAAAAGATTCTGGCTGGGCACTAAAAAGTATTATAAGTCTGAGTATAAATATGAAAAAATATTCTCCGATCAAGGGCAGCTCGTATATTCCTCTACCACCATTTATACAAAAGAAAAAAGCATGTGTCAAAGTTCGTAACAATGACAATCAATGTTTCAAGTATGCTATCCTCTCAGCAATATATCCAAGTGAAACTAATATTAATAGAGTTAATCAATATAGCATGCATGAGAACAAGTTGAAATTTAATAACATAGAATTTCCAGTGACATTTGAAAATGTTCCAAAATTTGAAGAACTGAATAATATTTCAGTAAATGTGTACATGTTGAAGAAGTTTGGACAAAAGTTTGAAGTATCACCTTGCCACATTACATCGGATAAAAAGGAAAAGCATGTCAATCTACTCATCATCCAAGACTTTCACATCGATGAGTATGAAAAAGATAATCATTCCGATGATATTAGTTTACCCAAATACCACTACGTTTGGATAAAAAATATGTCTCGTCTTCTGAGATCTCAACTATCTAAGACACATGTAAAATCATTTCATTGTGAAAGATGTTTACAAGTCTTTTATAATGAAGAAACATTGCAAGTTCATGAAAATGATTGTAAAAATTTGAATTATTGTCGAATTAATCTACCTGACTCTCAAAACAACATTCTGAAATTTGAAGATTATTATAAAAGCGAAAAAGTTCCTTTTATTATTTATGCTGATTTTGAATGTTTACTTAAGCCTACAATGAATGAGACTGCCTTCCAACTTCATGAAGCATATAGCATAGGATATTATATAAAATGTAGCTTTGATGACAGCTTATCTGCTTATAAGTCATATAGAAAAAATATCGAAGATGGACAGACTCCTGCACAATGGTTTGTTCAAGAATTAAAATCAATCAGTGAGGAAATTGATAAACTCTACAAGAATCCGAAACCATTAAAACTTACGGATTTAGAAGAATTATCTTTTCAGAGGTGAACCATTTGTCACATATGCCGAAAACTAATCCGTGATGAAGAACTCGCAGTACGAGATCACTGTCATCTCACAGTACGGTAAGATATTAATTATAGTTATATTTCAATGAAAGAAATTTACTTTATCATGCAAATTTTTTTAAAATATCTATTTTTTTACATTAGTTTCAGAGGTGCAGCGCATAATTCATGTAATTTGAATTACAAGTATTCAAAATTTATTCCTGTGGTTTTTCATAACCTTAATTACGATACACACTTCATTTTGAAAGAGATAGCTACATCTTCATTGACGGGAGGACGAGTTACGCTATTGCTACATAATAAAGAAAAATATATTTCTTTTACAAAGTACATAGATGGCAGTGACTTAAGTTTTAGATTCATAGATTTTTGGCGTTTTCTTCCTTCGTCATTAGAAAAACTTGCATCATACTTGGAAAATGTGCCGATATTGATAAAAGAGTTTCGAACTGATGGTTTTACAGATGAGAAAATTGATTTTCTCAAACGTAAAGGTATATTTCCATATGATTTTATAGATGGATTGGATAAATTATTAGTTACAAAATTACCAGAGAAAAATCAGTTCTATAACCAGCTCACCGATTCTCATATTGCTGATGAAGACTATGAGCATGCTATTCAAGTCTGGAGTAAGTTCAATATAAGGACATTAGGCAAGTATTCGGATTTATACTTAAAAACAGATGTTTTACTATTGGCGGATGTATTTGAAAGTTTTCGAGAAACATCTCTCAAAGCTTACGGTTTATGTCCAGCTCACTTTTATACATCTCCAGGCTTGACATTTTCAGCAGCGCTAAAAATGACGAAGGTAGAACTGGAGCTTCTTACAGATATAGATATGTTGATGTTCATTGAAGCAGGTATTCGGGGAGGAATAAGTCAATGCTGTAATCGCTATGCCAAGGCGAACAATCCATATATGGGCTCTCCGTATGATGAAAAACAGAAAATGAAAACACTTATGTACTTTAATATTAATAATCTTTATGGATGGGCAATGGTTCAATATTTGCCAGTCGGAAAATTCAAATGGGTAGAATATGAGACGAATTCAAACTTTTACAACGCACCGCCAGATTCAGTTATTGGATATATTGCTGAAGTAGATTTGGAGTATCCTGAGGAAATACACGATGCACATCGAGATTTTCCATTTTGCGCAGAGCATAGTGCGCCACATGGCTCGAAACAAAAGAAACTTCTCACTACTTTGAAGAACAAGGAGAGATATGTTATTTACTATCGAACACTCAGACAAGTGTTGGAAAATGGACTTCGACTGAAAAAAGTGCATAGAATTTTAAGTTTTGAGCAAAAGGCATGGCTTAAACCTTATGTGGAATTGAATACTCAAAAAAGAATGCAGGCTAAGAACGAATTTGAAAAACTTTTTTATAAATTGTTAATCAATGCTGTCTATGGAAAGTGCATTGAGCGAGAGCGGTCTCGAGTTGATGTTCGATTGGTAAATAAATTTACTGGTAGATATGGAGCAGAAGCACGCATAGCTCTACCAAATTTTCACAGCTGTGCTATTTTTTATGAGAATTCAGTTGCTATTCAAATGAAGAGAACGAGCATCACAATCAAGAAACCAATTTATGTTGGATTTTGCATTTTAGAATTATCAAAAACATTAGTTTATGATTTTCATTATTCGTATATGAAAAAGCGAGTTGGAGACAAATGTAAACTTTTGTATACTGATACTGATAGTCTCATATACGAAGTTGAGGATGTTGACATGTTCAAAATAATGAAAGAGGACATTCATAAATTTGATACTTCCGATTATGAAGAAAATAATCCGTTCGAAATTCCTCGAGTTAATAAGAAAATTCCGGGTTTGATGAAAGACGAATGTAATGGTAAGATAATGACAGAATTTATAGGATTACGAAGCAAAATGTATAGTATTTCAATCGATGGAGGAGAAGTTATAAAGAAAGCCAAAGGTATAAAGTCCAGTGTTGTTAAAAAATCAATTACTTTTGAGGATTACCGAAGCTGTCTTCAGGATCTCACTATTATATACCGTGAACAGTGCAATATCCGTTTAAAATTGCATACTGTGCATACTGAAAAACAAAGGAAAATTGCTCTAAGTCCTCACGATGATAAGAGATTTTCATTGCCTGATAGTACAGATATTTTACCTTGGGGATATTATAAAATTGAAGAAATACAGATGGCGCAAGCTGCACTTGAAGTAGAGAGGGAATACACAAGAAAAATGGCTGCTGAAAAAAAAGAAAAAGAGCGGTAGGTAGAAATGAGGAGGGGAGATACACGAGTGGAAATTGATGCTACAGAGAATGAAAGAGAGAGGGAAATCGAGAGAAGGGATAAAGCAACCAATGAAAATAATGCAGAGCGAGTGAGGATGTCACTTTATGAAGGCGAGCAAATTATCATTGAGTATGATGTGTTAGAGGAGTTCATGAATGACTGGCATCCATCAATGGAGGGGGCAAGTTCCCAGGAAGGAGAAAAAAAGGATATATTACGAGTAGCAATGGAAAGGGCAGACATCGAAGTGGGGAATGGGCTATATCAACCAATGGACCACAATGAGGAGCGCATTCAAGTAATCGAAGAGCTTGAGGACGATCAACCTTGCACAAAGAAATCTAAAATCGACTAACTTTTTAAGTAAGTTACAATCTATTTTTTACCAAAAAACATTATTTTTTTTCATCAAAATTTTTCTTCAACAGATATTTTTAATTTTTTTTACTTTTTCTTGTTTTTAGAATGGATTTATCTGCACTAAACAAGATTGCTGGAAGCGACTTCCTGCCAAGGAAGAAAGTCACAAACTTAGAAAAAGACCAGCAGTACATGGTGTCTGCACTGAAACAAGTCATGACAAGATTTGGAACCAAGGTCGTAGCAGATTTCGACCAAAGCTTCCAAGTCTTCTTACCAGAGAAGATTTCATCTGCAATCTTAAAAGATGAAGAATTTTTCTACAATCTCTGTGATAATGCAAATAAACTGCGTTTGATTGCAATATACCTGGGAGGATCTTCTTTTAAATTCGATCCGGCTTAAAATAAATAAAAATATACTCGTCAAATTATTTTTCAAAATATTTATTGTAAATTGTACATAATAAGAATACATGAATAAATGAAACTGATTAAACATTATATAATTGTTTTTATTTATCACCACCACTTATAATTATTACATTTATATTGAATCATAAAAAGAAAATTTCAATAATAAAAATATTTTATATATATAACTTAAATTAATGAACATAATGAAATTAAATTTTTTTCTTTTTTATTTATTACACTGAAATACGTTGTAAAATACATCTTAGCTTATTCAAATAATCTCATTTTTATCCATCCAATTATTATGCTTGCTATTTAGACCTAACCACTTAACATATACACGTTTACCACTTTTCTTCAAAACTTTTTCTACCAAATAAATTTCTGGATACATAGTTTTTTGAATTTCCGTTTCATAAAAGCAGCCAGAGACGGGTTCATCATAATAATCTTTGACGTGGTAAGTTATGGGATTGGTTTTTACAACTCTTGTTATTGTGAAAATTTCAGTTGACCAATTTGGTGTATAACCTTTTTCAAAAACTTGTTTTATCTTACTCACTTTATCTCACTTTATCTCCTACTTTCAATTTTGGTTTTTTCACAGATCTTTTTTCAGTTGGGTAATTTTTCTTGATTTCTTTTTCATTTACCTTCGTAACGTTTTCAGGCTCGATTCCTATTGTCCAATGTTTTCTTGAATTGTATACTTTCACTAACTCAGGCAGAATATCCAACCATTTATAACTTCCTTGTTTGCTGAATTCTAACCACATTGCATATTTAAAGTTCTATTAAAGCGTTCACATATGCTTGCATGAAGATTACTATGTGAAGGGTAGTGATTTATCTTGTACTTTTTCATAAGATTTTGAAAGTTTGAATTGTAGAATTCTTTTCCTTGGTCAGTTTGTAAATTCGATGGCACCCGTTCTTGTTTTAATATTGACTTCATAGCTAGAGTAACATCATTGCAACTCTTCGATTTGACTGGTACAGCCCATGCATACTTTGAAAATATATCTATGACAGTTAGTAAGTAGCGAAAACCTCTGTTTTCCTTAAAATAAGGTATCATTTCTACAAGGTCAACTTGTCTCATCTAATCCGCGTATGTCACATTTTCTTTGCTTGTACCTTCGACGTGCTAACTTGTGTAGCTCTTCAACTACTCTTTGACGTTCCATCTTAAACTTCAACTTTAGCAATATCCGATTGTCTATTCATTTCTTTAATTATATATTCAATACTTGCAAAATTTCGTTGAGTCATATCATAGACATAAGTTAATTTTTCCTCTATTTCTGCTTTATATATTCCAACTTTTTTCTCATATTCTTGTATAGCTTTAGCAAGTTCTATAATTTTAGAAGATAAGTAATCAACTTCTTTCTGTAGGATATTATTTAGAGAATTCAAACTGATGGCATCATTTGGATCATTAGCCTCTCCAATATTGCAAAGCCGCTTATTTTCTAAATCAAAATCACCATCTGATGTAACATTGAATCTAATACCTCGAGGACCACGACTCTTTTGCGAGCCCTCAAGTTTTCTTCCAAACACATCGAGACTCATGTTACTACTATTGATTTGAAAATTGTGTACGACAATATATATGTCCAGCTTCACGTAGTTCCTCTATGATTGATTGGATTTCATTGTTGTGATTATTATTTCCAGCAGATCTTTCGGCTATTAATAATCGCAGTCTTTCGACAAGCTCATTCGGATCATCCCAGTAGACTAGCTCTATGGAAGTATTCTTTTTTGCTATTTTATATTTAGGTATGAGACCCCCTCCGCTGGTAGACATTCTACTAAGATCACTGCGGAACATTAGTGCTATGATTTTTGAATATTTTCTACTCTTCGAAGAGCGTATATTCTCACTTTTGCTATGTCTTTTTCTATGGGCATTTGTTGCTTCCAGGATAATGCGATAGTTCTTGCGATCTGTTGTACTTAAAAGATTATCATCCGGTTCTCTTTTGAAAAGCGATTCCATTAGACCACTGCTTTTAGGAAAACTTAAATCTTTCACTTTTATCATTTTATCATCAAATTGAATTTGTGAATCACCCATCATGTATACCCCACTGACTTTTCTCACTCCGCATATGTTATCGATTTTGCTGCGGCTTCCATTTAGCATTAATAAAAAGTCTGTCGGTTCAGTTTCTTTATGCGCAGATACAAATGGTGAATATATAAATTTGAATGATGAATTTGCAGAATTGAATGATGAATTCATCATTGTGCTATTTATCGGAGAAAAATCATCGCCATTAGAAGCATCATTATCAAACGCCGAACCCGAGTTATTAATATCGTTTACAATATAACTTGATTCATCAAATCTCAATCTTTTTTTTGCAGATTTTCTGTTACTGTCTATGGCCGAAATGTGATAAGAACGTGACACACTTTCAGTTGTCGAATCGACAAGCTTTTCAAGAGGTGTAATAACTGGTCTTAAAGTATCACCAATAACCTTTTCAAAATCATCTCTCTCCTTTTTTAACAAAGAGTATTTTTTTTTAATAGCCTCGCGTGCTCGTAAGAGCTCGCTAAGAACATTTTTTTTTTCTTAAATTCAGGCATGCTGACAAGATGCTGTCTACAATCAAACTGCAAAGATTAAGATTTATACTTCCTTTTTAATGGCAAAACAGTCAAATCCTTTTCTATATCTACCATCATTCATTGCTCTATCTTTGTCAATAACAACAAATCCATACTTGTCATTCTTTCAGCATTCTGTACAAAGATTTCGAAATTCATTTAAAGTTAAGTCAGTATCCACATGGTCTTCATAGATATGTTTAAGATTAACATCATCTTGACGATAAATTACCATCAAATTAATATTGTCCCTGATGAGATGTTTCGGTATATGAGCATATGACTGACATAGATAAAAGCTATCTACACTTTTGTGTCTCCCCATACAGAAAAAAACTCTGACGTTATCCTGCTTCTCACAAGCCACATCATCAAAAATCATAATTGAATTAGGTAGGGCTTCATCTGGAGACACTAAAGATGCATGTTCACTGAACGGTAGATATGATATACCTTCAATTGGTTCTATAACTTTTTGAGGAAATTGGTGTTTCGGTTGATTTAAGGATTTAGAGTATACATACAAATTTTCAAATCTAAGACCATTAGGGTGTGTAATTAGAGCTAATAAGCTATTAGTTTTTCCACAGTTCGATGGGCCACAAAATACTGCTCGTATATTATCTGGAAGTAACTCTCCATGTCGCTTTTTTCTTTTCGTTTTCTCAAAATCAAAGTTGGCGGCGGGAAGTTTGACGTTCTGCTCAGTAAAATCCATGTTTACGAAACAAAGTCAAATCTAAGATTGACCTTTTCTAAATATAAACGCTTGTTTTATATTTTGATCATCAGTTGTAAATCAACACTCGAAGAGAGATGCTCCTACACAAATCACAGAAGCACCCTAAGGGTAAAGGGTTACTTGATAAAGTAATCAATAACTTACCTATTGAAATGCATATTTCTGGATAACAATATTGTGGTCCCGGAACAAAACTGAAAAAGCGTCTAAAAAGAGGTGATACAGGTATCAATCCACTTGATCAAGCATGCAAACAACATGACATATCTTATTCTGATAAAAATGCTGATCAATAAGTAGCTGACATGAAGCTCGTTGATAAAGCTTATCAGCGTGTTAGAGCCAAAAATGCAAGTCTTAGCGAAAAAGCAACTGCTTTTGTTGTTGCAAATGCTATGAAATTAAAAGGAAAGACAGGAATGGGTGTAAAATTGAGTAAATTAGTAACTGCAAGTAAAAAATCATTAAAACCAAGTAAACATTCTCCCAAAGTTATTCAGTCGGCTTTAAAAGGTGCATGTGAAGCTCTCAAGATCGTTGGCGGTAAGAAAAAAATTATCATTCCACGTATTCTACCTGTAACATCAAAAATAGGTGGTGCTCTGCCTTTTCTCATACCATTGTTCGCAGCACCAAGTGCAACTGGTGCTCTGGCTGGAGGAGCTGCTGGAGTAGCTAAAGCAGTAAATGAGGCTAAAGCTGTACAGAAAAATTATGAAGAAAGTAAGAGACATAATAAAACTATGGAAGCTATTGCTCTAGGTCTCTATCTTAAACCATATAAAACTGGAATGGAATTATTTATGAAACCTCATATCGGTCATGGTCAAGTTAAAAAAAAAAAACTTCGATTTAACTTCGCCAAATCGTGCACTAACTGACTATGATCTTATAAAGTATGCTCTTATGATGCGAATCCCATATTTTCGAGGTGTTTTCATGAGAAATAATCTACCTTCTGATGGCCCATGGCATAACGAATCTGCTATAGTAAACTTAGATGATTTTCAAAACAAAGGCACTCACTGGGTATGTTATCGAAAACGAGGTTCTGAAGTGATTTATTTTGATAGTTTTGGTAATCTTAAACCCCCTATAGATCTCATGGTATATTTTAACGTGAAAGAAGTGAAATACAACTATAAAAGATATCAAAATTTTAACTCATTTATTTGTGGACATCTTTGTCTTCAATTTTTGTGTGAAAGACTATAAAAGAAGAGTTTTCAGACAAGCAGGATCATTCTTTTTCAAACAGTCATGGAAGATAGTTTCACTTTAAGTCTTTCAGGCAAATCTTCTATCTTAGAAGCGCAATATTTTCCTTCAATAGAACTACCACAGCATAAGCATTTTGTTTTGGGTTTAGTTGAACTTTTAACATTCAACTCGATTCTCAATGTTGACGATTCGAATAATAAACTTTATATAAACGGAGAGAAGACTATTACTATTCCTACTGGCAGTTATGAAATTGATGCTATTAATCAATGTTTGCAAAAAGATTTGAAATCTAAAGACATCGAGTTTTCCTTGAAAGCTAACAACAATACTCTCAGAAGTGAAATTTATTGCAGCCATCAGATAGATCTTAGACCTCGCGATTCAATAGGCAGTCTTCTCGGTTTCACTCGTCGCGTTCTTCATGAAGACATTCATCACAGCTCTGATTTACCTGTGAAGATATTGAAAATAAACGCACTCAGAGTAGAGTGTAATATTACTACAGGTGCTTACATCAACGACAAAAAAGTTCACACGATCCATGAGTTTTTCCCAAAAGTTCCTCCAGGATATAAAATCATAGAAGTTCCATCGCATGTCATATATTTACCGCTCAATGTTAAGAGTATAGATCATCTTCAAATCCGAATCGTTGATCAAGACGGAAATTTAGTGAATTTCCGAGGAGAGGAAATTACTGTTAGACTTCACATAAAATCTGTATAATGGGAATATTTTATAATTCAAGTGTGCATATAAGTCAGCCATCATGTCAACCCACCATCAGTCGTCCAAAGGTACTCAAACCGTTAACACGGAAGAGCATCCAGTTTCTCAAAAGCATAGGTCTCAAAGTACGTGGAAAAAGATAAATTGTATCATTCTCTGCTGCTCTCAGAAAAATGGACGAAATTCTAAGCATTCAATCAGGTGTCGCATTTGATGAGTCTATTGCTCATTACGAGGTTCACGCACATCAACCATACTCCACATTAAGTTTCAATAACAGTGATGAAATCCGTATTTCTATTCAGCATCAAGATTTATGCCTCTTACCATCATGTAGTTACATCCATGTATTTGGAAAATTACAAAAACCGGATGGACAAGCACTAACTAAAACTAATTTCGTTAGCAATGGCATTTGTCATCTGCTTGATGAAATTCGATATGAACTTAATGCTGTAGAGATGGATAAAAGTAAAAATGTTGGTCTGAGTAGTCTCATAAAGGGATGCACTTCATTTAATCCAAATCAGACTTAAACATTAGAAAATGCAGGCTGGCTTGGTGTTGAAGAAGCAAACAAAACAATTGTAGATGATCATGGAAATTTTGACGTTTCTATCCCTCTAAGTATGATTTTAGGCTTCGCAGAAGATTACAAGAAAATTGTTGTTAATATGAAGCATGAACTCATTCTCACAAGATCAAGAAATGACCTGAATGCTATAATACAGGAAGGTACTGTAGCCAACAATGCAACCACATATGAACCTTATCAAATAAAAATATCAAAGATAGAGTGGTTAATGCCATATGTTATTGCATCAGATAAACAAAAAATCCAGCTGGTAAATTTCATTGGCAAAGATAATCCTATTTCTATGAGTTTTCGTTCATGGGAGTTATTTAAATATCCTCTTCTTCCAACAACAAATAAACACGTCTGGACGGTACAAACTTCAAATCAATTGGGGAAACCACGTTTCGTGATTCTTGGATTACAATCGGGAAAAAAAGGTTCAAGATCTAAAAATGCCAGTCGCTTCGACCACTGTAATATTAGTAATGTGAGACTTTTCTTGAATTCGCAATATTATTCGTACAGCAATCTCAATCTTGACATATCTAAGAATCAATTTGCTATTCTTTATGATATGTATGCTAATTTTCAGAAAAGCTATTACGGAAGAGATTCACAGCCATTGTTGACAAAGTCTCAGTTTATCAACTTTGAACCACTCATAGTTATTGACTGTTCACGACAAAACGAAACTCTAAAGAGCGCTGCTGTCGATGTACGTCTAGAATTTGAGTCTCAAACTGACTTTCCAGCTAATACTTTAGCTTATTGCATGATCTTACACGATCGCATCATTCAGTACAATCCTATTAGTGGAGATGTTCGGAATCTTGTCTGAATTATCTTCACTTTCACGTAAAAAAATTAATATTTCGAAATGGAATATGCGGTAGACATGATTGGTTTTAAGCAAATGGGTGGTGAATATGTTCTAAAGGAAATAGCAATCATTCCTCTCAACGACAGTGGTGATCCTATCGTTCATCTATTCAAAAAACCTTTTTCATGGAAAAGGCTCTCTGACGAATTACAAGAAGAAAACATTCGCCTCAAACATAATCACGGAATAGCCTGGAACACTGATGGGCTTAACTACTCCCAAATTGCAAACCGACTTCGTGAATATTTACATGATGCTACTAAAATTTTTGTTCTGAATGAATTCAAACGTAAATGGCTGTTACGATTCAAGTTTCCTGCTTATAACATCAATCAATACGGCTATCCATCAAAACCATCTTTCAAGTGTGTTACCATATGCACAAACCATAATCCAATTTATAAAACTGTCTGTGCACTACACAATGTCAAACGCATGAAATTATTCTATCTCTCACAAAATCATTTGTAAGAAAAAAAAAGACGAAAGAAAAAAAAAATTAAAGAAAAAAAAATAGTTGAAAACGCTATAGGCATTCTGGATCATGTTCGGATTCTAGATCACTGAGGTGATCTACAATGCGTACGGATTCTGGATCACTTTGAGGAGAGAAGGGGTGATCCAGAATGAACCTGATCCAGTATGCCTATAGCTTATCTACTATTATTCATAGATATTATCTAAGGCACTAGGTAGGTGGCGTTAACATACATGCGCGGAAAATTACACAGAACGTTATGTAAAATGGAAGCATGAGTCATCTTAACTATCTACCTAGATGGCGCAGATAATTATCTTAAAACCGCGAATAGAACTCGCTGCACCAGGCGCTCTCGCACTCTTATTTCCCAGTCAACTCAACCAGCGCATCTGGCTCAGACATTTTGAAGTCGACCCGTCTCATTAGGAACAACTTCTACATAGTGAGTATGGGTATCAAAGGAATCACCGCGAACTTTGGTGATGTATCTTCAGATTGTGAGCAATTTGTATAATCAATAGAAAATTCTAAAATTAACTTCGCTAGTTACTTCTTTCAACAAATAATTATTGTTCGATCTGAAATTGTTTAACTTGATTAATATTTCTTTAAAATCAGTTTTCCTCGAAGAGTTACTAACCTAAAAATAATATTATTTTTGTTATGAATAGGAGCATGACTAGGGTTGATCCCGAAAGGCTCCGAGTGGGAAACCATCCTTGAGGTGGAAGTACTGCGCCTTGCACAAAAGGCCAACGGTTAGTGTAAAAGGGTGCCTTCAAGGCAGCCCTTCACCGTGTGCTACGTACTGTACTTGTGCAGCACGTAGTGAATCGGTTGCTAAGACCAGGGAATAGGCCCCTTTTTTGTTACAGGTGTAGGAAGGTCTGACCCATGATATAAATATAAAAATAAATATATAAGAAGAGTTAGAAATTCCATCGAAAAAGAATGATCATATAAACGAATTAATTAGTTTTTTTTGTCAGTTTAAGTTAAATTCTCTTTTTTACATTCAAAGTTATCCATGAAAGTTTGTGTTTGATTAAAGTCAATTTTTTTTTGATTGAAAGTTAATTTATTATAAATGAATTAAATATTTTTTATTTTAATAGAAACAAGTGATTCTTTCTACTTATTTTTTCTTAATAATAAATTGAATTAACGCAGTATGTAATTTATAGGAAATAAATGAGCAAATAGTAAAAAAAAGCCGTAAGGCCAAACTCAAACCAAAATAAGTCTTCTTTATTCTGTTTTTACCTACCACATACGAAAAAGTATATCCTGTGAGTCCTTGTAATTAATTCACTGAATGTTATTTGCATGCAAAGAAAAATAATAATAATAAGAAATATCTGTGTCTTGTCTGAGAACAATTATGTTGTGTAGCGTCTTATATGAACCGACAAGACCATCGTTGGTTTGTTCAATTCGAAGGACGTAAGGATCAAACAAAGAAGGCAAGATTATTTCTCGCTTTATTAATTATCTTATTATCTAATATTAATATCTAAAGAACATATATAGAGTTAAAGTAAAGTCAATTTTTATTCTTTGTTTTTAGAAAAGGAAATGATATACGATAAATTATTAAAGTTTTATACTAACTTTTTATTTGTAATAAAGCTCAGAAATTAAGAAAAATCTTGCTAGTCGATTTACGACGTTGCATGTTTCAACAATATTGCAAGTCGGCTTTGGGATATCAAAAATCTTGCTGAGTAATATTGCTAAAATATTTATAAAATATTTTAGGAAGCCTTATTTGAAAGTTTCCAACAATATTTCATTGAAACATTTCTGAAAAGTTTGATTAAATATTTCATAAATATTTCAGATTTAGATCTACTTATGGCCGATGTGAAATATATAATAAAGATTTACAAAATATTTCATGAAAGATTTCAGTGGAATCTTTCAATAATATTTTAATAAATATTTCATGAAATGTTTATGAAATATTTATGAAAATTTTCATTGAAAGAAATAAAAAGTTCGTTGTAATTCTTGCTTTGAAATATTTATGAAATGTTTATGAAAGCTTGTACTGAAATTTTTCGATGAAATATTTCAAAATATTTCACCGAAATATTTCATGCTATGTGGGACTTGAAATGGGTATATAGGTATTTCATGAGTTTGCGTTGGTGGATTTTGTTGAGATTTATTAAATTCCATGCATACCTGACAGTTTTGGATGACTTGCTTTACCTGATGAGATATACCTGGCTAAAAAATGTTGAGGCGAGCTAGTTTTATGGTATTGTTTCTATTCCTGTTTGTGCTATATGAACTTTGCTGATCATTTTCTTTCTTAACAGCAGGCCAGAGTAGAACCTGATACCGACCGAGTAACAATTGAGTTGTTTGTTATTTACTCAAGTATTGATCGGTGTATCTTCAAAATAAAGGTTGATCGCAATAGATATTATTATTATGAATATCTATGCACAAGAAAAAAAAATCTACCGATTTGTTTTTGAGAAAAGTAAGGAACGCCGAAGTAAAAGATTATGTTTATAATATTTTCGCGTTCCTTACTTTTCTCAAAAACAAAGCGATAGATTTTTTTTTTCTTGTACATAAATATTTGTAATAATAATATCTATTGCGATCAACCTTTATTTTGAAGATACACCGATTAATACTTGAGTAAATAACAAAAATGCCAATTAGACAAGGACAGCGAATCCGGCCTGCTCTTAATGAAAAAAAAAATGACTATTCTTTCTCCTTTGTAGACAATTTCTGTTTGTGAGGACAGTTTGTCTTTATATTTGTAAAAAGACTCACAGTCATCTTCTATATCTGATATATATCTTGACCATCCTGTATTAATGTAAGTCATTATACGTTGTAAAGTGTTATCCAAGTTAGAGCATATAACCCTAAATTTATGATCACTGATGAAGGATTGAAATGTTGAATATCATAAAATTCATATTAAGTATAGACCGGATCCGCTGTCATTGTTCAATTGATTTTTTGCTATTTATTCAAATATTATATCGACTGCGTGAACGCTACTTCAAGATCGAAATGGTAACTTGACAATCTTCATTGCTAATGATTGAGATACATTTTTATATTACAACATTATTGATGTTAGATTATTGTTTGCTTTATCAGCTGTGATTTAGCTATGATATGCATTGTATGTTTTTACTAGAATTGTGTGTTATTTATTTTTACTTAAAGTAAGAAAAAAGTTGTTAATAATTAAATATTCAACATAGGCTCTTCTGGATAAAAAAAAACTTTTATGTTTATAATTCAATAAATAGGTGTAAGTTTCAGAAGAAATTTTTTTTTAGATCGAGATTGTAAATTTACAATCTTTATTGCTCAAGATTGTGATTTATCTATTAATTATATCCTTATAGATGTTATATTATTAATTTAAAAAAAAACTTTAAATATTAAAAAGAAGAGAAAAATATGACATAATTTATGGAAAAATATTTATAATGCAATTAAATAAACTGTAAGCGTTCACATGGATTAATTATATTTAGTTTTACTTTTCATGATAGATAATATCGTCAGGTGGGAGGAAGAAGGTTACGATTTGAAATTGGCCACGAAAAAGTAACGATTCGGATAAAGTCACAAACGGTTCCGATTCGGGCTTAGCCACAAAAAGGTGACGATTCGGGTTTGGCCACAAAAAAGTACCGATTCGGGTTTAGCCACAAAAAGGTTACGATTCGGCTGCTTATTTTTTCCTTCAATGTTTTGGATAAGAACCGCTGTTAAAAAAATAAGAATTTATCTTCGATATCCAAGCACTCATAAATATTAGAATTATTTTTTCATATTTTCCATAAAAAGGCAATCAATAGTAAAATTCCTTCTATAATAATGTTATCTTCGCTTTTTTGATGAATTTAAAAGAATACTGTAATAATTGTTTTAAATTATTTACTGAATTAATTTAAAAATAATTTTTAAGGAAATCAAAAATTACTTTTAAAATATTTCATGAAAATATTATAAAAATGATTTAAACATACTTATTAAAAAGTGACATAAAATTATTAAAAATTAATTTAAAATTGATTTACGCTGTGAGGTAATACCAACAAAATGAATGATTCTTAACAGTATTTTTTATATAAATATATTTATTAAATTAATAATCATATATACATCCCAACGTAATAAATTTTTATAGAATTCATGGTACTTGGCAGGAATTAAATTATAAAATTTATGAATTTTTTATTCTTACATTGATAACGTTAAAGTAAAAAGATTTTTAATTTATGAAATAAATCAATTAATCTTTATTTAATAAGATTATAAAAAGTAATAATATATTTCAATATATGATTTATACTCACTAAATTGAAAACTATAGATTTATAAAATTACCTCTTCATGAAAAAAATGAAAATATAATTATAATATTTATGAGTACTTAGATATAGGAGACAAACTCTTATATTTTCAACAGCAGTTCTCAACCAAAACATCAAAGGAAAAAATAAGCTTTCGAATTGTAACCTTTTTGTGGCTTAACCCGATTCGGTACTTTTTTGTGGCCAAACCCGAATCGTCACTTTTTTGTGGCTAAACCTGAATCGGAACCTTTTTGTGGCTTTATCCGAATCGTTACTTTTTTGTGGCCAATTTCAAATCGTATCTTCTTCCTCCCACCTGATGATATGATCGATTTCGTAAGCTTATACAGTACCCTGCAAAAGTTTTCAGAAAAATTTTTTAAGAAAGGTAATTTTTTAAATAAAAATCTCTCCAGTCCTATTGGTCATAGAATAAAAAACAAAAAAGGAAATTAAAGTAGAGATCAAATACTAACTTTTTGTGGATCGCAAAATTTTTTAAGTCGTTTTTTCTAATTTTCATACTGTTTTGAAAATTTTAAAAATTTTAGAAGTTTTTAAATTTTGTTCAATTACTTGTATCTTTTAAAAAAATGAAGCTATGTAAAAAATTCAAACAAAAATGTAAATATATCGATGAAATCTAAAAGTTTTCACTAAGGTTATTTTTTGCTAGGATAACTTTTAAAAAAATTGGACATGATTGAATATAGACATAGTAAAATTAATTTATTAAACAACTCTTAACATTTTTTATATAATTTGTAATAGAACGCAAGTTAACAGGTTTATAAAAAAAATTCATTTATTTTGAAGTTTGTTATTAACATTAGGTATTATACAAATATAGAAATTAAGAAGGGGCCGAACTATCTGTCTAATAGCGTTTTTCATTATTTATATAAACACTATCCTTTATAACAAGAAAAAAATAGCAGCCCCCACTAGATATTAGTACAATTAGTAAATTTTGTAATAACAAACAAATTTTTTTACTGCGTAGTTTTTGAATAATTAGAGACCTACCAAAAAAAAGATAGGTTATATTCTAGATTGCTAGTAGGTCTCTAATTAGTCAAAAACTATGCGGTGAAAAATTTGATTTTTATTACAAAATTTACTTATTATACTAATATCTAGCGGGGGCTGCTATTTTTTTCTTGTTATACCGGATAGTGTTTATATAAATGATGAAAAACACTATTAGACAAAGACAGATAATTCGGCCCCTTCTTAATGTAATTTATATGTTGACTAGAAAAAAAGTGTTAAATTATAAAGAAAACTAAACATTATTAATTACTAAACGGTCATATTCAATCACATCTACCTTTTTTAAAAGTCATCCTAGCAAAAAATAATTTCATCGATATCTTTTAAAAAGATGCAAGTAATTTAACAAAATTTAAAAATTTTCAAAATTTTTAAAACGGGATAAAAATTAGAAAAAAACAACTTATAAAAGTTTTGCGATCCATAAAAAGTGAGTATTTGATCTCTACTTTAATTTCCTTTTTTGTTTTTTATTCTACGACCAATGGGACCGGAGATATTTTTATTTAAAGAATTACCATTCTAAAAAATTTTTCCGAAAACTTTCGCAGGGTACTGTATGTAAAAGATAAAGAAAAATTGCTGATGAATAATTTTTTTACATTGAAGTCACATTTGAAAAATAAAAATAAAATAAACACCAATTCAATGAGCTCTACGAGAAATCATTGCGCCAAAGCACTTGGCAGCATTTTTCTTTTGACAAAACAAAGTGCAAAATATTTTTTATAAGAAGCGTAAGATAATAGATGTATTTATGACTCAAGGGGTTGCAACCCTTATGTTATATTTAAAAAAAATAGATTTTTTATGCTTTTTTTCTCCCTAAAAATCAGGATATAAGCTCAAAAAAAAAATAAAGCATTATCTACTCTATCGAATATTTCAATTAACGTGTTTTAGCATTTTTTTAGTTACTACCCCAGACATCATCAACTATCCTTTAAAATAATTGGCTGTATGTAAATGACACAATAGTACTTTTTCGCCCTTAAAAAATAAGTTTGAGCAAAATAGAAAAAGTCCTCTTGCTCCAGGTCGGAATAGTATTTTATATCATAAGACGTAAAAATAATTTCGTTTAGATAAAGTTTAGCTGAAGTTTAAGTTTCGCAAAACTTTATCTAAACGTGGGCAATGAGAATATCCAAAACTTTAATTTAAATATTTTTATGTTTGGTAAATGTATAAAAAAAGTTTAGAAGAAGATCTAAAGAAGTTAGGATTAACTTTTTTTTATTGAAACATGTATCCTTCTAGTTTGGGAAAAGGTTGGATGAAGTTTAGGAAACGATTATTTGAAGTTAAGAAAAACTATTTAAGAGGAGGTCGAGTATATCTGTCCTTTTCTAATCAAAGAATTAATTTTATTACAAAAACTAATAATTTTAGTAAAAAATTAAGAGAAAGCCGCATTTTGTATCAAAAAAAGCAATATCTTCATTGATGAGAAAAAATTAATTTCATCGCTTTGTTTCCAAGAAAACCTTGAAAAACTTAAAACACAGAGGTTAGGGTAAACAATTTGGTTTTTCAAGGTTTTCTTGAAATCGAAGCAATAAAATGAATTTTTTCTTATTAAAGAAAATTTTGCTTTTCCTTATACGAGATGCGGCTTTCTCTTTATTTTTTGCTAAAGTTATTATTTTTAGCTAAAAATTAATTATTTGATTAGAAAAGGACAGAGATACGTGACCTCCTCTTAAGAAGTATGGGGTAACTTTGGAAAAAATACAAAAAAATTAGAATTAGTTCGAAAAATCTTTCTACTTTTGATATTTTGCAAAAGTTTAATAAAATATCTGATAGTAGCTTATAGAAAATTTTTTGATAGTTTTAAAATAATAATATTTTTCAAATATTGGAATAAGTATAATAAAATATGAGTAGTATATGGGGGATTATAGGTAAAAATGGCGGCCATGAAATTCAGGGGGAATATAGGGAAAAGATTGTTGGCGCCTAAGCTCGAGCGTATACGAGTAAAAGCGAAACAACCCGAAGTGGAGGGGACGCCGTAAGAAAAATTTTTTGGAGTAGTAAGGTAACGGTTATTGTAAAAGTCGGTAAGTTAGGATTCTTTGGTGAAATAAATTTTTTTGTATATGAAAAAAAAAATTTATGACTAATATAATCGTATATTTTACAACGATATATATTAAATATATAATGCTAGTAATTTAAAAAATGGAATTCAATTTACAAATAGAAAAATTCTTTCTGATATAATTTATTAAATTAAAAGATTTTAGAAATATGAATTTTGAATCTTTTTAAAATATTTAATGGAATATTTTTAGGAAAAGGATTTGGTGTTCATGGTTATATATATAAAATAACAAAATATTTTAGCAATAGAAATCAGTGTTTATTATTTTTCACTTAGTCTAATACAAATAATTACAAATTTTTTAAAAGTACAAAAATTTTTATAATAATGAATATATAATTTCAAGTGTAGCATGATTTTGCTTTACATGTTTGTATGCAACATTTGACATATTTTCGGCGACCATTACCTACAAGGAATTTATTTTTATAATAATTACGTTTATGTTGAATACCACGAATACGTTTATAGAAACGTGCAGCAATATTATCATTTCTTAAGTAATCTGATGAAAATAAATTACAAAATTTGTTAAGTGAGTAGCCTCGATTCATGTAATCTAAAAACATTAAGCAAAATTGCCCACAAACTTTTGAATTTAAACTTTGTAGTTGTTTAGTGTTCCATTTATAATGAATAGAATTTTGCTGAAGACATTTTTTATGTTGTGGTATTAAAGGAGGTAGACCGTAACTGTCAAAAAACACTGCTCTTCCATACTTGTCAATGAAAACAGCTACCCAATGAGTTCCTGGTTGTGTGTGAATGTCTGTATTAAATACACATGCTATCGGTCTCGTCAATGACCTGGGTATCTGGTCGGCTGGAAATACACCGTACGATGGTATTCTTAAGGAGTGAAGCGCATCCCAAATCTGAAGAGTATTCATTGCGTTGCTTTGTAATTACAGGTGTGTTTGATTCCGAAGTATAATATCCTGATTCTTCGATGCTATCATATACAGGTTCTTTGCCAGGTCCTGGTGTAGGTGATCTTTTTTTCACTTCACTTTTTTTCCAAATCTTTTTGGTTTAGGAGGAGGAGGAGGAGTCTGCACTGTATTGTCAGTTGAATCCGCAGGAGAAGAGTATGAAGTATCATCACTGTCAGAGTCAATTAATGCAGAAATAAGTCTATTATTCCTGATAAGCCACTTTTTATATTTAACTACGGAGTTGAGAGCACAAATGAAAAATTCATGACTTTGAGAACCATGAAAACAACAGTAAGTTTTGCAGTTTTGTAAATTATGTACGGACGGACAGTTATAGTCTTCTAAATTTATAACACGTCGTGATATAATACTGTGAATTACTTGCGCTTCTTGAGAACCTCGAACAAAAATTCGTCTTGCAGTCCGTGTTATAGCCCGTAAATTTGCGTAAAGTTGTCGATGAGGAACATCTCCTTCAAACCATTCGATTCCATGGTAGTTATTGGTAAGCCAATTATTGAAAACTTGAGTTCTGATAGGTAAATCAGTAAATGAGTAAGGAGGAGATGTTATCCAATGCGAAACGTAATCTTTATCTAGAGATATTACAGCTATTTCCTTTATAATTAATTTATTCTGAATATCGCGAAAACCTTGAACGTCAATAATGTAGTCCATAGTTTTTCGTTTTATGTATATATCTGTTTAGTTTGAAACTTCAATAACGTTTGAGAGTTTAACAAATGTATCTAGTTGAATTTATATAGATTTCCCCACTTTTTATTATATTTTCCTCTTTCCTAATTTTGTAGAAAATCGTCATCAATACTAAAATTCTTCTATGACTCATAGAGAAAGTTTTAAAAAATATTGTGAAAGTATTATTGTTATTATCTAACCATTAAAATCAATAATGACTTGTCGTGACGCGTCTATTTCAAGTATGTTATCATATTCGGCGTAAACTATGCAATTTACGGAATTCTCTAAAACTTGATCAAAACGTAATTCTAAACGGACTGCACCTGTCTTAACTAAATTCCAATGCGTGTTACAATTTGCTGAAAGATCTGGTGTTAAGTCGAAAGCATATAGACAATAACCATTAGGGTAAGTATCTCTTGAAATAGAGTTTCCTTCATTCATAAAGTGAATACCTGTACCGCTAAATAAAGTATGATATCCATCAATGAACGTGTCGGGATAATTAGGTTGAATGGGTTTACTAGGAATTTGTATTCCGTCGACATTTAAAGCAAGATAATTAAGATTAAAATGTTGAAAGTTAAATGGATTTTCTTTTCTACTTCCATTAAATGCACTATTTGAAACTAAACCAATTATTATGCGTTTAGGTAATTGTCCAAGAATAATATTATCTAAAGTTTCTCCTGTGACTCCTGTATGTAAAGTAAATGACTTAACCTCTACACGTGTTAATGGATATTTAGCTGTTCCTTTAGATAAGGCTTTTGAATGTGCAAGTAAAATTCCTGGATTAATTTTAGCTCTGCGTACACGTAATGATGCATCTATTATACGTACTTTCACATTTTGAGCCTCATGATCTATCAAGCAAAAAGCGTCTTTTGAGCGGATGAGACGTACTCTCATTTCTACACCATTAAGGAGAAATTTTTCCTGATTAAAAACATCGCAATGTAAGTGACCTAATAGATCTACAATTTTTCCGCCTTTGACAAAAAGATTACGTTTATCAGCACCAATATTTTTCGAAAGTAGATCATTATTATCTTTTCTTTTTAATAATACGGCATCCATTTCACCAGGGGTATCGTTATACCATAATGCAGTAGTCAAATGTGATTTTTTAGCTTCTTGGGAATAATTAAGCAACGTCTCTATATATGCTCGATAAGCGTAAGCATTGCTAGGTGGTGATAGAGTCTTTTGGTTAAAGAATATATCGACTTGATTGAACATACTATGTAAAAAGTTGTTTACAGGTGTAACTAATGTATCTTCACCTATAAGATTTTTTCCTTTTTCGAGACGTACACTAAGACTAAGCATAGTATGAGCTAAATCAATGTAATCATCCGAATTTCCTGGTACAACAAATTCTAAATATGAATCTTCAGAAATGGTGGTCACAGGTTTGTATTCTACCCATTGTGTTGATTCTATAGCTGTTTGAGTGGGTGGGAGAGTAAATAAATCTAATTCTGATTTAGTACATTCCCACGAATGTGTGTTAAAAAAATGCCATTTTGAAATTATACAGGTCCAAAAATATCACTTACTGAATGTTTTTTATTTTTCTTGTTAATTTTTCTTTTTTTAATACGTTTGTTTTTATTATTTTTTCTTGTTTTTCTTTTTCTGTTTAAAGATGATGTCAACGATGAGATACGTTTCACGCGACATTTGGTTCGCGACTGATCCTTACGTCTTCTTACGCGTTTTTATAACCAGAGCCTTCCATTATTAGACTTTCTATTTTCTCTTCTGCCTTTCTTTTTAAATTTTTACCTGATTCACGTGCTCTAGTGCGTAGTGATTCTCTAAAAGGAATATTATGACTACTGACATCATCGATAATGTTAATTCCAGCTTTAAGAGCTTCTTTTCCGACAGCTCGAGCACCACGTTTTAAAAAAGGAAGTGCTTTACGAAAAAGTCCTCCAAGAAATCGACCTATACCTCCATGTCCTTTTTGATATGGTGATCCAACGTAAACATGTTGAATACCCCCTTGACCAACTTGACTATCATAATGTTCAATATAATGATTCATTTTTATTTTATTTTTGTTATGCAACTTGTCTAAAATGTAGTGTTACAGTCGACGTACCACACTCGAATGGTATGATACAACCGAGATGATCTCTTATATCTATAGTGATTGTTCTGAAACTATTTCTTATGAGGGGTATATAATTTATAGGTGTAAAAATTTGATATTGATTAGAAGCAAATACATAATCCTTGTAGTTTATAGGTACAATACGTAATAAAGTTGTTTGTACGTCACCTACAATACAAGGTTCACATATATCTGAGTAAATAAATAATTGTCTAGGTAATGCGTTAAAAATATTTGCTGGTCGAGTAGCAAGGGAATTTTGTAAATCAATGTTTAAATATCCTTTTATTTCAGCAAAGCCTAAAATATCCCAAACTGCACGGTTCATTTTTATAGAGTGCTCATTCATACATTTTTCTGAATCACATGTCTTTTCAACGTATATGTAGGTGTTGTTATGTTCTACTGACAATTTAAATGATATATGTGTTTCGCTTAATGCATTATTTATTTTTTCTAAAAATTCCGATATACCGGAATATACACCATAAGGAATTGTAACTCTTTTATATTCTATATCGACAAGTTGGTTTACTGAGTTATCCTTTAAGAGAGGCGGTGAAATAGATGAAACTTCAATTTCTCTTTCTTTTTCTCTTAAATGTAAGAATGAGCGTGGAAAATGAATTTCTGTGACACCAACTTCCCAAGACCCTCGTAAATTAATTTCTTGAGGTAATTTTGTAGTATAACAAGATGTAGTGTTGTTAGGAAAAACACTCATACTACTATTACTAGGTAGTATCATATAAAATTGTGTTTTCATGTTTATATATTTTTTATATCTTTAGCTGACACCCAAGAATTAAATTTACTAGGATATCCGACCCAACTTACGAAATATTTTTTTCTACGACCTGAACCACTTGTTTTTATTATTTTATCAATTTTATATTCGGAATTTCTGATATCTTTTAGAATAACGTTAAGTTCTTCTTCGTAAAAAATACCATCTATAGATTCACCATCGAGATCTTCTATTTCATACACAGGTGGTTTTCTATGTTTTAAGACTCTAGTTATTTTAAAAATTTCTTCCGACCAATTTGCTAAATAACCTTTCTCGAAGGTACCTTTGGTTCGACTAATTCGAACAAAGTCACCTTCTGAGTATTTAGCTTCTCTATCAACTGTTTTATATCTTGAATCCATATTTTTCTTAGCAATATCTGCATTAAATACTGTAACTGCTGCAGGCGCCATCTTTATTGTTGAATGATATGAGTTATTGTAACTATTTACAAGTTGAGGTAAAATATCTATGTAACGTTTAGAATTTTGATGTGTGAAATATTGCCACATTTTTTCCTTTAAGGTACGGTTAAATCTTTCGACAATAGCTGCTTTTACATCGGGATTACGTGCCACACGATGTATAATATTATTTATTTTTAGAAATTTTTGCATTTTTTGACCGACGAATTCTTTTCCCTTGTCAGTTTGAAACATTTTAGGAATTCGTTCATTTTTATTTAAAATAATTTTTTTAAAAGCGTCAGTGATTTGTGAACATGATTTATCCTTCAAGGGTACTACCCATACGTATTTGCTGAGAACATCGATGACAACTAGTAAGTATGAAAATCCATCATTATAAGATTTTAATAATTCTAAGTCAATTAAATCACCTTCCCATACAGAATCCATTTCAGCAACATTGTAATGAAGACGAGGAAATTTTCTATGAACAGGTTTGTGTAAAGTATAAGCATCTTGTGCTTGCAACCACTTGTGTATATTTTTTTTACCAACTGTATTTTTAGTCTTATTTACAAGGCGGCGTTCTCCAGCATAACCAGCAGGTTCATTAACATCATAATAAATTTTGTTAAGTAATTGCTTATTAAGATCCATGATTTTTATTTATTTATTCATTTATTTAAAACGAAAAAGTCAACCAGCCACTGCCCTTTTGCTCTGCTACGGTATTTCTTTTAACACGTTTCTTTCTGCTCAGAGTAGTCCACGAATCATCGTCCCCACTGATCATTTCTTTATTAATTACTGTAACATCGTCGTCATATGTATCATTTTCTATTGACAAATTTTTATTTTTATTTTTAGGCATAGGTGTAGAAGTATGTCTTTTTGGTGCATGTAATAATGAATCATTAAAACTTGTATGTGGTGTTGTTAAAGACCTATTACTATGATTTACTGCATGTTCAAATTTTTGTCCTTCTTTGTAAAAAGCTAAATTACCAATACATTCCAATGGTATACCTACATCTCGTAAAAACCACGCAAAATGCTCACGACCTGTAGCCTTTACACCTTTTCTACTACGTACAGCATCGTTTATTAAATCTACTATATTAGAACCTTCGAGAACAGCACCATCTATCGAAACTAAACCGCGGTCATTCCATGTAATTCTTGAAGAAATATTAGGACTTTTTAAAAATTGAACCATCAATTCAGCCTTACGTCTATATATTACAGGTACAGATGATATTATTATTTCAAAATCTATTCCATTTTCTAACTCTTGTTCATTTTTATTAACATTATTTAAACTTTTTTTCAAGTCGTCTAAAAAATATAAATATCGATGTAAAACTTGTTGATACTTTGACCATTTTGTACGCTCATCAGTTTCTTGTGAGTTTAATATATCACTCATTTCTATGTCTAATCTTGTAAGATGACTGCCTGGTGTTTGAACAGTATTTTTTTTATCAGATTCGACATTTTGCAACGAGACCTCGGAAACGTTTGTATGAAGAAGTTTTTGTATACTGTCTTGAGGCACTAAAACCATTTTACGGGCATGCTGCATTTTTAAATTAAGAACGAGTGGAGATAAGAGCGGATATTATAGTTCCTAATACAGGTGAAAGTAAAGCTGTTAAGAAACCATCACCTTTCTGCACGATTAGACGTTTCTTGCTTTTCCACGATTTAGAGTCCCGATTGCTTAAATTTCTCAGAATTTTTTTATGTTTAACTAACTTTTGTTTTTGAGAAGGTGTTAAATGTACAGTACCTTTTAAAGTATTCAAAGCACACTCACAAATACCTTTAACTATTTTACGATCAGCAAGTTTTAAAATAACTTTGCGTTGTTCTTTATTTAAATGATAAAGGGCGTGTAAAGCATGTGCTATTTTGGGATCGAGCGATTTTTTTGATCTTACCGCAGCCATTATACACGTAACACTGAAAAATTATCACCCGTGACACCTCTCTTTATATCTCGTGGAACGTACACGTAGTGATGTGTATCATCAGGAAATATGTTAGTTCGTACTCTGCAGATTTCTGCTGTGCTTTGTTTTAAATCTAACAACAAATAACCATGTGCTACACTTGTAGCGTCGTAATAAGCTTCTTGTAAAAACTTTGAATTTTCTGGATAAACTTGACGCGCTAAATGTTGTATTTGTGTACGGTCTCTAGGATTTTTAAAAATTACAATATAGTTTGAATTTAATGAAATATCCCGCTGCTTAGGTCCTTGATAAAACAAATTTTGTGTAATAAAAATTACGCTTATATTTTTATGGTGACTACCTTTTGTAAATAAATCAGCAACTACATTATTAGAAGATTCTCTCATCAGATCGTCGATGACTACTAATTTTGGTCGAGAGTCAGACGCAAAATCTTCATTTTGAGGTAAACCTTCATGAAATTCAACATCTTTACCGTATTCCAAATATCCATCTTGCCATTCGGAATAATATAGCATTTTTCGAGCAAAAGTTGTATCGGACATACTGTCAATAAATCGGAAAAATCTTTTTACAAAGTGCGTCTTACCACAACCTGTTGGACCACAAATCATAGAGGTCCATGGGTGTTGCCATGCTAGTGTCATTTTTTATTTTTATTATTATTATTTCTTTTTTTAAAATTAATAAATCAATTTTGCGGTGGGGTCCCGGCCCGCGCTCGCGGTACGTACGAAAAAATCAGCTAATACTCGTACGTACACACCGGAAGATTCTAGAATAATGAAAGCGAAAATCTAGATTTTTACCTTTTATAAGCTGATGCACATTTCAGCTGTATGATACATACTAGCTTACAAATTTTATGAGCTATTTTTTAAGTTTTATTTATATTTTTCACTATATTTTGTTTTATATTATATATACATATTTGTGTGTGTGTGTGTGTGTGTGTGTGTGTGTGTTTACGTGTGCGTGTATATAATTTAAATATTACATTCTTTCTTTGAAATGTTTCAAAACTGGAGAAGAAAAAAAGGAAGGTAGAATAAATAAAGGTTTATTATGTATATAACTTCATAATTATTTATTTATTTTGAAAATCAAATCAAATCTTATTTAGTATAAATCTTATTTAAAAATGTAAAATTGTTGATGAAGTATTGGTCATACGACCACTTATATACATGTACGGAGTGTCGTCGATATGAAGTGGACAATTTGGATTTTCGGAGTGACGATGATGTTCGCGCATATTAGATATTGTAAAGTGTAAATATTGTACATTTTTCGATTCAATTTGTATCAACAAATCTCCAAGGCTGATATTCCGAAATGTCATAACTTCTTGAAATTCTATTATTTCAATGTTCCTGGGGCAATCCTCAGCATCGCACCATATATTTTCACAAATTGTGCATGATTTACTAGTCATTAAATGCCAAATTTGTACAGTTAATGAAATGAAAAATCTTTGAGAATAAAATTTTAAATCATGGAACAATTTGTCAAAATTATTTTGATCGTTATTTTTTTTTAAGTTTACCAAATTGTGTAAAGCTCTGTGTAAAGCTAAACCCTGTAGAGTACATTTGTATTCAGGGTAAAATCTACAAGTTGGAACATTACAATTAGTGCAGCATTTTTCTGAAGGTTCTGGATGATGTGTACAAACTGAAAAAAAAATAAATGAAAATTTACAACAAAAATTTTTAATATTTATTCATTTTTATTATTATATTTTTCAAAATTCATACAAAATACAAAGAATAAATACTTTTGGTTGAAATATTATAATTTAAATAAATTTCTAATTTTATATTTAAAACTTTTTTTAGATTTCGAAATACGTTTATTGTCACATTACGATATCAAGATTTTTGAAAACATTGACTCTCGCATACATTTTTACACTGAATATTACAATATTTTACAGTATTTATAAATATTTTACAATTTTTTTTTTTACAATAATTTACAATATCTTACAGTACTTTACAATATTACATTAGTATTTTTTTTTTTAATTTTACACTATTTTTATATATACATATACATACGCATTTTATTAATAACGAGGTTTCTTATATCCGTACGGGTAAGATGTGCATTCATCTAAATGCTTTCGTTTAATACTATTTACGCGGCAAATTTTTGTTTCTTGCTTTGTAATCACATCGTGATACTTTGTGCGTCTAATAGCACTAAACGAATGCACTATTTCATCATTTTTTTTTTAAACTAAAGACTTGACACTGTTATAATTCAAAATATCTTTTGTTGAATTATTCAATGTCACGTCTTTAACTTTACAAACTTCATGTAGAGTTCCGTCGTTACTTTTCACAATATACAAATAAAATTTAGGACCTGCGCTTACAAATGATGTTATATAACTATCTCTACCATAACATTCTAATTCGTCAGTCATGTCACCCAAAAGCCTACCTGTCGGAACTCTATATTCATTTTCTACATTTTTACACAAATAGATACAAGAATCTGTATCATAATATAATACACGCTGATCTAATTGTTCTAAATAACTATACAGCTTAAGCCTTGCTTGTGCTGTAGTATAAGCAGCAATAACCACGTTTGTCATTGGCGATGGATCATATGAATTTTCATTGTATTTCCAGTGAATATAAAAAGTGTTTTGGTTAACCGGTAAAACATCAACTAAAATTTTATCTTCGCTTTCTAAAATTTGGAAAAACTGCGGACCGTCTCTAATAATTTCCGTAGTACCCATATTTTCCCTCTGACCGAATTTTCCCCAAAAAGAATTTAAGCATAACTTAGCTAAAAAACGCAACCCTGGATTTTTTCCTATTTTTTCTTTTTCTAAAACTATACCTTCTTCGCGTGCATATTCTTGAATATATTCCTCGCATAAATTTTCGCTTGTGCAATTTACCGGCCACCCGCTAGCTTGTTGCTTAATTTTTAAAAACGCGTTAATATAATCCGAAAATAACCCACCTTGTTTAGTTTCTTGATTATACTGAGAAACCTTGTATTGCCATATCTCGTAAATGGCTGTAATCTGATACCCCATTATAACGGCCTTTTTTAACTCCTCTGATACCCATGTACCTGTAAACTCCCGGTCACTAATGTTTTCGTGCGTACATTCGCTTTCATTCAAATTCTCGCAACATGTACGACATAACGGAAACATTAAGCGATTGTGCATTTGCACAGGGAGTACAGGTAAAAATAAAGATCTCGGTGGTAATACGCGACATTTGACTATGCCTTCTACTTTTCTAAATTATATTCGCTACCTGTTAAAATACGGCATTTATCTCCTATGAAAATTTCCGGATGACCTATAGGGAATTTTCCGGTTTTACATACGTAAGGATATAAGGAGCAAATATCTACATAATTGATTTTTTCCCCTTTTTGTACCTCTACGAGAGAAACAGTATTCTCGGTTCTACCTCCGTTAAAACTATCTCGTGGGTTTAATGTATCACTCATCAACAAAGGATGATTAATTAAATACTGCTCTACTTCTGCATTTTCCCGTTTGAAATTTTTAAACTCGCATTCCCAAATTTCCGCTAAAACGTACCCATGAGATTTAATTAACTCCGATGTTTCTAAGGTTTTTTCAAAATGCTGTTCTAAACTATCCCCGTAGATTTCAGATATTTTGAAACGGTCTTCGCCCTTAAAACATTTTTTACACCCATGCCAAAAACAACCGTGATATTGGTAGACATATTTCGAACCATCAGATGATTCGAAATATCCATCAACTAAAATATTTTCCGGAAGTCGGAATTCTGAACTTTTCGCAGCGTGAATAATATTATGGCCCGATTCTTTTTCTTTTAAAATAAGCCACTCAATTGAGCCTCGCGAATGAGTGCTTTTTTTTCCTATAACCACCGGTAGGTATAATGCCAATACTATTAGTTTTTAAAAATTTTTTTCTAAAAATTCTTGAGCAAGCGCTCGCTATTGTTGTAGCTTCGGCAAACGGACACGTATCTCCTACTTCTATAAAACTTTTTCTAAAAGCTGAGCAAGCTTTTCTCAATATATCGACATCCGTTTTGCAATATTTTACGATTTCGTTTTGAAAATCAAAAGATAATTCTTAGAAATCATGTCTTCATACCATTGAGAAAACTTTTCCCTCTCTGATACGGACATTTTTTCCAAAGAATAAAACTTTTGAGGTGGCATAGGACCGACATAATTTTGATTTGCTAAAATATTAAATAAATGCGGAAAAGTACCCTTAACCACATCGCAGGAAAATCCGAAAGCTTCCGGTAATTTATCTAGTTTCATGTGAAAATAATTCAAACTGTCTATAAATTTAATACGATTTCCTAATGTCATTAGTATAATACTAGTACCGTTCATAGTCACCTTCGGTACTATGTTAGTTTCTTCAACTAGATATTTAAGAATAAATTGCCCGTCGTAGCTTTTGCTATTATGGGCGATACAAATAAGTGATTTTATATTTTTAGCACACGATGTTTTTTCAAAATTTAAAATAAATTCTACAAAATTTTTTATGACGTTATTTTTAAAAATTAAAGTTTTACCGCCTCCGCAAAAAGAGCATTCTGAATCCATTGCCGAATCTATACATTTAGAACAACATAACTGAGCTACAGCTAAATTTATTTCGTGGTAAACAATTTTATTATTATCATCTACGTGTTTTTTTTCTTGCCGAGCTTCAAAATCATAAAATAAAAACGCGTTTTCTATATTTTTATCGTTATTTTTAATTATTGGCATAAAAAATTGGTGGTTATAGGAACGCTGACACCCGCAAGTTTTACAATAATAATTACCGCAAGTATGGTTACCGTTTTCTACAGAAATTATTTTTTTACATTTTTCACATTTCTTTATGGCATCGCATACGGTAACATTTTTTTAAAAAAAATTTAATTTTAAATGATTTTGTAAGCACGTATCCCCGTAAAAATCCATAGAACATCTAGAACATTTTATTTGCGTATCTTTTTTATCACACATACCACGACATTTACACTTATCGCAACTAAATGGACATTTGTGCATACTTAACCGTTTAGTTCCTTTATTACAAAAATGACAAAAATTATCACACATTGCAACACCTGTCATACTCGTAATGACATCGTAATGTTGCTCGGCCGGTGTGTATAATATATTTAAAATTAGTCTAATTTCTATGTTACTTTTATTTAAAATTTTAAACCCATTATACAATGACGAATCGCCTTTACCTATCTTGTCTTTTTCGTAAACCATTACAGCTATACCGTCATTTTTGAAATAATTTTGGAACTTTTGTATTTCACGAAGACCACAGCCTTGATCATTATCTATATTGACTCCCGCTTTTTCCAACAAATCGTTGGCTAGTTCTAATTGCGCCTTATTCTGGCTTTTACGCACATTCTCCCAGCGATTTTTTAATTCTGCAGGACAATTATCGCCATGCATCATTTTTTCGCGTGGACAAGTGCTACGGCTAAAGCACGCGGTAAACATTTTGTGTCATTATTATTAATCCGTATAATAGACTTTGACTTAACAATATCAAACTGTAATGGTTTATTACGCCCTCTGCCCATCGGTACACGAACATTCAATATTTGTATCCGAAAACTCTCGTCAATTTTAAATTCACGAGCGCTTTGGGATATCAGTTCGATTGTTTTCCATAAATCTTTAAAATTATAATCCTTTAAATATTTGAAACTTGTAATAGGACCGATGGGCAAAGTATTACTTAATATATTGATTTTAATGTAATCGCTGGGTTCGTATTCGTGCGTTATAAAGTTAAATAATTTTTTTATACCCTCCTCTAAATTTATTCCATTGTCTTTAAATTTTATTTCTATTTCGCGCGCATTAGTACCAAACCGTTGATAATAATCGTTCGTTTCCCATATAATGCTGAAACACTCACCAGCTTGATTTGATCCTGAATCCTGGGGTTCGTTACTACGGCTGTCGTTTCTACTAGGACCCGGGATGGGTGCGTTGATTGGTTGTTGTTGCTGATCTTCTTCATCAACGGCAATAGCTTCGTCTCTAGTAGAAACTTCGTTATTACCCGATCCATTTTGAATAATTTGACTGGATACTTCTTCTGTAATGCTGCATTGCGAAAAATCAAAAAGATCACCTTCCTCGAAGTCGTCAATTTGCATAACCTCGTTGATGTTTTGATAATTTTCTAAAAGAAGAACAAAAAAAGTTTGTTATTAATTTTCCAATGTTGAAAAAAAATAAGAAATTATAATTACAAACAAAGAAAAAGATTGAAAAATAATAATCATAAAAAAAAAATTTTCAAAATGTTTAAAACTTACCATTGCATGTGGCTTCCTCACTATCATTTTTACTCGTTGAAGCAACGACTCTATCTACTTTTGGTTCAACTATTACTTGCTGATTTTCTGAAAAAGAAAAAAAATTTATCATGAATTATTTTTGTTTTAAATAATAAAAAATTTTCAAACTTATTTTTATTTTTTAAAAAAATTGAAAAAAATTAATTTTACTTTGTGGAAATTACAATTTACATATTATTGATATTTGTTAATTATAAAATTTTGAAAAACAATAAAATCATTATATATATTAATTTATTTATTTATATGAAATTCGATTATTCTATTATTTATATAAAAAATTAAATTTTATTTGATAAAAAATTTAATGTATTTTTGTACATCATATTTAATTATTTAGTTTTAAAAATAAACAAGTAAAAATTAAATATTTATATGTGATACTTTTTATTTACGAGGTTCGTAATATTTATTATTATTTAAATACTAAGTATTCATATATGTATATATATATATATATATATATATATATATATATATATATATATATATATATATATAACTAAAGGTGCGTATCTTTCTCTCATATCTCTCTCTCTCTCTCTCTGCTCTCTCTCTCTCTCTCTCTCTCTCTCTGCATGACAAAATGTTTTTGTCATGCTCACCTTCATATCTTTATTCTAGATATTTGTGGAGCCGGCCTGTGAGGACACTGAGGGGTGATGTGAGACCGTTAACCATTCCTTTTTCATCTACCGAGTATTACCAAAGATCGTTCCTGGTTGTGTCATCGCAACTATGGAACGGTCTACCATCATCTTTAAGAGATTCTTCATCGTTGACATTATTCAAGGCATCAACATATTCGCACTACCTTTCCCTTGAGAATGAGCCTCTGCTCCGAGCTAGGCTTTAATTATTTTAATAACTGTATCATTATTTTAATTATATTTTTACTTAGTATCTCATTTTATATATATATACTTACGAATTTGTATTATTTTTGTTGTACAACATAATGTACAGTTAATAAATTTAAATATCTATCTATCTCTCTCTCTCTCTCTCTCTCTCTCTCTCTCTCTCTCTCTCTCTCTCTCGCCTAAATAATCAAAAATTCCAATTCTTATTTTCTTTAATGATTTGTAACTTTTTTAAAAGGAAAAATTAAAATAAGTTTGAAAAAATTTAAATATAATGCTGAATAAAATATACATATGTATATCTATACAAATAAATAAATCTAATAACTTAAATATCTTACCTTCTATCATTTCGTTGTATGTCAATAGTATAACCTGCACATCAGGGTCCTCTTGGGCTCGTCTTCTTTTTATTTCATTCACTAAAATAGTTATCGCTCTTAAGTCATCATGAAAATCTCCTCGGCGGAATGATTTACATAAAAACGATAAACTTTGAGATCTTATAAACTTAGTAAATATATCTACTGCACTAGTTATAAATTTTCTACGCTCATTCGCAATTCTTCTGCGGTTAACATTAAGTTTACAAAAAGTTTTAAACAGGCTATTTAATTTTCTTAATTGACAACTTTCACGACTAACCAGTATTTTGACACTCACTATTTCTGGATTGTCTTCCAATAAACGCTCCAATACAGCAGTGTAAATTTTAAAAATTATAGAGCCTGTTAAATCCATTTTTTTAGTTTTATAATTATCAAAAACTGAGAACACCGTAATAATATTAGAGTTAAAAATGTTTTTTCGAATCTACAAAATACACGTTTTTACTACTTCGTTGAAATAATTGTAAATATTTTATTAGATTATTAATAACTGAAATATTCAACTTTTTGGAGTTAAACAGTGTATTAGAAATAACACAGAAAAATATTTCACTGCGTTGATGTCTAAACTAGAAATGATCGCATTTCTTTAAACTATTTGTTATTATACCTACTTTTTCATTTTCAAATTTTCTTTTTCCTACTACTGTAACTATTATATCATAATTTTCATATACAATACTCTGCTTTAAAATTTTCATTACTAAAAATAAAAGAAATTTCTATTGTCTTCAGTTTTTCAAAATTTACAGTTTTACTTACCTACGTATGCTACCTCAATAACAATTGATACCTTTTCACCCATTAAGGTAGTTCTAATGACTTTTTATTACTCTCTTTTGTTACTCTATAGAACGCTTAATATGTTTACTCAAAAACAAAAACACCTTATGAATTTGTGTATGGTTTCAAGAATGACTCATAAGATCATTAATGTTTCTATACAAAATTGCATATGATTTTTACCTTATAGAAATCAATAGATTTTACGTTTTTTCTTTGATTTTCGCTTATTACTCATTCACTTTCACTCTTATTTTCTCATTTTCTTATCCTACTTCTACATACAAAATATAACAGAGCTCAGTATTTAAACGCCTGAAATTCGTATACTGACATCATACAGTTAAAAGCTTATGCACCTAAAACATCAGATAGTATTTCATTCAGTCGACCTTTGTAATTATTCTTTAATACATTTCCTGTACAAAACAAAATTTATTTTTCTAAAATGAATAGTGAAGTTGCAAATTTTCAAATAACAAAACGTATTAAAATGGCATCGTATAACTCAAGAGAAGAAGTGGGAACTTATCTATTACATTCAAGTGTTTACCCGTTAAACACATCGTGTACGAAGAAAATTATGATCGGCTTATCACCTCAAAAAGATGAAACATTTGAGTGTGTGATTAAAATAATCAATCAAACATTTTTTGGCATTACATTTACGCTTGAGGCGTGGGAGACTTTTAAAACGCATTTCAAAAGTACAAGTTCTTATTTCAACAACGAGGAATCTATGGTCGAAAATGAGAAAATTACTTTCAATGAAATAACGCTCTCATATACCACAGCATATAATTCCAAGGCAATAATTTTGGATAAAGAAGATATAGAAAACATATCAACATTTTCTGATAATCAAGAAAGTCAAGTTGTGTTACCAAAAAAGAAGAAACTATATACACCCGCTATTGTTCTACAAAAAACAAGCTTTGAAGGTATTTTACAATTGTTGGCGTGTATTGAAGAATGTATAAATATTAATAATAAAATTGTAACAACAGTTTCGGCGTGTAATAAAACTATTATTGACGAAATATGCGAAATTTTCTCAGAAAATACTATTTTACCAAAAACAGAGGTTTTCGTCAAACATTATATAAATTCACAATCTGAAAAAATAAAAAAATAAAACATCTGCTGGTCTGGAAAATGACTTCATTAAACATTATTATAATATTATTTATAATGAGTTAACTGCGTTACATTTAAACTTCATATCGACATCTGTTATATCGAAACTTAATTCGTTATAAATATTAGACAATTATAAAAATATGTAAAATTTTAAAGACATAATACAACATATATTACGTAAAAATAAAGATATTGTTTCACTCAATTTATTCAACCATTTCTTTAATAACCAAACCCATTTCCTCAATAAATCATATTTATTTAAGCATTTTAAAACATAATTCTCTATTCAGTATAAAGATTATATATATTTAGAGTTCTACTTGAATGACTTATTTTAAATTAATAACCTTAAACTTATTTCATTATTTATATTTTTTTTGTATGTAAAAATATTTTATATTTAATTCTCGTAAAATCATATTTAGTATCTGTTATAATCAGTCATAATAATAAAATTTGCTGTATACAAATTCCTTCTATATTAGTATAAATGCGTTCAACCTGACAATTCGAAATTTTTTCATTACCAAACAAGTATTTTAAAAACAACATTCAAATATCTAACACCCTTATAAACCATCAATCAGACGCTTTTGTTTTGCTCAAGAATTTTCTTGGAACTCCGTTCTATATACTCATAAAATCAGGCGTCAGTGATTTTTCCCTCTATACCTTTTCAACGCTTACCTGACAGACACCTCGCATCTCCAAAAAATTTTTCTTACGGCGTCCCCTCCACTTCGGGTTGTTTCGCTTTTACTCGTATACGCTCGAGCTTAGGCGCCAACAACCTTTTCCCTATATTCCCCCTGAATTTCATGGCCGCCATTTTTACCTATAATCCCCCATATACTACTAATATGTATTGAATAAATTTTTTATTATAATACAAGTTTTGCAAAGTTTGAATTTTTTAAAACAATAATTTATTTCACAAAGGCAACAATAAATATAGGCTTAAGTTTATATTATATGTTAGTTTTCAAATTCAAAATCATTTGTCAAATCAACTATGTACAATTTCTGATCTACGCTAAGGTAATAACAAATATTTAAAATATTTTTAATATCAATCAATTTAAAATTATTTGTCTGCACACACGAGTAGATCGTAGGTATACAATTTTCCACCATATTACAGCTAAATATTCTTTCTGTAATACATGTTGAAATAATGGCATAATTTTTACATTTTATATTACATTTTTCACATGGAAACAAACACTCACATTCACATAATCGTAGAAAAGTTTTAATGACGCCTCGATAATTAACATTATTATGTATAAATTCAACACAAAAAGAATGACTTTTTTTATTTTTAGCGTAAAACTCTGTTTCATAATAAACTCCCCTTTTTAATAGCCTATGAAAAAAATGACATTTACTTTTATCTATTGTCAATCTATTCAAATTAAAAATATCATGTACATAAAAAGGAAGTTGTTGCACTTTTATATAAGTACACTGCAAATTTAAGTGTGTTATTTTAACACACTTACGTGCGTAATTCGGCTGTCGCCATTTTTACACACTTTTTTGTGTGTTAAATCCATGACTTATTTTAGGTGTTTAATTTAACGCACGTAAACGCGTAAATTCAAACGTATAAAACGTGTAATATTGAAATACATTAAAAATTAAAAATTATATTTATGGGCATTTTAATTATTTGTATTGCAATTCATTAATTTTAATGTGCAATTACTTTAAGAATTAACCTATTAAAATTATATCGCCTATAAAAACGCTTAAAAAGTTTTCGACCTGACTCGGGCGCGAACTCAGGACCTACGGGATGCGAGGCATCGACGCTACCTATTACGCTACGGAACGCTTGTTATGACTAATGATAGTTTCTTATATTTATGGTTTATTAATATGAAAATTTCATTATTTTTAAACACTCTTAAATTTAAATGAAATAAATAATAATAATCATTAGTAATTAATACTAATGAAAAAAATAAAGATCAGTAGAATAATTTTTCTTGTATGATTAAAATAATTTTTTATCAAAAGAATATTATAATTCCTTGTTTATTGAAAATTTAATTTTTCATCAAATAAACAATTATTTTTTTACAAAAAAATAAACGTACATGAAAAATTTATTATTAAATAATTTATTTGATAAGGTTAATATTGATTACTAAATTTTATATTATTAATTTAATAAATGCATTCGATTTAATAAAAATTTTTTTATTTATATGAAAAATTTTAATTAAACTTTTTATAAAATAATAAAATATTATCAATTACTTAAGGCAATTAAAATAAAAGACTATATAAAATTTGAAATAATGAATATTGTAGCTCTAATACAATTTAATATTAAAATATATATTTTTAGAAAAACTTTAGTTGAAAATTATTAATGTTGTACTGTAATTACCTGAAAATTTATCAACTTTACTAATGTAAAATAAAAATGAATCACAGTAAATGTATTAATGTACAAATATAAATTTTAAACACATAAATGTGTAGATATACGCATTTGTGTGTGTAAATTTTCACATTAAACTGATCATGTGTGTAAAATTACACATAAAATGTGTATACTGATACTTTTACGCACACAAGTGCGTTTTTTTACACACATAATAGAATTTACACACTAAAACGTGTAAAAGTACTCACTATCAGTGTGTGAATTAACGCACATGAATTTGCAGTGTACCAATTATAAAAGTATTCTCTCCAATCTTTTTTACTTTGCGTCGATGGGTACCGGATTTTTCTATCTTTCTACAGAATTGATATGCAAAACTGTCTTCTCTAATTATAGATAGATAGATAGATAGATAGATATTAATTTATTTTGTAAAAGAGTACAAAAAGGCGTGTAATACATCAGATTACATTACAAGCAATAAATAATAATTCTGTATAAAGTATTGCACATAATATGATAAGATATCACAGTCAAATATTAAAATTAATATATAATACTGTATAAGTAAGTCACTATATAAAAGCGATATCACAGACTACTCTAAATACACGCAGGAAGCATAAAAACATAAATTACAATAAAAACAGTCTTAAATATCTATCAGTCATAAAATTAAAATCATATTAAAATCAAATAACACAATTTAAAAGATAAAGCATAAAGCATAGTCATGACATCAAATAAAAATAAAATTGGACATAACAATGCAACAATAAATAAAAATAATATAATAATAAAATTCAAAAATAAAAACTTGATACCGAAGATGTCATGACTACAAATAAAAAGAAACAGAATCACTCATTCTTTCTACATTCATTCAACCATCATTCGCGCTAATAAATACATTCACACCTTAAATCTATATATAAGACAAAACAAAATAAATTAACATAAAATTAAGATCACTCGAGGTCGAGTAAGTACCTCCTCAAAGCCGACTTGAACCTGCCGAGCGATGGAAGATTTTTTATATCGGCAGGCAGGGAGTTCCAGAAATGCGCACCTTGAACTTGAAAGGAATTTCTTCTAGTCTCAGTACGCATGAAGGGCACTGCGAAGTCCTTAATCTCTCCTCTAGTGGCTACCCTAGGTACATATCTAGTAAAGAGACTCACTAGATGCTCTGGAGTATTTATGCGTACGATTTTGTACATAAGTACAGCCATAAAATACTGTCTCCTTGAATCAGTACGCAGCCAACCAAGAGCAGCTCTATGAGGAGAGATATGATCGCCCATTCTCACACCCATTACATATCTCACACATGAATTTTGTAGTCTTTGTAAGCGTCTTCTCAACCCCTGCGAAGCATCAAGCAAAACTACTGAGCAGTAGTCGAGGTGCGGAAACAGCAAGGCGGCTGCGAGTTGTTTACGCAGGGCCTCAGTGGTGTACCGACGGAAAAACTGCAAACTATACATTATCCTATTAAATTTTTTAGTCATCATATTAATGTGCGGCTCCCATGACAACCTAGCGTCAAGCACAACACCAAGGCTCACAACGGTATCAGAAAAAGATATGTCGACACCACCCTCAAGCTCAATCGTTCTCGACTCACCAGTATAGAAGTCATTAATAAATCGACTACTGCCAAAAACGATTGCTTTAGTTTTGCCTGCATTTAATGTGAGAGAAGCATCGACAGCCCACCCCGACACCGCCCTGGCCGCCCTCTGCAAAATACGAATACCTTCATTCACATGTTCATAAGGGACCTGAGTATAGATTTGGAGGTCATCAGCATATAATATGTGCTCGACGAAATAGGGGTCGAGTGTGTCACGTATATTATTAATGTAAAGGCAAAACAACAGAGGCCCCAGCACTGAACCCTGTGGAACTCCTAGATTGGTTGTTAGCCAATCTGAATCCTCTTTTAAGTGTGTAGAAACCATTTGTTTCCTACCTGATAAATAGGAGCTAATCCATTCAAGTGCAGCCCTGGAAAGCCCCATCGATCTAAGCCTCGCAAGCAATTTGGAGGGCCAGATCGTGTCGAAAGCCTTACTAAAGTCAAATAGAAGTAGTAACGTGACAAGTTTCTTGTCAAGACCTGATCTTATGTCGTCTGTAAGTTTAAGTACGGCAGTCTGCGTAGAATGGTGCTTTCTGAAACCAGTCTGCAAAGAGTCAAGTATTTTGTGTGTCGTAATGTACTCTTGCAGTTGGTCATGGGCAATCTTCTCCAGAACCTTTGAAAGGAAGCATAATATTGCTATTGGCCTAAAATTTTTAGGCATCTTAGGTGCAGGACACTTCTTTAAAGGCACAATGCGTGCACGCTTCCAAAGGCAAGGGAAGATCCCCCGCGCAAAAGAGGAATTGAAAAGAGTCACAAGATGCTCTCCAATAAACGGTAGTGCTTTGAGTATCACACTCTGCGGAATGCCATCCTCGCCACAAGCCTGTGATGAAAAATGCGAAATCGCAAGGATTACATCATTAATATTAATTGGCTTGAAGGCAAAGCCACTTTCACTGCACTCTGAAAGAATCTTCTTACGTTCCGCAGTATCATCGTGCGGCGAGACTGACACCCCCGCAAAATGTGCATTAAGAGGAGGTCACGTATCTCCATCCTTTACTAATCGAAGAATTAAGTTTTTGCAAAAACTAATAACTTTATCGAAAAATGAAGAGAAAGCCCCATCGCGTATTAAAAAAAGCTATATTTTCTTTAATGAAAAAGAATTAATTTTATTGCTTCGTTCTCAAGAAAACTTTGAAAAACCAAATTGTCCAACCTAACCTCTGTGTTTTGAGTTTTTCAAGGTTTTCTTGAAAACGAAGCGAGAAAATCAATTCTTTCTTATTAAAAAAAATAGCTTTTTTTAATACGCGATGGGGCTTTCTCTTTATTTTTCGCTAAAATTATTAGTTTTCGTGAATAAATCAGTTCGTCGATTAGAAAAGGACAGAAAAAGTCGACCTGCTCTTAAGCTCATCAGGAGTGAATCCATTCAAGTCCCCTTGAGGTCCGGACAGGTGTCCCAGGTCTTTTAACTCCTTCCAGACATTACCTCCAGCAAGAGCATCAAACAGTCTATTATGATAATAATTTGTCTTAGCATGTTCTGTCTGTTCGTCTATAGTTTTACGCAGTTTTAAGAAATCAGAGAGATAACACTCCTTCTTCGTCCGTTTAAACCTACGATACGTGGCATCTCTCTTGTGCCGCATCTGCGACAGCTCTTTATCCATCCAAAGAAATTTATCTTTACCAATTTTAAGTGACTTTAGTGGCGCCAGATTTTGTATTGCTGCCGTAAGGTTGTCGCAGAGGCAGCCAAGCGCAGATTCCGGGTCAACTGTACCAACTGTAAATGGCGTCCAATCACAGCCGGCCAAACTCTGCACCAATAAGTTTGGACAGATATCTTTATAATTCCTATACTTAATTATCTTTTCATCTGTCTTCATAAAATTACAAGAAATGCATACATCAATTAAATTGTGCCGACTGTGAAAATTCGCCGGTAAGTTGCGTGCGTCAAGTACTGTGTCATTATCGTCCACAAGAATCAGGTCAATCCACGTGTGAGACGTCGGAGTTTGATGCGTGGCACCGTGCTGAACCAACTGTAACGAAAGCTCAGCCGATAATTTATTAATAAATTTGGCATCACTGCTCTCACGCAGGAGATCGGCATTCAGGTCTCCCATTATGATTTTATGAGAGTATTCAGAGGCAAAATTTCTTAAGTTATCCAAAAAATCAGTATTTCTAAAAAAGGAAATTGCAGGAGGTCGATAAGTAACAGAAACCAGCGCGGCTTCGGAGCTGCCCAATTGCACGGAACAAAAAATATATTTATGTACCTCCGGTTTACCTTCACTATGATTAGTTTGAGTATCCGAAGTAGCCAAAATAGTGCACTTTAAATTATCTTTAATATACAAGGCAACTCCTCCACCACGCAAGTTTCTGTCTTGTCTGAATACTTTATACCCCTTGACCCGAATGACGTCATCCGAAACAGATGGACCCAGCCAGGTCTCAGCCACTCCAAATATGTCGCAAAAGGGACCATCACTTAGAAACTCACGTACTTGCCCAATGTGAGCCCTTAAAGAGGTCACATTCAGAAAGCATGCTCGCAGTTCACCCCTCCTCCCCGTACGACTCCCCGAGGAGGGAAGTTAAAGACAATTAATTTGTCTTTAATTTCAGACAAACTTAAAAACGTTGTTAAGGCAGAGCAAATTTGAAGTTGTGGACATTTTGAACCGTGAACATAACTTTTCAAAATTCCATTGAAATTTTCAAACTGGAAGCATGATTGAACCCACGATGGTCCAAATTTTTTAACATCATCCGATATATGTTCTAATAAGTAAATATTACATGACTTAAATTTTCGACCGTATAGATTTTCAAACCTTGAAACATATTCAATTAAAATACTTTTTGCAGTTTTTATCATAGTTTCACTAATACTTGAATGATTTAGTAGAGTGATTGCATAAACTAATAAAATATGATGGTCAAAATATATTTTACTCATGAAATCTTTTAAAACTATTTAGCTATATACTAATAAAAAGGTTTTCAATTCAGATGCCTTCCAGTACGAATAATCGGAGACTTTTCGCGGTAAACGATTTACAAATGATGGCGGTGATAACTGTTTAATTTTTTTATCGATCATATTATTAGAAGGTATTAAAGAAAGTGCATAGGTACAATAATCTTCATTAAACCAAAATTCCATCAATTTTTTTGTGACTCCTTGATAAACACAATGCATTGAATCAATTGACATAGATTCCATGTAATTGTAGCTTATTATATTTAAAAATGACGGTCCTTTTATACCGAAAACAGGGTCTTTTGAATTAAATTTTTTATTTACATGTAATAATGTTCTTTCCGTTGTTCTTAAAGTGTTATTCGAGAGAAAAGGACATATCTGAACATTTTCAACTCTCTGCGTTTCAATTTCACAATTGGGGCATCCGTGCTTTCCATTGTACTGCTGCATGTTCAGAAACAGAGCTTTTGCAGGGAGATCACAAGTACCACTTATAATCATACCCCGCACTCTCAAAGGATTAACAGAATCAGGAATTCCAAAGTCCACTCCTTCATACAATTTTTTAAGGTCATTTTCGAAGACTGATAAAAATAAATTTGCTAACGGCTTCTTTGTTCCAAACCACAAACCTGCTACAATTGTGTTTTCTTTTTTTATGCGCAAGTTATATTCCAATTCATTAATAATTGGATACATCGGCCAAATACTAATTTTCGATGATCTAAATAAGGGCACACCATCTGAATTCCACGTAAAGGTTACATTATTAGGATTATTAGTGAAATTTTCTGGTAAATTTTGATAAACCGAACCATCATAAATGTCCTCATAATTTTCATTACATTTTTTAATTCGATTAAAACGATAACTTAAGTTTTCTTTAAAATCGGTACGTTTAAAAATCGACGATAATTGTGCCAAAATTGGGATTTCTAAAAAGTAATCGATTTGTTCCCCTTGGTTGCATTTATCACAAAAATGCCTATCTACCTTAGAAGAGCACAAAGTGCAATAAAAATGTTTGATTAAAGGTGACTCTATAGATGAAAAAAATTATTTAAATTTATAAAGAGTGTTTACGCAATGATTTGGTTTTATGCAATGTAATTCTATAATCGATAAATATAGGTCAATAATACTCCTGATACACTAAACCGATTAGTTAATGTAAAAATGGCTAAAACACTTTCAGCTACAGTTATTGGAGCTCCAGGATATAAAGGCTCGTTAGCATTTTCAATCAATTCATCGTTATAGATCATTTCGTCACTTAAGACGTCATCTTCCGAAGAAGTTGTATCATCATCGGTGGAATTTAATGTAGAGTCACTTTGATTACTTTCCATAGAATCGTTGTCTTGATCATTTTCATATATTTGCTGCTCTTGATTGGAATCTGTTAATAATTAAAATTATTGAACTACAGTTTTATTACTTGAAATACTAATTTAATTTAGCAGAATTAATTATAAAAAAATTTCATATATTTAATAACAAAAAGGTGACTAATATAATTAATTAAGGTGGATCTTGCATGCAATTACATAGCAAGCTCGATAAACTTTACCTCAAAATACTATGTATTGAATGTTTTTATATAACTTTTTATGCATAGTATTTTGAAGAATTTCATGAGATGTCCGCACTCAAGTTTGTATTCGAAATTTTTTTTATTTTAGCGAAAAAACTCGATTAAATACACCGCTTCCTCATAAACTTGGAATGGAAATATTATTAGAAGGGGGGAGCTTAGTCATGCCCTTAAATAGATAAATTAATAGGTAAATAGCAGAATATCAAGTTTTCGACAACGTTTTAATAATCTTAACTATCTATTATTTCCTAATTTTTTTCGTACATAAATACACGATATTGTAAACTTAACAAATTAATTTCATTACAAAAATTGATTTCAATATGACATCTTAAGTTCTCAGCTCTGTGTGCAAGACCTACCTTAATAAAATATATTTGTTTAGATTTTTTATTTTCAAATACTCTATCTTAAAATAAAATTTTGTGATAAATTTATACTTAATAACATAAAAATATTGGAAATAAAAAATATATATTTGATCCTAATTTAAATTCACGAAGAAAAAAAAATTACAAGAAAATAAAATTTGTTGAAAGATTCAACAATTTTAAAACACTACTTTGTAATCAGTATTTGATTTTACCAGCAATCTACTATAATTTGATAACGATTACATAATAATATAGATCATATAGAAGAAAAAAATATTTCATTTTTACCTTTATAAATTGATCATGTACTTTATGAATTGATTATGTAAAAATGAAAAATTTGTCTAAATGAATGTATTTTGTAAATAAATAAGTTTTTATTTTAAAAATTATATAAAATATTAAATAAATCATACTTAAATTTTGTCAGACTTTGATTTAGACAAGATTAAATTTTGGAAAAATTCAAAAACAAAATTAGTTTAAAAATATAATTATTATAAATAGTACAAATGGGTTTTCAAATTTTATTTAACTTTAAATTTTTATTCAAAGCTGCAAGCATTGTAGTTGTAACGTGAATAAAAAACACAATAAAAAGTAAAAAGAAATTATAAGCTATGTACCTGTACTATTATCACTGCAATATTGTTCATAATTATTTTCTTTGGCATCGTTATTTTCTTCACGGTTGGAAATATTAACTCTTTCATTATGGTTTTGATTGCTTTTCGTTGAATAATCTATCATATAATTTTTTTTATTTAAACGTAATAGTTTAATTTATAAATAAGAAAGAATTACAAAATGATAATTTGAAAACTAACCTTACTATTATAGTAAATAAAAATGAAAATAATAAGTAGTGAAAATCTTGAAAGAAATTATTTATAATAAATTGAAAATAAGTTATGTATTACATCTTATAGACTTAAATCACATAGAAGAATAAAATATATTACCATTATTTATATTTTTGGAAGTACAGTCTTCACTACAATCACTGTCAGACGATCCTGAAGATGAATCATTGTCGCTGCTAGTTGAGGAATATTCTTTAGTCTCATCATCTGCATCGTTGACCGCTTTTAAAAGTTTATATCACTGCGATTGAGAATATTCTTGAAGAACAAGCTTTCGTTTACGCATAATTAAACTTTTTTTTCCTTATCAAACTATAAGCAGCTGATTGTTGATTTTATCTTTGTTTATTACGAATGAAATGAAAATATTTACAATATTAACCTTTTAAGGACGGGGATTTTGACGTTGAAATTCGACTTTTTTTTTAAACAATATTTGTGCATAAAATGAAAAAATATATCACATGGAGTGCCTGATAAAATTGGTGGTCGATATATCGACCAGTCCCGTCCTTAAAAGGTTAATATCGATTCTAAACCTGACTGTTTATCGATATGAAAATTCGAATTCTAACTGTTTTTGATGTTTACTTCACACTGCGTCGATCATTTATTCCATTACTATCAACAAATAATCATCTTCGCGCTTGTCAAAATACAAGTCAATATAGAGGTTAACATAAAAAATGTTCGCGTTAATTTTATGGAAATCAACGAAAGAAATAAGTGTAGTTCCTGTGAAAAACATAAAAGTGACAGAAAAAGGAGCGAAGGCTAAATGGGAAAAAAGTGGTATCCTGCAGAAATTATAAAGACAAGTGGTAAGTTTTCATTAGAATAAATTTATACAACCTTAATTTTTTCGTTTACTATTTAATCTACAACATTTTTAATTATATCATCAAATCCATTTTGAACGTTTTATTAACTTTTCTTTAAATTTAGACATCTTTTTATTATATGATTATTAATTTACCTCACATTTGTTTGTAGATTCTTAAAAAAATGAATGCACTTATTAATCTGTTTATTCACAAACTGTCAAACGAATTCATCATTTAAATTTTGTTTAACAATATTCTTTGAAATTAGAAAAAGAAATTGTTACAATTTTAAAAGATTATTAAAAGATTAATTAAAAAGATTATTTTGAAAAAATTATTTTAAATTTAAATGTGTAATAAAATTAAATTTCAAAAATTTTAAAATTACATGTTTTTTAATTTGTTTTTATATACTTTATAATACATACTTTAGAGCCGGTTTGTGGCACAGTCGGTAGGAGCGTTGGATTCATATTCTCGGGGAACCGGAATCGAATCCCGCTTTCGGCTGTTTCTCAACGAGCACCTCTGTTACATGTGCTTTGTTCGCAGAACACACTTACGAACTCCGTCGTTAACCTTTTAAGGACGGGACTGGTCGATATATCGACCACCAATTTTATCAGGCACTCCACGTGATATATTTTTTCATTTTATGCACAAATATTGTTTAAAAAAAAAGTCGAATTTCAACGTCAAAATCCCCGTCCTTAAAAGGTTAAAAGATGAATAAGTGCAGTTGCTAAGGGCAACTAACCTTGCGTCCTAGCGGACCGGGGGTTTGATTCCCTAGGAAAAATTTGAAAAAATAATTTTCGAGTGTTTTCCTGGGGAATAAACCCGAAGAACGTTCAAAGCAGAAGTAAGACTGTAAATAGTCTTGAAATGCTCATTAAAAAAAAAAAAAAATACATACTTTAGCATTGTCCATAAAGTTTGTTATAAAAAATTATATTATTCTAATATATTTTATTTATAACTTTATTATTTACCTGAACGAAGATCTTTGGTTGGATCTGATATACTAACAAGGAAACGAGAGAACAGCCAGGAGGAAAGAAGTGTAAAAGCTTATCAAAATGATATCGTTATGGAAGAAAGCAGGGTCATCGCTAATAAGTCATCGATATTTTCCGTACACGGAGAGAAAAATCATGTTATTTTCTCGTGATAAATTTAACACGTTAAAATTATATGATTATTTATGTAAAGTTCTCATGAGATCAAGTTAATTTAACGTCAATTGATTCTAACTTAAAATACTATAGGTGCCATGATATTATTCCTTGGACGCTCACGGGATTTTCACGTGGAACTCAAGTGAATTCGATGGTGGTAGGGCCGACCGAGTAGCGCGGGCTTTGAAAGAGAGAGGGAGAGAGGGAGGGAGAGAGAGACTAAAGAATATAAGTGTATTTTCGTAGCAGCAGTCAGTTAGAATACACATACTGTGCGAGTAGAGTGGGGGTTCATTTTCCTGTCGATTTTTATTAGCGAAGCCCTTTGGTTACTTTGTTTCTCTCTCTCTCTCTCCCCCTCTCTATCTCCTTTCAAAGCCTGTGCTACTGAGTCGGCCGCACCACCGATGAATTCACTTGAGTGCCACGTGAAAATCCCGTGGGTCTCAAGTAATTTTAACATGATGCATCGCCATCTATTAAAAACATGAATATCATCGAAAAATCACTTGTTTCTTCGATAATATTCGGTGAAGAAATATCATGTAATGATCACTTGAAATTTCATGGAATAATAACATGATTTTTCTCTCCGTGTAAAATCTACTGTGACACCTACTAAGCCAGCTACGTAAGTTTATATTTTTCATATACGTATTTGTTTGTAGATTCTTAAAAAAATGAATGCACTTATTAATCTAATTCGGTAAATCGATGGATTCGTAATCTCGAGGTTTTGAGTTCGAATTGCGCTCTCGGCAGCCGATCGATATAAGCACCACTGTACGTTACATGTGCTTTGTTCACACTGAAGACCTTCGTTATTGATTAGCATCGCAGTGATAGCATAAATGCAGTGACGTTAAATAAATTAAAAAAAATAACTTTATTATTTACATCATTTTAGATCTGAAAAAACTGATTCCAACCTATCAAAATATGCTAGTAATATTAAAAATAAAAAGACTGAAGATTATGATTCTAGTAGTGAGAAAGACGAAAGTACGACGGATGATGATAATACTCAAGAAGAAAAAGATTCACATAGTATAAAACAGCGTTCTTGCTTTTGTTCTACGATACCTTTTGGTTGTTGACCTATATTGAAAAATTTTTATAATATCTACATTAAATATTAATAATAATTATTATTTTACAGTTTCTGCAGATGACGTTGAGAATTTCCAGAAAATTTTAGAAGTTGCTAAAACTGTTCATTTTCAAAATTATAAGGTATTATTATTATTATTATTAGTGAGTTTTTGCACTTCCTTGTTGAAGGAAACTTTTACTGTACTTCGGGTGTAATCGCACCGAGATAGTACAGCTCTGATGGAGTCCGTTCCAGGTTATAGGACCCTTGTTGTTGATGTCTTTGTTTCTGCTACTGTTGATTCAGTGTTCTTCTCATGATGCTACAAGTTTCCAAAATTACAATTTTCTGCATTTGTATATACATTTTTTCCGGTACATTCAATGCTTTTAAGGACCCGAATAGTGATCGTGGAATTTCTCCAGTTGCTCCTATTATTATTGGTACGATGGTCACCTTTTCACTTTGCCACGTTTGTTTCATGTTGTCGGCGAGCGGTGTATAATTTTGAATTTTCTCTTTGAACTTTTTCTCTATGTTTACTGGGCAAGGTATGCTTATGTCGATTATGTAAATCAAATTATTCTTAAAGTCATAGTATGTTATATCAGGTATGTTATGTATCACAGTATGATCTGTAAGTATTTGACGATTCCAGTAAAGCCTTCCTAGTTTAGTTTCGAGGACATTGTCCGGTATGCATTTGTAGTATGGGGTTGTTGTTTCTATCGCCTCTATTTTTAATGGAAGACATTGATGGATGACCTTCCCTACATTGTTATGTCTTTCTGTATATTCTTTTGGAGCTAGTATTTTGCATCCACTCAAAAGATGTTCAATATTTTCAGTCTTTTCGTTGCATAGTCTGCATTTGTCATTTTCAATTGTAGCATCTTTTAAAATATATTTTTTATAGTTCCTTGTTGGTATGACTTGGTCCTGTATTGCAAACATAAATCCCTCTGTTTCAGAATAAATGTCAGTCTTCGTTAACCATGCGTGGGTGGCTTGAAAATCAATATTCGACTGTATTATATTATTTATATATCTTCCATGTAGTTCTTTCTCCATCCATAATTGCTTTTTCTGTTGTAGGTTTGATGTCACTTCGCTTTGAGTATTGGAGCTTAAATTTAAGGGCGTGAGGTTGACGTCATTTTCCATTATTACTTTGTGAAATTCACTTTCGTTACTTTTTTCAGTAAAAAACTGCCTAAGATTTTGGTTTTGCTTCTTATGGATTTCTGTAAGGTCTGCTACACCTCGACCTCCCTCTGTTCTTGGTAAATGAAACCTCTCTATTGAGCATTTCGGATGATGACTCCTGAATTTTGTAAATAATTTACGAATTTTTCTATTTAATTCTTGCAGTTCCGTTTGTGTCCATTTTATGACTCCAAACGTATATGTCATCACTGGAATAGCGTATGTATTGATCGCCTTAATTTTTTTGTATCCAGATAGTTGGGATTTGATGATCTTACTTATCCTTGTACTCATTTTCTTTCTCGCTATTTCTTTGGCTTCCTTTTGAGCAGTACATGTATCCTGATAAACTCCCAGGTACTTGTAGAGTTCATCATGACTCATACAGTCAATTGTTTTTGTCAGGTCGTTCCTAAGCTCATATGCCTCTATGCGTTGCCATTTTCCACCTTTTAGCGCATTGATCTTGCATTTGTCAATCCCAAATTCCATTCCGATGTCATCACTAAATTTCTCTACGTCTTGGAGTAGCTTTTTCAGGTCCTGCTTGCTTCTTATAAAGAGCTTTATGTCATCCATATAGATGAGGTGGCTTATATTTAGCTCTCCTTTATATAGTGTGTATCCTCTGTTTTTCCTGTTCAAGATACTGGATATGAGGTTAAGTGCTATACAAAACCGTAGTGCACTTAGTGAGTCACCTTGGAATATTCCTTTGCATATTTTTATTAGTTCTGTTTCCATAAGGGCCTGATCCAGTCCTCGTATCTTCAGGTTAGTTTCCCACTGGTCCATAGTTCTACTTAGGAGGTCGATGACTAATGGATTTACTTTGTAAATTTTCAGAACCTCTAATAACCACGAGTGGGGAACACTATCGAAAGCCTTCTTGTAATCGACATACCCTATGTATAGGTCTTTCTTTTTCTTTCTTGCTTGTTCTGTTATGATGGTATCGATTATGAGTTGTTCTTTGCACCCCTGGCTCTCCTTTCTACAGCCCTTTTGCTCTTCATTAATGATGTTGTGCTTTTCCAGATGTTCATATATTCTACTAGTCAATATTGAAATAAGCAGCTTATAGGTCGTTAATAGGCATGTTATAGGTCTGTATTTTCCTGGTTCAGGCTCAGATGGTTTCGATTTCGGTATTAAATGTGTGACACCAGTAGCGAGAAATTTTGGAAGCGGTTGCTCATCATACACTATGTTATTAAAGAGTCTACTTATGTGAGCGTGTGCTGTAGTGAATTTCTTTAACCAGAAATTGTGTATTTTATCTGGCCCTGGTGCCTTCCAATTAGCCAGTTCTTTTGTGCACTCCTTAATTTCTGCTTCAGTGATAGCATCCATAGGCATTATTAGCACACGGCACATTTTCTTTTTTTCATCCTTAATCCACTTGGCACTACTTTTATGAGTAATTTTCTCAGACCATATTTGTTTCCAGAACTGGGTGACTTCCTGATTTTCAGGATATCTATCTTCTCTTTCATTCGATTTCATGGTCACTAGTGTTCTATAGAAGGATCGTTAATTGGTATCAAACATTTTATTCTCGATTCTTCTTTGGTTACTTCTTTTATACGTTCTGAGTCTAGCTGATTTGACAGCTAATTTTTGCTTAAGTAGATCAAGAACTTCGTGAGGTAGGTTATTGTTTTCCCACATGTTCCTTCTAATTATTTCTTTTGCCTTTCTTTCTATTTTAGCTCCCTTGTTCTTATTGACATACTGTGTAAGGATTCCAATTTCGCTTCTTACGTCTGAAATGTCTCGTTCCAATCTTTTCTGCCATGGTGGCGTCCTATTTGTTACTTTCTTTCCATTCTCTTGATTTCTAGTTTTGTAATTCTGATTTAATTCTAGGACAGTTCTTGCACCCACGTATAACAGCGTATTCAGCTCCAATAAATCTAAGCAATCTTTAAATTCACCACTAAGCAAGTCATTTACCTCAGAGATAATCTTCACCGTTGATGAATTAAATTTTATTCTGGTTAGTAGGGGTCTTACTAGAGGGATCATACCATAGTATTCTAATCGGTTCCGTTCTAATACACTGCATGTTTGTCGATCAGCCTGCAGATTCAGTTGATTTAATGATTCTAAATTAGGAAGGTTTAGTAACGGATCTGATTCGTCAGACATACCAAACTGCTCCGCAACCTGCCGTTTTATGTTATTACATATTACTGGGTCTATTCGGGTTTTTGTAAAAATCTGCCGTTTTTGGTCAATGATGTTTTGTATAGTTTTATTTTGTAATTCTGGAAATTTTAGTGTGACTCGACAGAGTAGTTCCAAGCCATAAGCATCTTTTTAAGTTTCCATCCTTGTGATCTCGAAATAAGCCCTGTATATAAATTGGTTTATTTCATCTGTCCATTTGTTCGGGTTCTCTGGCGTACTTCAATCGTGGGCTGGGTTTCATTATCCGCAGCAACACATATTGAAGCTGACTTTTCCAGAATGTGTCTCTGATTTCTCCATTGACTTCTAGTAGTCATTCTTTCTTCATTGATGGATTGTTAAGAGAAAGGTGTTAGTTTATTTTGTTAGGCCTTATTATTATTATTATTATTATTATTATTATTATTATTATTATTATTATTATTATTATTATTATTATTATTATTATTATTATTATTATTATTATTATTATTATTATTATTATTATTATTATTATTATTATTATTATTATTATTATTATTATTATTATTATTATTATTATTATTATTATTATTATTATTATTATTATTATTATTATTATTATTATTATTATTATTATTATTATTATTATTATTATTATTATTATTATTATTATTATTATTATTATTATTATTATTATTATTATTATTATTATTATTATTATTATTATTATTATTATTATTATTATTATTATTATTATTATTATTATTATTATTATTATTATTATTATTATTATTATTATTATTATTATTATTATTATTATTATTATTATTATTATTATTATTATTATTATTATTATTATTATTATTATTATTATTATTATTATTATTATTATTATTATTATTATTATTATTATTATTATTATTATTATTATTATTATTATTATTATTATTATTATTATTATTATTATTATTATTATTATTATTATTATTATTATTATTATTATTATTATTATTATTATTATTATTATTATTATTATTATTATTATTATTATTATTATTATTATTATTATTATTATTATTATTATTATTATTATTATTATTATTATTATTATTATTATTATTATTATTATTATTATTATTATTATTATTATTATTATTATTATTATTATTATTATTATTATTATTATTATTATTATTATTATTATTATTATTATTATTATTATTATTATTATTATTATTATTATTATTATTATTATTATTATTATTATTATTATTATTATTATTATTATTATTATTATATATTATTATTATTATTATTATTATTATTATTATTATTATTATTATTATTATTATTATTATTATTATTATTATTATTATTATTATTATTATTATTATTATTATTATTATTATTATTATTATTATTATTGGGAGTCGGCTGAGGAGGCCCCTTGAGCAAGTGTTGTCTTCCAGGTTCCGGGCATTGCCCAACCGCTCCTGGGCGTCATCGTCGCATCAATGCTCTTCGTAGCAATGCTATAACGCTGACGGCAAATAGGAAGTAATGACCCGAGGAGAAATAACCTCGCAAAAAAAACCAGGGACTATCTGACCCGGATGGTAGTAACCCTGTAAGGGTCCCGCTTTGGGTTACAAGATAGGGGTGGTTCCCTGATTAAATTAACCATATTAATGGAAGATGTCGGATTCAAATACAGTAATACCCCAGGTGAGTACCCCTTCACAGGAAATCTCACCTCCGCTTCCGATCGAGTGAAAGCCTCGGTGGGCGGAGCTGGCCTCATGGATTCTGGGGGAGGTCGAATTCACGTTGACCATGATCTCGCGGGAGCGAGTAACATCGTTACTGCGAGTTCCTCTGATACAGGAAGGATAGAGAGTTCGGCCTTGCAGCAACAACAGCAAGGTTTGAGCATTCAACAGGTGTGCCGTTCACGTCTAAACAGCGTGAACAGTGTTGCAAGTATGGGAAGCGGTAAAAGTGCTTTTAGCAGCACGTCGGCATGGGAGTTGGACTCTATCGAGGTTAGCCTGGAGGAGATGCATCAATTAATGAAGAGTCAAGAAGAGCGTATAAGCGGCATGCGTGCGGAATTGAGCGTCATGCGAAGAGGAATGAAGAAGAACACGGATATGAAAATCCAAAACACTGCTGATAAACTCAGCGAACAATTGGATTGCGCTGCTTCCGAGCAAAGCAAGGTGATTAGGGAGCATGAACTCCTGAAGATGGCAGTTCTCCAGGTGTACGAGCAACACCAAGACAGGAAGAAGAGTAGAAGAAGAGCGCAAGCTGAAGTCCTCAGAGATACTGTGCTTGCATGCACGGGATTCAAGAGGAATAGGCAAGGTAGTAGCAGTCCTGAGGAGTCGGAAGCCAAGACGAAGAAGAAAAAGAAGAAAAAAGAAGTGAATGTGGCAGCAGAACGGGCGGTCCACACGACGCCAACCAGCCAGCCCGGTCCCTCCAGAGTGCAGGTTCGTCCGAAAGTGGAAGCCATTGTTGTGAGAGTCGCTGAGGGGCAAACATATGCAAATGTTCTGGGGAAACTTCGTCAGGATATTAAGCCAGAAAATAGCCAAGCCGAGGTTTTAGGTGTGCGGCCCACAAAAAGAGGAGATCTCGTTATAAGGATCTCGAAAGGTACGAGTAAGCAGTCGTTTATAAACGAGGTTAAGGGAGTCGTGCAAGGTATAGGAACGGTAAGTTCGGACGAACGAAAAAGGACGGTCCAGATGCGTGATCTTGATGAGATGACGACCGAGGCCGAAGTGCACGATGCACTCAATAAGGTACTTGGCCCTGAGAAGCAGGATACCCGCAAGGTTATGCTGTTTGGGCCAAACAGAAGTCATTACAAAATAACAGTCGTAGTGCTAAATGAAGGCGAAGCGGATGCGCTTCTGAGAAAAGAACGCATTCAGATTGGCCTCATAAGCAGCAGGGTTGAGCGGAGACTTATAATTACAAGGTGCCATAAATGTCTTGGCTATGGACATCGGCAAGACCAGTGTCAAGGGCCTGATAGGTCTGCTCTCTGCTATAAGTGTGGGGGCGCTGACCATAAGAGGGGTGCATGCAACAACGATGCTTGCTGCTTTCTCTGTCGTCAGGAGCAAGGATATCCATCCGATCACATGGCTGGAAGTGGAGTCTGTAAGGTCTTCAGACGAGCTCTGGAGGCTGAGCAGAAGAAAAGTCTGGAGGCTAAGAAGAACACTAGGAAAAAAGGAAATGAGGTGGCTGTAGTCGTGACCAGTCCGAGCTAGAGCTGCACAACTAGAAAGGATGAAGAAGAATCAAGTCTTCGGTATAAATTATTATTATTATTATTATTATTATTATTATTATTATTATTATTATTATTATTATTATTATTATTATTATTATTATTATTATTATTATTATTATTATTATTATTATTATTATTATTATTATTATTATTATTATTATTATTATTATTATTATTATTATTATTATTATTATTATTATTATTATTATTATTATTATTATTATTATTATTATTATTATTATTATTATTATTATTATTATTATTATTATTATTATTATTATTATTATTATTATTATTATTATTATTATTATTATTATTATTATTATTATTATTATTATTATTATTATTATTATTATTATTATTATTATTATTATTATTATTATTATTATTATTATTATTATTATTATTATTATTATTATTATTATTATTATTATTATTATTATTATTATTATTATTATTATTATTATTATTATTATTATTATTATTATTATTATTATTATTATTATTATTATTATTATTATTATTATTATTATTATTATTATTATTATTATTATTATTATTATTATTATTATTATTATTATTATTATTATTATTATTATTATTATTATTATTATTATTATTATTATTATTATTATTATTATTATTATTATTATTATTATTATTATTATTATTATTATTATTATTATTATTATTATTATTATTATTATTATTATTATTATTATTATTATTATTATTATTATTATTATTATTATTATTATTATTATTATTATTATTATTATTATTATTATTATTATTATTATTATTATTATTATTATTATTATTATTATTATTATTATTATTATTATTATTATTATTATTATTATTATTATTATTATTATTATTATTATTATTATTATTATTATTATTATTATTATTATTATTATTATTATTATTATTATTATTATTATTATTATTATTATTATTATTATTATTATTATTATTATTATTATTATTATTATTATTATTATTATTATTATTATTATTATTATTATTATTATTATTATTATTATTATTATTATTATTATTATTATTATTATTATTATTATTATTATTATTATTATTATTATTATTATTATTATTATTATTATTATTATTATTATTATTATTATTATTATTATTATTATTATTATTATTATTATTATTATTATTATTATTATTATTATTATTATTATTATTATTATTATTATTATTATTATTATTATTATTATTATTATTATTATTATTATTATTATTATTATTATTATTATTATTATTATTATTATTATTATTATTATTATTATTATTATTATTATTATTATTATTATTATTATTATTATTATTATTATTATTATTATTATTATTATTATTATTATTATTATTATTATTATTATTATTATTATTATTATTATTATTATTATTATTATTATTATTATTATTATTATTATTATTATTATTATTATTATTATTATTATTATTATTATTATTATTATTATTATTATTATTATTATTATTATTATTATTATTATTATTATTATTATTATTATTATTATTATTATTATTATTATTATTATTATTATTATTATTATTATTATTATTATTATTATTATTATTATTATTATTATTATTATTATTATTATTATTATTATTATTATTATTATTATTATTATTATTATTATTATTATTATTATTATTATTATTATTATTATTATTATTATTATTATTATTATTATTATTATTATTATTATTATTATTATTATTATTATTATTATTATTATTATTATTATTATTATTATTATTATTATTATTATTATTATTATTATTATTATTATTATTATTATTATTATTATTATTATTATTATTATTATTATTATTATTATTATTATTATTATTATTATTATTATTATTATTATTATTATTATTATTATTATTATTATTATTATTATTATTATTATTATTATTATTATTATTATTATTATTATTATTATTATTATTATTATTATTATTATTATTATTATTATTATTATTATTATTATTATTATTATTATTATTATTATTATTATTATTATTATTATTATTATTATTATTATTATTATTATTATTATTATTCCCCGCATGTTGCTGACCTTGTAAGTGTCCACCTACGATGTGGTGGCGGGGCGGAGGCTTAAGCACGGTCCACATATCGCTAGTCATCCTTAGTGATGACTAAGGATATCTGGATGATCGCGTAGGCACTTCCGCTTCACGGAACTGCCAACCCATTAAAATTTTGTGTTCGTATTTACGTGTACTAAGAAGCAACACAGTATGAATGGATGTATGAATGAGCTGTGGCTGCCAACCAATGGATATTCCCGTCAGACTACTGGAGTTGTTCGTTAGTGGTGACTTGCTGACCTCTGTTTAGTAATAAGAGTAAAAGTTAGTCCCCTCTCCGGCGAAAGTCGTGACGGGCAAAGGTCTCGTGAAACCACATGTCGGCTAGGAGCTTCTACGTACTTCTACTAACGTAACCGGAGCCCATGAAGGGGTTGAAGTTGGTCTGTACAGGCGCAGGTGCGAAGGATTATCTGGTCAGTATTTCCTTATACCGAGTCCGCGCAGGAGAACTGCGGAACGTCTAGCCTGAAGTTTAGGGCCAGGCGCAGCACGGTACTGACGTCGCCCACTCAATACGGATGACGTAAAACCTTTAGCATCAACATGGCGCGGGCCTAACCCGTAACATCTTTCTTAGAATCACTTGGTGTCGCTAGGGTTGACCATCCGAAAACCGCTTCTCGGCTGCGGCACCTATAAATAGGGCTCCTCACAGGCGGGGATAGTGGCTCCAATGCGTCTGGAGCTCCCATGATGGGCGAACCGTCTTAAACCAAAGTATCGTTTTCATATGTCAAACTTAACAAAAAACCAAAACAAAAACAAAACAGAAGCAGCTAGAAATAGCCAAACAAAAAATGAAGGCCAGATGACGCAGGCTGATCCCCCACCGAAGTTAGGGGTAGAGATCGCCTGCTTGACAGTCGAGGAGAGGTCTCAGAGGATGAATGAGATCTTTATGCTGATGAAGCGAGCCTGCAAGTCGATGCCCGGCATCTCCCTGGATGTCAAGGACAACCTTCCAGAGCTCATCGAGCACGTGGATGCTATGAAGATGGAGTTTTCCCGCTTGCTCGAAGCAAGAACGGTCACTGAACAGATGGAAGTGACCGAAACGCCTCAGGCAAGCGCCGCAGCTAAGCGACCCAGAGAAGAAGACTCGCTCGATTCAGGAAATAATTCTGAACCGCGAGCTCTTTTTAAGAAGGGCCGAGCTGAGGGAGAAGAGAACGAGTCCTTTAAGACCGTCCAGAGTCGTAAGGATGTTAGGGCTGCGAAAAAACAGGAAAAGCAGCAGCTGAAACAACAATCACAGCAGCAGCAGCAACGAACGCAACAACAGCAGCAGCGATTGCAGCAGCCCTACATCAAACCACCGGCGGCCAGAACATCGGCCATTACCGAGCAGCCTGCACAACAGCTGCCAAAGAAGAAGAAAAAAAGGAAGAGGAAGACAAAGAAAAGATCGACCGCCGTCCTTATTAAACCAGGAGAAGGAAAGTCATACAGTGACATTCTCAGCAGTATCCGCCAGGATATTATTGATCAGAGCCCAACGACCAACATCAAAGGGATTAGGAAAACCAGGGCTGGTGATGTCCTAATTGAGTTGGGCTCCACTAAAGGACTAGAGACTTTTAGCGATTTCCTGAAAAGGACAGTCGGTGAATCGGGCAGCGTGAAGGAAATGTGCCCTAAGGAAGCGGTTGAAATTAGAGACATCGACTGCCTAGCCACAGTAGATGAAGTAAGGAAGGCTGTTGAAGCTATCTTTACTGAATCCAACAATGAAATAGGGGAGTTTAGTGTCTCGCTAACCAACCCCAACAGCAGAGCGCTTCGCTTGGCCATTGTAGAGATGGGACAAGACCAAGCAGCGTTTTTGCTCGCAAAAACGAAAATAAAGATCGGCTACACCAGCTGCCGTATCAGAAGTTGGCAAAGAGTTCAGCGCTGTTTTAGGTGCCTGAACTACGGCCATCAGGCACGTGACTGCCGAGGACCTGACCGTAGCAAGATGTGCTACAAGTGTGGCAAAGACGGCCATAAGGGATCGGCCTGCAAGGCTACTGATACTCAGTGCATACTATGTACTGAGCGCGAAGTAGACCCAGCAGAGCGGAAACACATCCCCGGGTCAGGTCAGTGCAAAGTCTTTCGCGAGACACTAAACCGATTTAAACAAAAACGCTAATGATGGGCCGTATAACGGTCCTTCAAGCCAACTTGCACAGAAGCGACCTAGCCAACAGCCTTTTGACTCAAATCAAATTCGAGACAAAGGCTGATGTGCTCTTGATAAGCGAGCAGTACACAAACTGGACCGTTAAGACCTGGTTTAGAGACAAGCTTGGCACTGCTGCGATTTACGTAGACCCAAAGACCATCAGAGAAGACGCAAATGGAGCTGAAGAAGGCTTCGTATGGGTTAAAAGCAGAAACGTTACATACGTGAGCTGTTATTTTACACCAAACTCAACAGCAGACACGTTTAGGCGCCGTCTGAATCTACTGGAAGACTCTGTCCGAAGAATGGAAGGTGACGTCGTCGTCGCAGGAGACTTTAACGCGAAAGCGTTAGAGTGGGGAATGCCACTGCAGGACAGCAGAGGAGGATACATCATGGAGATGGCAGACAGACTCGGCCTAACAGTGCTAAACACCGGAAGCACTCCAACATTCAGACGAGGAGCTAGCGGTACGATTCCTGACGTATCCTTTGCATCAGAAAATCTTTCACGTAAAGTGTCAGATTGGAAGGTGCTGGAGACATACAATGGAAGTGACCACCAGTACATCACATTTCAAATTCATGATGGATCCCAATCATCGAGGCGAAATGTCGCTAGACCAGTCAGATGGAACGTTGCCAAGCTGGACTCTGAGAAACTTGTCCAAGTACTGCAGCAAGGATCAGACTATCTACCGGACGCGACAACTGCCACCGGAAACGCCGACGCTGCAGAGGTTCTCGTAAAAGAGACGATGAGTCTCATTCACAGAGCCTGTGATGCATCTATGCCGCGCAAGGGATCGCGACATCATAAGCGTCCAGCGTATTGGTGGAATGACGAAATCGCTAGAACGAGGTCAGAAGCTCTTAGTCTCAGAAGATCATCACAGAGAGCAAGAAAGAAGAACTCACCAGCAGCAGATCTTTTGTCTGCGCAATACAGAGACGTGCATAAAAAGCTTCGTAAGAAGATCAATCGAAGCAAAGCACAATGCTGGAAAGACCTGAGCGAAGACGTCAACAGAGAGGTGTGGGGCTTGGCCTACAAGATCGTGACCAAGAAGCTTAACGCCGCCCCCACGTTGCCATTCGAAGAAGAGACCATGGCGAACATCGTAAACCACTTGTTCCCTACGCATCCACCACTCGAAGAACAGGAGAATACAGGAGAACCAGAAGAGATCCCGCTCTTTACAAGCGGAGAGCTACAGATAGCTGCAAGAACGATGAAGAACAATAAGGCACCTGGGCCTGACGGAATACCATCCGAGGTCCTTAAATGCATAGCGGTGAAAGCGCCATCTCTCTTGTTGAACATGTACAACGCGTGCCTCCAGACGGGTGTGTTTAGCACTCCCTGGAAGATTGCGCGTCTTGTGCTGATCAACAAAGGAAAGGGAGGTGATCCCCGGCATCCATCGTCCCACAGGCCACTCTGCATGTTGGACGAAGCAGGGAAGCTATACGAGAGGCTGCTTAAACCGCGATTACAAGGAGCTGTACAGGCGGCTGGCGATCTCGCTGACAACCAGTACGGCTTCAGGAAAAAGCGGTCTACCGTAAATGCAGTAGAAGAAGTAGTAAAGGTAGCAAAAGAAGGATGGACTGGGAACCATCATTCCCGTCTTATTGCGTTTCTAGTCATGCTGGATACGAAAAACGCTTTCAACTCAGCAAAATGGCCTGACCTCCTTGCTGCGTTGAAAGAGTTTAATGTACCAGAATACCTTATGCGAGTGATACGAGACTATCTGAGAAACCGTATCCTCCGCTATGAAACAGAAGAAGGCTGGCGTGAAAAAGACCTTAGCGCAGGCGTGGCACAGGGCTCGATCTTCGGCCCAGACTTCTGGAACATCCTGTTCGATGCATTACTCAGACTTGCAATGCCGGATGGGGTGAAAATGTTTGCGTACGCTGATGATGTCGCTTTAGTCATCTCCGCGAAAAACGTAAACATTGCCCAGCACATACTAAACACGGCGATGGGAAGAATTTCCGAGTGGATGGTGAAGCATGGTCTCGAAATAGCGATGGCCAAAACAGAAATCGTGCCCTTTAACTTGGAAACACATCAACATCGAGTTTCCCATGACAGTAGGCACAAACGTGGTGCAGACAAGAAGTGAGGTGACGTATCTCGGCATAAAGCTAGATGCAAAACTAACTTTTTTGACGCACCTAAAACACGTCGCTGATAAAGCGATAAAGAAAACGTTGCAGTTAAGTCGTCTTATGGCCAATACCAGCGGCCCGAAATCAAGCAAACGACGACTTTTAATGACAGTCACGACGTCCATCTTATTGTACGGCTCTGAAATATGGGCTAACCAAATGAGAAAAGAGACGCACCGAAGCGTACTATCTTCTGTTCAAAGGAGAGGGGCTCTTAGAGTCACCAGCGCCTATCGCACTGTCTCGGGACCCGCGGTGCTAGTCATCGCAGGAATCATCCCGATCGAATTACAGGCGATGGAACGCAAGCGAACCTACGAACGGAAGAAAACAGAAGATGGAACTGCAATCGTTCAGAAAGAAGAAAGACAGGTGACCATGGAAACCTGGCAAAAAACATGGAATCAGATGGTGAAAGGCCGATGGACACACGTGCTCATTAGGAGCTGGCTCCATGGGTCGATAGAAGATACGGGGAGGTCAACTATTACCTCACCCAGTTCCTTAGTAACCACGGGTATTTCTGCGCTTATCTCAGTAAAATGGGAAAGACCCAGAGCCCGGGCTGCATCTTCTGTTTCGCGGATCGCGACGATGCGTATCATACGTTTTTCGTCTGCCATCAGTGGAACGAAGAAAGACGCCAGGTTGAGAGGATATTCGAAGCGTTAACGCCAGATAACATTATCAGTGAAATGTTGTCGGCCAAAGAAAAGTGGGACGCTATGGCACTATTTGTCGAAAGCGTCCTAAGAAAGAAGAAACCGTTCTTAGATAGGGCAATCGAACTAAGTGCGAATGAGGAGCGGGGAGTCAGGCTTATACCTCACCATAACCTAGAGGCAGTAGCCGGTCCCATAGATTCGGGTGCGGAGGGTGACGACGAGGACTCGTCTTAAGGACGAGAACGAATCGTGCACCCAGGAAATGTTTGAGATAGCAGCAAAAGCGCCAGCTTTAGCTGTGGTATGAATGAGTGTCGTTGTAAATAAGCGCGAGATTGAATGTTAGTATGAGTCAGACGCGGTAGAGAGGATAGCCCCACAAGAGGCATAAGATCCATCTTAGAACAGGAGAATCAAGACTGAAGAGAAAATTATGGACTGATTTTGCTCCTTTACAGAGCCAGTCCATACCATACCATATATATGCGATCGATTTATGCTCCCCTTTACAGAGCCGATCGCCAGGCAGAAGATAGCCTTTTAAATCATGTTGCTTATTAGGCATAGATCTATATTATTGGAAATCTGTATATTTACAGAAGAAGTCAGAAGGAAAAGGTCCAAAAGACTTAGAACGCGGTGCCACCCTGAAGTAATGTGATAAACAGTTTCCGGGTGGAACAAACGCCGTGAGTGATGATTGGAGAATCTCTTGCACGTCCAGTGACTGCATTTTTTTGCTATCATTAGACAGGCATGAGGATCGCGTAATTTTAGAGGTTTGCTAGTTTATCTAGAACCCTCTCAACCGTCTGTACTCTGTTCCCGGATATATCCGAGCCCAGCGAACTGACGGCGGTCTGACAGCAGATTTTATTCGTTCAACCAATGGAAAAAAAAAAAAAAAAATTATTATTATTATTATTATTATTATTATTATTATTATTATTATTATTATTATTATTATTATTATTATTATTATTATTATTATTATTATTATTATTATTATTATTATTATTATTATTATTATTATTATTATTATTATTATTATTATTATTATTATTATTATTATTATTATTATTATTATTATTATTATTATTATTATTATTATTATTATTATTATTATTATTATTATTATTATTATTATTATTATTATTATTATTATTATTATTATTATTATTATTATTATTATTATTATTATTATTATTATTATTATTATTATTATTATTATTATTATTATTATTATTATTATTATTATTATTATTATTATTATTATTATTATTATTATTATTATTATTATTATTATTATTATTATTATTATTATTATTATTATTATTATTATTATTATTATTATTATTATTATTATTATTATTATTATTATTATTATTATTATTATTATTATTATTATTATTATTATTATTATTATTATTATTATTATTATTATTATTATCCTCCGCATGTTGCTGACCTTGTAAGTGTCCACCTACGATGTGGTGGCGGGGCGGAGGCTTAAGCACGATCCACATATCGCTAGCCATCCTTAGTGATGACTAAGGATATCTGGATGATCGCGTAGGCACTTCCGCTTCACGGAACTGCCAACCCATTAAAATTTTGTGTTCGTATTTACGTGTACTAAGAAGCAACACAGTATGAATGGATGTATGAATGAGCTGTGGCTGCCAACCAATGGATATTCCCGTCAGACTACTGGAGTTGTTCGTTAGTGGTGACTTGCTGACCTCTGTTTAGTAATAAGAGTAAAAGTTAGTCCCCTCTCCGGCGAAAGTCGTGACGGGCAAAGGTCTCGTGAAACCACATGTCGGCTAGGAGCTTCTACGTACTTCTACTAACGTAACCGGAGCCCATGAAGGGGTTGAAGTTGGTCTGTACAGGCGCAGGTGCGAAGGATTATCTGGTCAGTATTTCCTTATACCGAGTCCGCGCAGGAGAACTGCGGAACGTCTAGCCTGAAGTTTAGGGCCAGGCGCAGCACGGTACTGACGTCGCCCACTCAATACGGATGACGTAAAACCTTTAGCATCAACATGGCGCGGGCCTAACCCGTAAACATCTCTTATTTAGAATCACTCGGTGTCGCTAGGGTTGACCACCCGAAAACCGCTTCTCGGCTGCGGCATCTTTAATTAGGGCACCTCACAGGCGGGGATAGTGGCTCCACTGCGCCTGGAGCTCCCATGATGGGCGAACCGTCTTAAGCCAAGTATACGTTTTATTATGTTAAATTCCTCAACAACACAAACCAAAAACCAACCAGAAGCGGCTAGCAATAGCTCAAAAAATAACGAAGGCCAGTTTTCGCAGGCTGATCCCCAAAAGAAGTCAGGGGTAGAGATCGCCTGCCTAACAATGGAAGAAAGATCTCAGAGGATGAATGAGATCTTTGCGCTTTGCAGAGAAGCTCTTAGGTCGATGCCTAACATTCATAAAGATGTTAAGAATAACCTACCAGAGCTTATCGATCACGTGGATGCCCTTAAGACGGAGCATCTCTCTCTTGCTTCAGGCGAGAACGGTCACTGAACAGATGGAGGTGACCGAGACGCTCGAAGCAAGCTCCTCAGCCAAGCGGACTTTAGAGGATGCCTCGCTCGATTCTGGCAGCAATGCTGAATCGCAAGCACTCTTAAAAAAGAACCGCCCTGAGAGTCTGGATGATCCGTTTGAGGTCGTCCAAAATAGAAAGAAGAAGACGGCTACAAAAAAAATCTAGTTCAGAACGCAACGCAGCAGCAGCAACAACAACAGCAGCAGCAGCAGCGCAACAGCAGCAGAAACAACAACAGCAGCACCAGCGACAACAACAGCAAAAACGGCAGCAGCAGCCGCAGCAGCCCAAGAACAACAGCAACAGTCCACCAGCGGCCAGAACATCGGCCATCGAGACACAGCAGCCTGCCCAGCAGCTGCCGAAAAAGAAGAAGAAAAGGAGGAGGAAAGACAAAAAAGAGGTCTGCCGCCGTCCTCATAAAACCAGAAGAGGGAAAAACCTACAGCGACGTCCTGCAGAGCATCAGGCAGGATTTAATCGCTGAGAGTCCAACGACCAACATCAGAGGGATAAGGAAAACCAGGGCCGGAGATGTCCTGATCGAGTTGGGCTCAACTAAGGGACTGAGAGACCTTTAGTGCATTCCTTAAGAGGACGGTGGGCGAAACGGGCAACGTCAAGGAGATGTGCCCCAAAGAAACGGTCGAGATCAGAGACATCGACTGTCTAGCTTCAGCAGAAGAAGTAGAGGCCGCTGTAAAAGCTGCTTTAACCGAAGGCCAACAGGAAGTAGGGGAGTTTAGCGTCTCACTGACCAACCCCAACAGCAGAGAGCTCCGCTTGGCCATTGTAGAGATGGAACAAGACCAAGCGGCGTTCCTGCTCTCAGAACGAGGATAAAGATCGGCTACACCAGCTGCCGAATCAGAAGTTGGCAAAGAGTTCAGCGCTGTTTTAGGTGCCTGAACTACGGTCACCAGGCGCGTGACTGCCGAGGACCAGACCGTAGCAAGATGTGCTACAAGTGTGGCAAAGAGGGCCATAAGGGATCGGCCTGCAAGGCTACTGATACTCAGTGCATACTATGTACCGAGCGGGAAGTAGACCCTGCAGAGCGAAAACACATCCCTGGGTCAGGTCAGTGCAGAGTCTTCCGCGAGACACTGAACCGATTTAAACAAAAACGCTTAATGATGGGCCGCATAACGGTCCTTCAAGCCAACTTACACAGAAGTGACGTAGCTAACAGCCTTTTGACTCAAATCAAATTTGAGACAAATGCCGATGTGCTACTGATAAGCGAGCAGTACACAAACTGGACCGTTAAGACCTGGTTTAGAGACAAGCTTGGCACTGCTGCGATTTACGTAGACCCAAAGACCATCAGAGAAGACGCAAATGGAGCTGAAGAAGGCTTCGTATGGGTTAAAAGCAGAAACGTTACATACGTGAGCTGTTATTTTACACCAAACTCAACAGCAGACACGTTTAGGCGCCGTCTGGATCTGCTGGAAGACTCTGTCCGAAGAATGGAAGGTGACGTCGTCGTCGCAGGAGACTTTAACGCGAAAGCGTTAGAGTGGGGAATGCCACTGCAGGACAGCAGAGGAGGATACATCATGGAGATGGCAGACAGACTCGGCCTAACAGTGCTAAACACCGGAAGCACTCCAACATTCAGACGAGGAGCTAGCGGTACGATTCCTGACGTATCCTTCGCATCAGAAAATCTTTCACGTAAAGTGTCAGATTGGAAGGTGCTGGAGACATACAATGGAAGTGACCACCAGTACATCACATTTCAAATCCATGATGGATCCCAATCATCGAGGCGAAATGTCGCTAGACCAGTCAGATGGAACGTTGCCAAGCTGGACTCTGAGAAACTTGTCCAAGTACTGCAGCAAGGATCAGACTATCTACCGGACGCGACAACTGCCACCGGAAACGCCGACGCTGCAGAGGTTCTCGTAAAAGAGACGATGAGTCTCATTCACAGAGCCTGTGATGCATCTATGCCGCGCAAGGGATCGCGACATCATAAGCGTCCAGCGTATTGGTGGAATGACGAAATCGCTAGAACGAGGTCAGAAGCTCTTAGTCTCAGAAGATCATCACAGAGAGCAAGAAAGAAGAACTCACCAGCAGCAGATCTTTTGTCTGCGCAATACAGAGACGTGCATAAAAAGCTTCGTAAGAAGATCAATCGAAGCAAAGCACAATGCTGGAAAGACCTGAGCGAAGACGTCAACAGAGAGGTGTGGGGCTTGGCCTACAAGATCGTGACCAAGAAGCTTAACGCCGCCCCCACGTTGCCATTCGAAGAAGAGACCATGGCGAACATCGTAAACCACTTGTTCCCTACGCATCCACCACTCGAAGAACAGGAGAATACAGGAGAACCAGAAGAGATCCCGCTCTTTACAAGCGGAGAGCTACAGATAGCTGCAAGAACGATGAAGAACAATAAGGCACCTGGGCCTGACGGAATACCATCCGAGGTCCTTAAATGCATAGCGGTGAAAGCGCCATCTCTCTTGTTGAACATGTACAACGCGTGCCTCCAGACGGGTGTGTTTAGCACTCCCTGGAAGATTGCGCGTCTTGTGCTGATCAACAAAGGAAAGGGAGGTGATCCCCGGCATCCATCGTCCCACAGGCCACTCTGCATGTTGGACGAAGCAGGGAAGCTATACGAGAGGCTGCTTAAACCGCGATTACAAGGAGCTGTACAGGCGGCTGGCGATCTCGCTGACAACCAGTACGGCTTCAGGAAAAAGCGGTCTACCGTAAATGCAGTAGAAGAAGTAGTAAAGGTAGCAAAAGAAGGATGGACTGGGAACCATCATTCCCGTCTTATTGCGTTTCTAGTCATGCTGGATACGAAAAACGCTTTCAACTCAGCAAAATGGCCTGACCTCCTTGCTGCGTTGAAAGAGTTTAATGTACCAGAATACCTTATGCGAGTGATACGAGACTATCTGAGAAACCGTATCCTCCGCTATGAAACAGAAGAAGGCTGGCGTGAAAAAGACCTTAGCGCAGGCGTGGCACAGGGCTCGATCTTCGGCCCAGACTTCTGGAACATCCTGTTCGATGCATTACTCAGACTTGCAATGCCGGATGGGGTGAAAATGTTTGCGTACGCTGATGATGTCGCTTTAGTCATCTCCGCGAAAAACGAAAACATTGCCCAGCACATACTAAACACGGCGATGAGAAGAATTTCCGAGTGGATGGTGAAGCATGGTCTCGAAATAGCGATGGCCAAAACAGAAATCGTGCCCTTAACTTGGAAACACATCAACATCGAGTTTCCCATGACAGTAGGCACAAACGTGGTGCAGACAAGAAGTGAGGTGACGTATCTCGGCATAAAGCTAGATGCAAAACTAACTTTTTTGACGCACCTAAAACACGTCGCTAATAAAGCGATAAAGAAAACGTTGCAGTTAAGTCGTCTTATGGCCAATACCAGCGGCCCGAAATCAAGCAAACGACGACTTTTAATGACAGTCACGACGTCCATCTTATTGTACGGCTCTGAAATATGGGCTAACCAAATGAGAAAAGAGACGCACCGAAGCGTACTATCTTCTGTTCAAAGGAGAGGGGCTCTTAGAGTCACCAGCGCCTATCGCACTGTCTCGGGACCCGCGGTGCTAGTCATCGCAGGAATCATCCCGATCGAATTACAGGCGATGGAACGCAAGCGAACCTACGAACGGAAGAAAACAGAAGATGGAACTGCAATCGTTCAGAAAGAAGAAAGACAGGTGACCATGGAAACCTGGCAAAAACATGGAATCAGATGGTGAAAGGCCGATGGACACACGTGCTCATTAGGGAGCTGGCTCCATGGGTCGATAGAAGATACGGGGAGGTCAACTATTACCTCACCCAGTTCCTTAGTAACCACGGGTATTTCTGCGCTTATCTCAGTAAAATGGGAAAGACCCAGAGCCCGGGCTGCATCTTCTGTTTCGCGGATCGCGACGATGCGTATCATACGTTTTTCGTCTGCCATCAGTGGAACGAAGAAAGACGCCAGGTTGAGAGGATATTCGAAGCGTTAACGCCAGATAACATTATCAGTGAAATGTTGTCGGCCAAAGAAAAGTGGGACGCTATGGCACTATTTGTCGAAAGCGTCCTAAGAAAGAAGAAACCGTTCTTAGATAGGGCAATCGAACTAAGTGCGAATGAGGAGCGGGGAGTCAGGCTTATACCTCACCATAACCTAGAGGCAGTAGCCGGTCCCATAGATTCGGTGCGGAGGGTGACGACGAGGACTCGTCTTAAGGACGAGAACGAATCGTGCACCCAGGAAATGTTTGAGATAGCAGCAAAAGCGCCAGCTTTAGCTGTGGTATGAATGAGTGTCGTTGTAAATAAGCGCGAGATTGAATGGTAGTATGAGTCAGACGCGGTAGACAGGATAGCCCCACAAGAGGCATAAGATCCATCTTAGAACAGGAGAATCAAGACTGAAGAGAAAATTATGGACTGATTTTGCTCCTTTACAGAGCCAGTCCATACCATACCATATATATGCGATCGATTTATGCTCCCTTTACAGAGCCGATCGCCAGGCAGAAGATAGCCTTTTAAATCATGTTGCTTATTAGGCATAGATCTATATTATTGGAAATCTGTATATTTACAGAAGAAGTCAGAAGGAAAAGGTCCAAAAGACTTAGAACGCGGTGCCACCCTGAAGTAATGTGATAAACAGTTTCCGGGGTGGAACAAACGCCGTGAGTGATGATTGGAGAATCTCTTGCACGTCCAGTGACTGCATTTTTTTGCTATCATTAGACAGGCATGAGGATCGCGTAATTTTAGAGGTTTGCTAGTTTATCTAGAACCCCTCTCAACCGTCTGTACTCTGTTCCCGGATATATCCGAGCCCAGCGAACTGACGGCAGTCTGACAGCAGATTTTATTCGTTCAACCAATGGAAAAAAAAAAAAAAAAAAAAATTATTATTATTATTATTATTATTATTATTATTATTATTATTATTATTATTATTATTATTATTATTATTATTATTATTATTATTATTATTATTATTATTATTATTAT